>JAMYWO010000010.1:22639-32753 GCA_024220525.1 Cochliopodium minus | reverse complement strand
GTATTCATCAACCATCCAAATATACTCCAAATTTGCACTGTTTTATGATTCATCATTTGTTTGTTAATAGGTAAAATTTTGATTTGTTGTCTATAGAAATGAATGGTTACAAATTTTTTTCGACTGCTTAGAACTACACAATGTTAAGATATCTTCAGGAGCAGTAAGAAATAAGATTCTAGTTGTGTCTATTATTCTACATTCCTCTTTCTCTTTACTAACTCTATTCAAAGTTTTCAAATGAATATGATTGATGAGTTGCTCATTGAACAAATGATTAAGTGATTCCAATGGAGAATTAAAGTCTACTAAGCATATTGGTTCCCTTTTTTCGAACATTTTCTGTTCGTAGAGTAGCTTGTTATCCCAATTAAGATCAACTTTTTCTTTGTTTTTGCATTTTTCTGGTTTCCATTTGCAAACATTTGGATCACAAACTTTGTAGGATTTTTTGCAAATACAACCTAATGTAGAACAATTAATGAAAATTTTTAATTAAAGTAACTTACTATTACACAATCCAGTATCTCCACACCCACATCCTTTTTTAATTTATTTTTATTTTATTTAAATTCCATTATTAATATTTTACCCTGATCCTTTGAGTTCCAACAGTATTTTGTGAATGTTCTTCTGTTATTTGAGTATTTGAAATATTTTCGATAATGACGTCATCACTCGGGTGTTTCTTGTTTTTACATGAATTGGAACTGCAACTACATACTGTTGTACCACATTTCTGCCCTGTTACAGAACAAGGACATTCTTTTTTTATAATAACAGAATCAAATTAAAATTTAAAATCAAATAGAATTATTTCTTGTACATTTCCCATTTTTACAATTGCATCTTGTGATTGTCAATTCTTCCGGCATAAGTTTTTCTATTAAAACAGCTTTTTTAATTTGGTCTCCTTGCTGTTTAAACACCTTAAGATGAACGGAAGGATTTATGAACTATTAAAATAATTAAAATAATTTATTTTTAAAATTTAAAATTTATTACATTAACATTTTTATATCTCTTTATCCTTCCCAATTGAATCGATTCTCATACACATAACAAAATGTTTTGATATTTGAGATGATTTTTTATTTTTATCAAGATTTGAATTGGGTTCCCACATAAACATTTGTATTTGAAATCACAATTCTTTCCACATATTTTTTTGATTTCTTTTTTGTATATTTTTTTCATACCCTATTTTTTTTTTACAGGTAAATATTGCAAATTTAATGGTAATTTTTGTTGTAAAAATTTCTGTAAATTAAATTAGTAATTAAATGGTAATTTCAATTGAATTGTGTTGTAAATCTTTTTGTCAAAAATAATATTGTTTATATATTCTTCAATTTATTCCAAAAATTATTTTCATTGAACCATTGTTTTATAAGTTATCTTCAAAATAAATAAATTGTATCTGCATTGCTATCCATTTCAAAATAAAATTTTTTTATCTTCAAAAAAGCTTAAGGATAAATTACGATTAAAAACCTGATAAATTACGGATAAATTACGATTTAAAAACTGATAAATTACGGGTAAATTACGAATAAATTAAGGATAAATTAGGGAGATATTACTGACCAATAACTTAAAAAAGATATATTTTTTATATTTTTTATTTTCGAAAAAAAAAAATGCAATCTGATTCTGAAGAACATGTATCTGAAGAGAAAGATGAATCAGATAAAATCAAGAAGATTATAGAAATTTTTCAAAAAAAAAAAAAAGATAAATGGCAATATTTCTCAAATAATTATAGTGTGAAAGAATTAATAAATATTTATGTACATTTAACCAAAGAGACAAAGACAATATTCAAAAATAGAAAAAAACCAATTATTCTTAAAATTTTCGAATTTTTGAGCCCTGTAGAAAATAATAACAATCAAACCAAAGATAATAATGCCGATACTCAATTTGAAAGGGTTGAGAATGTTGAAAGCAATATAAACAAAGATATCATTGATACCAATAACAATAATATAAATATTTCAATAAATACAATTCTTACAATAGAGAATACAAACAACGTATATAATGGAGAAAATTCAAGCAATGGAGATACTTCAAGCAATGGAGACAATGGAGATAATGCAAACAACAGAGATAATCATAATACAAGCAATAGAGACAATAGAGAGAATGCAAACAACAGAGATAATGCCAACAACGGAAACAACACAGAAAATTCAAACAATGGAGACAACGGAGAGAATAGAAACAACAGAGATGATCAAAACAACTTTCACAATAGAGAAAACACAAACAATGGAGACAATGGAGAGAATACAAACAACAGAGATAATCAAGACAATGGAAACAACAGAGAAAATTCAAACAATGGAGACAACGGAGAGAATAGAAACAACAGAGATGATCAAAACAACTTTCGCAATAGAGATAATTCAAACAATAGAGACAATGGAGAGAATACAAACAACATAGATAATCAAAACAACTTTCACAATAGAGAAAACACAAATAATAGAGGTAATCCAAACAATGGAAACAATGAAGACAATCCAATAAATGCGATCAATGAAGAGAATGTTTTCAACCCAGAGAATTCAAACAACGGAAACAATGGAGATAACCCAAACAATGGAGAACATGGAGACAATTCAAACCTGAATGGAAATAATTTTAATCCAAATACAAATATAAATCCTAATAATCCAATTAATACGAACAATAATTCCAACAATAATTTAAACAATTTAAATTTCCAGTAATAATAATAACAATAACAACAATAACATTCCAACTAATTTAAATAATAGAAATAATAATATTTCCAACAATAATAATAATAATAATGAAAATAATAATAACAATAACAACAATAACATTTCAACTAATTTAAATAATAGAAATAATAATATTTCCAATAATAATAATAATGATGAAAATAATAATTATAACTTAAATAACATTTCAAGCAATAATTTAAATGATATAATTACAATTTCGAGAAATAGTAATAACTTAAGAAATAATTCAACAGGTCCTATTTCTAATGGAAGTTTTCAAATTTATTTTGATAATAATAGAAATGGTGTCGATACAGAAAGATCAGGTAATGTACAAATTTTGGAAAACAGTGTTTTATTCTCCCCTCTTGATAATAGTACAACGAATTTATATAATGAACCCTTTAATTATAATCTTGACTTCCCCAATTTTAGTCCAATTCGTAATAATAATAATAATAATAATAATAATAATAATAATTATAATAATAATAATAATAATAATAATATCAATAACAACAACAATAATAATAACATCAATAACAATATCATTGAGAACATAAATCAAAATTTATACAAAAATATAAAAAAGAAATATACTGAAATTAAAAACAAAATCAATAATGATTCAAGCTTGATAAATGAAAATATTGCGATAATTGAGAATTTTTATGGAAAAACATTTTTTAAAAGATTCAAAGAAAATACAGAAGAACTTTATTTATTAAAGGAAATATTGAAAATTTCTTTTGTCGAGTCAGTTAAAGATATAAAATTAATCAAAAATAAATCAGAATATGAAAGCATTTTTCTTAGTGTCTATCCACCTCTAGCTTCATTATTTTCCAAAGTGATCGATGGTGATAATAAAAATAAAAAAAAGAGAAAATATAAAGATATTAGAAAAACCAAAAATTGCCCTAAGGTTTTCCAGAGAAAAACAAATGATTCTGTTCCCCTAACTGGAAAAAAAAAATTTTGTTTCGAATTTGACAATATAAATAACCAAATATTTCGTGTGAAGGTAAAAAATTATCAATTTGATTTAGACTGTGTCAAACTGGAAAGTTTTCACAAAACAAAATGGAGGGGACAACTTGAACAATTATTTCAGGGATTTTTTGGAAATGATTTTTATAACAAAGTTGAAAGCAACACTCACAAAAAAAAATTCAAAAAAAATGATAATGAGAATATTATAAAAATTGATCAAGAATTTTTAGTTCAACTCCAAAAATATATTTTGCTTCACAAAAGTGATAAATATCTAACATCAGAGCTTAAAAAAACTGATGAACACATTACTGACACAGAGATGACCACTCGAAAGATTCCCATTAAAATCTTATCTACTTTAATTGATCTATTAATCAAAGAAAAAAAAAGCAAAGCCAAATCAAACCAAAGAACCAATTTTTTGAATTAAAATTTCATTCTATTCAAACTTTATTTATTTATTTATTGTCTGGCTTTCCAAATTGATAAGTATTTTTAGTTTTTGAATAGTATTTTTTTCGGGTGGCTGTTAATTGTAAAAATGAAAAAGAATTAAAAATTTTACCATTTACCAATAAAAATTAAATATAAAATTTTTATCTGCAATTATTGCAGATTAAAGATAGAAAATACAATTAAATACAGGAAAAATACTATAAGAAATACACAAAAAATACAGATAAAAACCAGATAGAATATACAAAATAAGATATAAAAATTTTTCATAGATTATATATTAAAAAAAATGGAATCTTACTATTCAAAACGAAAAAGAGATAACGAAAAAATTAAATCACATATTCATTATTTAATTAATAAGCCAGTACAACAATTTAACATAAATCAAAATTTTAACAGTTTTCAACATATTTTCGATAATCAACAAATTGATCAAAACATTCAAAACAGTGATATTTCCGAAAACATTGATTCTCAAAATTATGAAAATCTGGTTGAAAATGGGGATAATTTTGTTGAAAATGACGAGGATTATTTATTCAAACAATTTAGTGGCAACTCAAAAGAATTTTATGAAAAATATTTAAAAAATAAAGATTTTCCAATGACAGACTGGAAAACAATTTTATCACATGTAAATAAAAGATGGGATTTTGAAACTGAATTTACCAAGTTTATTAAAAGTAAAGGAGAAAACAAATTTCCAATTGAAAAATCTGCTTTGCCCTCTTTTTATAAAATATTGAATGAGTATAAAAGAGAATTATTTGAAATACATGACATTGATATAAAAAATATTAAATTACCTTCTGGTGAAGTGATATCAAAAAGAGAAATGTACTGTTTGAGATCTTTTCTCAGTAACAAATTGAATACAACTACAGATAAAAATGAACAATATTTAAATGACATGTTTGTTTACATATTTGGAGAGAAATTTGATAAAGAAGAAATCAAAGATCTTGAACCAAAAATTTTCGTTCTTTATTATTGCTACTGTAAAAATAATGAATATATTTTTGAAAATAACTGTGGTTCTTTATTTAAACATGGAGAAAAATGTGAAATTTGTAATAAAAAAATAATAGAAGAAAATAGAGTTGAAATTAGATATTTATTTGAACAAATTTTTAATATTTTAAAAAACGAAGAAGTAAAAGAAAGAATGATGGTAAATTATAGAAAAATGGTCGAGATAATAACAGCAAATCATGGGAAATTTGACGGTGATACTGTAATGAACGACACTACAAACGGGTTCTTGAATAGATTATATTTTTTCAAAGGACCCTATAATATGAACAAAAAAGAATTTATTTTTAATTATGGATTCTTTTTTGATGATGTTTCACTTTTTAAACATAGTTACAAAGGAAAAGTTACTGCAATTTACATTTGTTGGAATGATTTAGATAAAATGGATAGATTCAATTCACAAAATATTTCTCTATCTTTATCTAATCAAGTTAGATTCCCTCATCATAATTCAATTTTAAAACCTTGGATTTGTTTGACACAACATTGTTTTTATGAGGGAATGAAAAGTAATTTTTTTGGAGAAGAAGTTTTGTGTAGAGCTTTACCTTTATTTGGAATAATGGATAAAGATAGTCACGATACCTTTTTTAATGTGAACCGGCACATCGGTTATTGTGGGTGTGTTGTTTGTCATGCTTATGGAAAACATAAAAAAACTTTTGGACATTTTTATCCAATGAATGGAGTTGATTCCTTTTCTTCTTTTAGAAGTAATGAAGCCCATATAGAGTCACTTAAAATAAAAAAAAAGATAAATCATTATGCTGGATATAAAAATTATAGTAGTGTCCTTGAAATTCCTTGTGTTGACATTTATTTGTGTATTGTATTTGGGATTATGCATACGATTGAAGGAGGGAAAGTAAAACATTTTTTAAAAACTTTGAAAAAAATTGATTCTGAAAAATATGAAAAAATGGTGAATTGTTCTTCTCTAATAAAACTTCCAAAAGAATTAAAAATTCATACAATTAATTTGAATGAAAAAAATAGAATGAAAGATACTGATTTTCTAAGATTACATAAATATGCTATTGTCCCATTGTTGTTCTTTTCAGATTGGGAGAGTCTCTTAATTGAAAAATATGTCAATTTTGTTAATTTTTCAACAAAAATCAGAAAAGGCCCAACAACTCCAAATGAATGTTTGAACTTACAAAACATTTATATTGATTTTTTGAATTCTCGTAAAGTTACATTAGGTTCAGAAGGTTATATCACCCCGAAGTCTCACGATGGTGCCCATCTAGCTTTTCAAAATATTTTATTTGGTGATGGTGAAAATAGGGAAGAGGGTTGTTTTGAAGGAATGTTTAATGATGTTTTAAAAACAACTAAAGAATCAAAAAGATCTCAACTGAATGCAATATCTAACTTTTATAATAATAAATATATTATTATTAATTTGAACTTTGAAAACATTTTGAATGGAATTGATGATTTCCAATTTTCTTTTTCTTTCATCAATTTTGTATCAAAATACAAAAAAACTCAAGTCATACGTAGCACTGGTTGTATTGAAACCGAATTTTATTTTAATGAAAATCTTATTAAAATGAACTCGATTAAATGGTTGTATTTAAACAGAAATGAAAAAGAATTTTGCCTTTCTCCTGAAGCTCATGTTACAAACAATAAGAAAACTATTTATTGTAGTAATAATTTTATTTACTTAAATCTGGACCAGAAATTTTATTTTGGAAATATAAAAACAATATCTCTTCAAATAAAATTTATGTTTGTCTTTCTAAAAATAATAATCTAAAAAGTTATTCAAAATCAGTCATAGATATTACAAAAGGTTTGTTTGAATACAAAGAATTTGAAAATAATGCAACAATCATTTCCTCAAAAAATATTTTGGACAAAGCAGTCTGCTTGTCTTTGAATAATAGAAAAAGATATTTTTGTACAAGACTTAATTTATAATTAAAAAACCATTTATTTTTTTGTGTTCAAGCTTGTTTTTTTATTTTTTATTAATTTTTTTGAAAAAAATTTAAAGAGATACTCTAAATCTATTAATAATTGCAGATAAAATTACAGATATAATTACAGAAATAATACACCAAAATAAAAAATAAATTATGGAATTAAATTACCAAAAATAATGAAACTGAGGAAATACTAGTTCTATAAATAGAACGTTTATTTCATCAGTGAAAATAAATAATAGAAAATTGAATATATCTTTTCAGAGAATGATTTCTTTAAAAGGAAATCATTTATTTTTGGAGATAAATATAAAAAAAATCTTTAAATACTCTTTTGAGTATACTAAATTTCAATTCGAAAACATAGATTTAAAAAAAAACTACTCTCATCTTTCTTATCATCTACTTCAATCTCATCTTCTTATCTTTTTTGTTTTGTTTTCTGGAGTGTTGTTTTAAATAAGAATGACCGAAATAAAGATTTATATTCAATGTGCTTCTTATTTCTATATATATTGAAACTGAGGAAATGGTATAATAGCTGCCTTCCAAGCAGTTGGCCCGGGTTCGATTCCCGGATTGTGCATTTTATTTTTTGATTTTCTAAATATTTTTAATTTTAATAACTGTTAATTCTTTGTAATTATTTTTTATTACAAAATAAATTTATTATTTATAAATTTTAATATTGGATCTTTCACGAAACTCATTTTTATTGGAATAAATGAATCAAATATTAATTTTCAAAAAATCATAAACATTATAAGTTTGTTTACAAAATTTAAAAAAAAAATTTTCAAAAACTTTTAAAATTTAATTTAATTAACATCAAAAAATATTTATTTTTCTATTAAATATAAGAAAAAAATAAATTTTTCTAGATTTAATTTTAAAAAAATAATTTTTATTGCTTTTCCTTTTATTGATTAAAATGATGATCAAAAGTTTTTGGAATGATCTACTTTGAATATTTTTAGAGTTTTTTTTTATCAAAATTTCTGAATTTAAAAAAAAAATTCTAACCTGAAAACAAGATTTTTTGTTTATTAATAAAATCAAATTGTGGTATTTAATTTATTTTTTATTATTTAAATTAAATTAAATTAAATATGGACTTATAGTTCAATTGGCAGAATGCTCCCCTAGTAAGGGAGAGGTCATGAGTTCGATTCTCATTAAGTCCTTTTTTTTTCAATATTTTATAAATTAATAAATATTTTTTACCTTTTTTATTGAAAAAACAGATATTTAAAAGTAAATTAATATTAACAAAAAATTATTTTTCATTGCCTGAAAAATAAAAAAATAAATTAAAAAAAAAAAGAATAAAAATTTTAAATTTGACAAATAAAATAAAAATCCCTAATCCCTTTTGAAAATCAAAAATGATCAATAATAATTTTCAAAATAATTTTATGTAAATAAAAATATTTTTAGATTAAAAATTAAAGTAATGTTTTTATTTATTTTAATTTTGTAAAAGTAGAAGAATAGTTTTACCCATTAAACTATGATTTTTATTCAATAATCTCTTTATTTATTCTTTTAATTTTCTCTTTATTTTTTAATAAACATTTTTTTTAAAAATAAAATAAATTTTTTCTCTTACTTTAAATTTCCAAAAAGTGGTTTCTTTCAACTGAATAGTTAATAAGTATCATACTCTTTTACTTTCGTGGAATTCAAGAATTTATATTCATGTGATTTATCTTTTCTCGCATGATTGTTTTTTTGATTTGTTGTATTTTTATTCTCTGTATAACAATTTAAAATTGATAATTTGATGAATTTTGTTTGACAAAAAAAAATAATCAAATTTTCTCATACCTGCAATGAAATTTTTCCAAATGAAATCGAATTTTATTTAATCATATATTAAATGGAAAATCAGTTATTTCTCAGATTCTTTCATGTGTTATGCAAAATGAGGAAATTTGGTATATTTCTTTAATTTAAAATCAAAGAAAAGATGATATAATTCTTATACTCCATCAATTGTTGGAATGGATGAAATGTTTTTGATGATCGTAATTTTTTTATTTTTTCTTATTTATTTTCTCCATTTTATATTGCTAATTTTGATCAAGATTCTCAAATATTTTTCAATTTTCAACAAAATTTAATTTTGAATTTCAATTTTGATTTCAAATTTAATTTGATTTTTAATTTCTTGTTTTGGATTTCAAAAATTTTGAGAAAAATTTTCAAGATTGAGAATATAAAATTTTTCATAATGAAATAATAAGGACTCATTTTTGTTATTTGTGAATACAGATATTATTTTTTTAAACACGATAAGCAAATATTGAAAGTGCAAATAATTTCTATTGCATTAAAAAAAAAATGTTGATATCATTGATAAATATTTTAATAAATTGTATTAACGAAGGAGGCACCAAATTCTTTTGAGAGTTTATCTTGGAGATCTGTAAATTGAAAATAATTTGTATCCCCAAATTTTAATTGAAAGAATATTTTAGAATTGGTTTGATTTTTTTTAATCATTTGACATCCAATCTGCATCAAAGAATTTTTTATTTTCAAAAAATCATTCATCTTTGCAATAAGAGGTAAAATCATCAATATTTCATCTTCTATTATATTGTCCTCGTACATTTTTTTGTTATTATCATCAACAATAATGTTATTATCAACCATATGGTTATTATTATCAACGATATAATTGTTATTATCAACGATATTGTTATTATTATCAACCACAAAGTTATTATCAACAATATTATCATTATAATCAACCATATTGTTATTATTCTCTTCATTATTTTGATTATTGAAGATATCCTCTTCTTCCATATTGTTTTTATCATCAAACATATAATTGTTATTATCAACTATATTGTTATTATTATCAACCACAAAGTTATTATCAACAATATTATCATTATAATCAACCATATTGTTATTATTCTC
>JAMYWO010000010.1:0-21661 GCA_024220525.1 Cochliopodium minus | reverse complement strand
GATAAAAAAGTAAAATTGTTGATCACAGAATTTTTCCATGAAGATAGTGAATATAACGTTTCAATGCTCCATTTATAGAATAAAGACTACAAAAAGTCAACGAAAATTGGATTTTTGTATTACTTGTGGATACACAAGATCAATTGGATTCTAAGGGCCAGATCAGAATCACGAGAAATAGAAAAAGAAAATATACAATTTAATTCTCAGAACCCAAAAAATATAATCAATGTATTGAAAGATAAAGAAACTTTTTCTCGTTTTTGTCAAACACAGACATTAAAAGACAATCTATCAAAGCATCTTCACGAACCACAAAAATCTACAAGAACCAATTATATCGTGAATTTAAAAGATTCAGATGATAGCGAATTAACTGAACTTGATGAATCTAACGAGAAAAAACAACTACTTTTACTGCAAAAACGGTGATGAACTCCAGAAATCATTTGAAATAGAGAAAGAGGAAGAGGAGAAGAAAAAAGAAGAGGAGAAAAGAAAACAAAGGGAGAAGGAAGAAGAACAATTTATAAAAAAAATGGAGGAAGAACAGCTTAGAAAACAAAGGGAGAAGGAGAAAAGGAAACAAAGTGAGGAAGAACAGCTTAGAAAACAAATGGAGAAAGAAGAAAATGAAAAAAGGAAACAAAGGGAGAAAGAGGAAGAACAACTCACAAAACGAAGGGAGAAAGAAGAGGAGGAGAAAACAAAACAAAGGGAGAAAGAAGAACAACTTATAAAAAAAAGGGAGGAAGAACATCGTATTAAACAAATAGAGAGGGAGGAAGAACAGCTTAGAAAACAAAGGGAGAAGGAGGAAAGGAACCAAAGTGAGGAAGAACAGCTTAGAAAACAAATGGAGAAAGAAGAAAATGAAAAAAGGAAACAAAGGGAGAAAGAGGAAGAACAACTCACAAAACGAAGGGAGAAAGAAGAAAAGGAGAAAACGAAACAAAGGGAGAAAGAAGAAGAACAACTTAGAAAACAAAGGGAAGAAGACCAAGTAAGACTGAAAAAGGAAAATTCACCACATTTAATTTCTATCATGATAGATGATAAAATGATTAAATTGAGCAAAGATGAAATGAATTTGAAAATTTCAGAAGGAAGAGTGAAATCCTGTCCAAAATGTAAGATTTACATAGAAATACAAATCAACTTGTGTTATTGTCATTATTGCAAGACACATTTTTGTGGTGAATGTTTCATCACTGCCAAATCTTTAGAAGATATATCTTCTCATTTGAGAAAAGAAGACCATTATTAACAAATCCTTATGATATTCAAAATAAAATCCTCAAAATCTTTAAAAATAATCGAATTTTCTGTTATATTTCATTTCTAAACTTTTTTCAACGACAAAAAATGGAATTCAAAATCTGTATTCATTTCTTGTTTAAAAAATCAAATAAATCAGTTTTGAATATTCCAAATAATTGAAAAATTTGAAATAATTCTCGAATACGGCGAATACGGCGAATTTTTAAAATTCGAAAAAATTTCGTCAAATTAAGAAACTCCAAACCAGTTTGACTATAAAAAATCTAATTATATCTTTTCAAATAAAAAAAAAAAAAAAAAATTGCAATTGTTTTAAAGAGAAACAATTTGGAGTAAAAATATCCATTCCTCCATTTATCAATCAAAACATTTTTTATTAAGAATAATTTAATTTTTTTTGTTCATAAGAAGGATTCATTTCATTGTTGNAATTAGATCAAAAAGAAATTTTCTTCAAGTTATAATAAAGAATAAAATGAATAGATTCAACAAATATGTGTAAATAGGATATAAATTTACCATTTTTTTCTTTTTTATCAAACAATTTTTAGCAATCCACTTAATCTCTTCAACCCTTTTAAAAAATAAATAAATAAAACATATTTTCAAGTTATCAACCAAAAGATGAAGATAATTAAATTTTATAGATAATTAAATGATGGCATAAGGAAATTTAGTCACCTTTTTTGATCCAGAGAGATAATTACAACCCAATTCCTTTCAATCTAATTTTATCTTTCCTATTATTCATTATTTTTTTATTTAATTGAAGATTGGGTGAATATTAAGAATAAAAAACTTTATATTCTTTTTCTTTATAGCTTATTAATTTGAATTCAACTATTAAATTTGAATAAAAAAGAAAATTTTTGTTACATTCCTATCCAGAAAATCCATTTTCTTCAGCTCATCAATCTGAGAGCTTCCAAGCATCAAGATTGAATTCATAATAAACCATTAAAGAAAAAATTTAGATAAAAATTGAATAAATTGTTAATTTAAATTTATTTATTCAATATAAATGTGTATTTGAATGAGAAATGTTTTTATATAAAGAGAATATTTAGAGATAAAAGAAAAGAATCTTATATTTACCACCCTAATTCTTTGATTGAGATTCCATCTCTTCAATAATCGTTTTGATTCAAAAATTATTTTTAATTATTTTTAAATTTGAATGTTCAAATTTTAGAATATCATCTTGCTGTTCAGATTATTAAAGTAAAAATCTATTGTCAAACTGGTTTGGAGTTTCTTAATTTCAAATAATATTCGAAAAAAATGAGAATTCGAAATAATTTCGAATTCTTCAATTAATTCAATTTTCAAATTTCAAATCATCGTTATGTTTCAAATTTTGAATCATCGTGATGATTCAAAATTTCAATTTATCGTTATGTTTCAAAATTTCAATTCATCGTTATCTTTCAAAATTTCAATTCATCGTTATGTTTCAAAATTTCGAATCATCGTGATGATTCAAAATTAAAAGAAAATTGATTAAGAAATTATTTTGAAATTTTTGAATTTAATTTGAAATATTTTGTTCTTCTAAAGGTATTGCTTTGTTTATGCAATTATTATACGTATCATTTGATGTCTGGATAGTAATTTTGTCGAATTCTCTGTAAATTAATCGTAAGAAATCAAATTCATCCTCACAATCTGCTCTTTTTTTAGCTATTGCCCCCTTCACTATTCCAAAAATCTAAATTTTTTAATAAACAAAATAAAATAAAAAAAATTGAATCTTTATACCTTCTCGCAAGGATTTAATCTAGCAATTTGAAAAAATTAGAAAAAATTAAACTAAAATGGAAATTTATTAATTACTCTGGGCTATATTTAGGTTAATGAATCAATGAAATTCCTTTTTCTTCGAGAAAAGGATGCAAATCATTTTGAATTTCTTCTGATACATGCACCGAAGCATTATCCATCACAAGGATATCACCTCTTTTGATATATCCCATCTCGAAAGACTCCCTCATAAAATATGCAAATCTTGAAGAAGTATTCATTTCAGTAGATGCTTTAAGAAAACAGGGAACACCACTATTTGGAGGATTCAAGCACATTAACATTATAATATTGAATCTCAAAGTATCAAGAGAACTCTGATCAATATAAATATTTGGCTTTCCTTTTTTGCTCCAACCATATTTCGAATTTAGAGCCCTCCTGTCACAATGACTCTCATCTACATATTTCAACCTATGTATTTCCTTAGTCCTTATCAAATTGATAAACATATTATAATAAATTATATTTTCTCTTGTCATTTTTCTTTTATTATAAGGTATCCCTTTTAAGAATAAAAATGTGAGTAAATGTATATTTGACAAAAGGAGATTTTACCTTTTTTGAAAGAAAATTTGTTATAAACAAACATATTTCTAATAAAATTCTTATTGATTTCCAATCCAGTGATATCTGTGAGAATTTTAGAATATTCTTCACAAGTTGACCATTGATCCACCTGAAAATAATTCCAGAATGTATCTTGTATCCTTTCTTCTGTTTCTTGATCAAANTATCAAAACAACAAATTGGAAGTGTTGGATCAAACAATGTTGCCAGATAAAGAATTGTGGATCAATTCTGAGAGCCCCTAAATAATTCGAGATATGAGGTGATCCTTGCTTATATTCTATCCATTTATCAAATGCTGCGAATTTCTTGCAATATCCACGGATGATGAGTGGATCATTATTCTTGATATGTTCCAATATCTTCTCATCAGAGTATTCATCGCATTCTATAACTTTGATATCCCTATTCATATCTCTATGTAATTTTATATCTTTGAGGAAAGATGATTCTTCAATCATTAATACACTGTAAATAAAACAATCAATTTTTTTTTATTTTATTTTTTTTAATTTTAATAAATAAATTTGAATGAAATTTCAAAAAAAAATAAAAAAATGATAAATAGTTTTTAATAAATCTTTTTTCCAATAATTAAAAAAAAAGGATCTATTTCCCCATTTCTCTCAATGAAAACTTCCTTAACAATTTCAAAACAATTTTTCTCGTTATTGTCATAGGTGCATTTAAAGTATTGTTTGACCAAATCGAACCTTTCTTCCTCATTAGAGTATTTCCATTTGTTGATGCATTTTGTGGGGAACATTCTGTCTGAAAAATTCACAACAAAAATTCCTCCTTCTTTTAAAACACGATGTATTTCTCTGAAAAATAATTTTATTTTAAATTATTTTTAATTTCTTTCGAAATTTTATTAATATTTATTTTTTTATTTTTATATTTTATTTTTTTATTTTTTTATTTTTTTATTTTTTTATTTTTATTTTTACTTACAATTTTTATTTTTTATTATTTTAAATTTTTATAAATTTTATTTTTTTATATTTTATTTTTATATATTTTATTTTTTATTATTTTTTATTTTTAATTATTTACCTGAAAATTTTTTCTGGCTGTTGTAAGTATTGTATGGAAACAGTACACAACACTGTGTCAAAGTAATTGGATTGAAGATGAGTGTACTGAGACTTATTAAAATTTTGCACAAAAAAAGAATATAACCTCAAGTTTCTCTTCAGCTCTTCCTCGTTCAATCCATGTCCAATTACCTTTTTTAAAAAAAAATAAAATAAAATAAAAAAATAAATAAAATTAAAAAATAAATTACAATAAATATAATAAACAATAATCTTAATAAATAAAAATTAAAAAAAAATTAAAAATTAAAAAAAAATTAAAAATTAAAATAATTAAAATAAAAAATAATCTTAATAAACAATAATCTTAATAAATAATAATCTTAATAAATAAAAAATGAAAAAATAAAAAATAAAAAAAAATAATCTTAATAAATAAAAAAAAATAATAAAATAAAAATAATTACAATAAAAAATAAAAAAAATAAAAAAAATTTCACTTTATTAAATTTAATTTTTTCTGGCAAGTGAGAAACCCATGATGAGCAGATCTTTAGTTTGTTAATGAGATAAAATCTTCTTTTTTAAAATTTTTTTTTTTTGTTACATCCAATATAGTCCATCCTTCTTTCAATTCATCGCAATAAATCTTTGTCAAAGTCTGTATATAATTTTCATCAACATGAAATACCTTTGAAGAAAATTTTTTTTAGAAATTAATTTTAAGTGAAAAATAAAAATAATTTTATATTTATATTATTGAGGGTGATGGAATACCAATTTGGGATCTTCATAGAATAATTCATCTTCTTTCTTATCTTCTTTTTTTCTATCATATTCATTCAATATTATTTTAATCTTGGTGGTATAATTTGTTTCCATGGGAGATAGAATTTTGCAAAAGAAAGTTGAATCGATATCGAATTAAGGATTATCAATTTTTTTAATTTATTTTTTAAATAAAAAAAAGGATAATCTAAAATTCAGATCATCTTAAACTATGATTTGATTAAAATTTCTTTTTAAAGTTTAACAATTTTACCTTAATTTTTTGTCTTCATCTCAAACTAAGTTTTTCAAAGAAGAGATCAAAATCAACAATTTAAATCTATTATTAAGTTTTATTGGGATAGTTTTCTTGAAATAATTTAGTAAGATTGCTTCTCATTTTTATTTTAATAAAAAATTCTTTGAAATATAATTCATGTGTTTAAAATACAAGGATACTTTTTATCAGTCTTAATTTATATGTTGATACTGCTTGTCCTTAAATTGATTTCGATTAACAACAAACACAATGGAAATGAATCCAAAAACGGTGAATAAACAAAAACTGATTATCAAAATGACGAGATAAGGATAAGTAGGAGGCACTGCAAAGGATACATTAAGATCATTTTTTTTATCGAAATAACAATCGTAAAAATGTCCAATTAGATAATTATTTTCCGTATTCACTGCATTTTGTTCTTTGGTGTGTTTTATTGTGTCTGTTATCACTGATGAATCTATTTTGTTGTAGGATACTGTGTAATTCACTATCCATGTTGCTGAAAAACATGAATTTGCCGAATTAATTGTACATTTAACTGTAGCTACGTTGTAACCTTTGAAGATTAATGTAAATCTCAAATTTAATTTTATATATTTTTTGTAAGTGAATTTACCCAACACATAACATTGTGTATTGGCCAGATTTTCTTTTAATTTTGTATTTTTATTGTAAATCACAACACCATATATTCCCTATTCCAAAATATTTTTTTTGATGGCAAATTAATTATGATTGAGGTCGAGAAATGTTCAATGAAAATTCTATTATACCAATAATAATCCTAATATACTTGAATTAAATTAAACCAAATGTTTTTATTGAATGTATATTAATTTTTGAATACAAA
Source organism: Cochliopodium minus (assembly GCA_024220525.1). Classification (NCBI taxonomy): domain Eukaryota; phylum Discosea; order Himatismenida; family Cochliopodiidae; genus Cochliopodium; species Cochliopodium minus. The sequence goes on along the minus strand of JAMYWO010000010.1, from coordinate 15,072 downwards.
AATATTACGCAATTCCAGCAGATATAAAGAATAAAATTTTTGACATCAAAGAATAGGTTATGATGAATAAGATATAAGTGATTTGATTCAAACAAATCGATTCCTTTTTTATTAATAAAGCTTTTATAAAAAAAAAAATGCCATTGTTTCTTATCAAGACAAAATGCGAACTCGAAAATTTGAAGAAATTATATTTCGATGATGATACAGATCATTATCTAAAAATAGAATGTACCAATTGTAATGAAGAAAAATCAACACCAATTTCCATCTGTAAAAATAAACCACAAGAAAGACAAAAAGGGAGAGGAACATGTCATTTTGAGTAATTTTAATGATCATTATTTAAATTATGGGCTTGATTTTTGACTGTATAAATTTTTTTTTTTTGAAAAGGATGAAATGCAAGAATTGCGAAAAAGAATCTACCATTGAAATTGTCAAAGAAACATCAACTAAAAAGAAATGTCAAGGATTTGTTGATAAAAGTGATGCATGGACAGGTATTCTAGTGTTAGATTGCGTAATATATTTTAATTTTTTATAAATGTGAATATTTCATCATTCTATTCTACTTCTATCAACCATATATATCAAATATTAATTTAATAATAAGTGGATTAATATACTAATTATGAAATGATATTAAATTATACACCATTTCAACATTATTCATGAATCTATCACATCCCCATACTGATACTATTTTGAATAATTTAAAATTTTTTTAATTTTTTTTTTTTTTTTGCAAAGAGAGGATTGATTCCAATCGATTATGTCTTGGGAAAAGATAACTGGAAAGCAACATCATTATCTGATAAAGAATTTGAGGTTGAATTCGAGGATAACGAATGGTCAGATTATGATGATAAGAAAAAAGTCTCCGTGAGTGTATTATCAATAGAGTTTGCAGTCGAGAAAATCAAGTAAAATTTGAAATTGTCTCATAAAAAGGAAAGATATATTCTCCCAAATCAAAAAGCATTAATTTGAGATAAATTAAAATAAATATTTCAGCTAATTTTATTTAAATTTATTTTATAAATAAAAATATTTATCTTTTTTAGTAATAAAAGATTTTCTTTTTCTTGGAAAGATTGCTTTCATCCTTGATAGATCTTTTGATGCAAAAAATAAAATAAAAAAAAAAAAAATAAGAAAATTGAGCAATAAAAAAAAGAATGTTGATCCCTAAAGAAGAGTTTGTGGATGATGTGGAATCTGTTTTGTCAAAAGCTGGCAAGATATCCGAAGCAATAAAGAAATCCAAGCATTTGTAAAAATCCACATGCTTTTCTTAAATTAATTTTTAAACATATCTTTACTTGATTATAGTGTTGTATATACTGGAGCAGGGATATCAGTTGCATGGTAAATTAAAATGATGAAATTTTATTTATTCTTCGAAAAATAATTAATGAATAATTATTGGTTACAGTGGATGGAGAGATAATAGAGGGAAAAATGGGTATCTCATTAAATTTCTTATGTTTTTTTTTTTTTTTTTGAAATTTCAACTTTGATTTGAATTTAAATTATTATTTATATATTTTAATTAATAAAGATTGGATGTGATTGGATGGAGAAAAGAGATATTAGGGTAAAAGTTTTTGATTCAAAGGTTTTTTTTTTTGTTTTAATATCTTCAAAAGAAATGGAGTAGGAAAAGGAGGAGCAGATGTAAAAAAAAAATTTTTGTATTTACATTTTATTTTTTAATAAATTATTTTATTTTTATTTTTTTAATTTTATTTTTTTTTCTTTATTTTTTTTTCTTTTATTTTTTTATTTTTATTTTTTAAATTCTTTTTTGTTTATTTTTTACTTTTTATTTTAAAGGGTTTTTCAAATTTTTCTTACGAGTATTTTGGTTTCGAAATGGGTGGTTTCAGGAGTGAAAATAAGAGATGTCACGCCTGTATTCTTCTTCCCGGTAGTTGGTCTTGTGGTTATTGCTATCACTGGAGCTAAACTCGGATTCATAAACCTAGGGTGACTTTTTTTAATTATTTTACCATTTATTTATTTTTATTTTTATTTTTATTTTATTTGTTTTATTATTTCGATTATTTTAATAAAAAAATTTTTTTTTGATTTTTATTTCGATTATTTTAATAAAAAAAATTTTTAATTATTTTATCTTTTATTTTTATTTTATTTTTATTTTTAAATTTTTTTTTGATTTTTATTTTTTATTCAAAAGTTTATTTTTTTTATTATTTCAATTATTTATTATTATTGAATTGTTTTATTTGAATAATTTTTGATCTTTTTATTTATTTATTAATTTTATTTCAAATTATCATTTTAAAATAACAATTTTTTTTTTTTTCATTATTTTTCTTTAAAATTTATTTTAAATTTTTTATTTTCAAATAGGAACTTCTTTTTTGGAGCAGGATCATTTTATTTCTTCATCATTTTTGTTGTCTTCTGGCACAGAATTTTATTCAAAGGAATGTTGTTGGAAAAATCCATTCCTCGTCTTTGCATTGCTGTCTGTCCTCCATCTCTCATGGCCACTTGTTATTCTCTCTTGACCAATGATTTTGGAATTTTCTCTCAAATGTTGTTTGGAATGGCTCTCTTTACCATGGTAATCTTTTTTATGATTTTTGATTATTTTATTAAATTATTTTAAAAATTTTTTTTTTTTCATTTTAATGACATTTTTATTAATTTTACAAATATTTATTTTTTTCAAAAATTTTAATTTTTAATTTATTAATTTTCAATTTATTTTTAATTTCATTTTTTTTTCATATTTTTTTTTTCTATTTTTTGTTTCATTTCATTTTGATGAATTTATTTTTTGCTCTTTTTTTGATTTTTATTAAATTTTCTTTTCTTTTTACTTTTTCGATTGATTTTAATTTTTTTTTTAAAATCAGATTCTTGTTTTTACAATCATATTAACTCAGTACGGAGTTCCATTCGGAATGTCCTTCTGGGCCTATCTCTTCCCCCTTACCGCCTTCTGTAATGCAGCATGGACCCTCCACGGCTTCATGAGATCAACCAACCAAATGGCGGAAATAGTCTCCCTAGTGATGGCCATCTTCTCCACCATCATAGTTTTGTTCACCTTTTCTTACATTGTGGTTAATACCGTCTGGTCTGTTTGGAGGCAATACCTGTTGTTTCCTTGTTTTTCTACTAATAAGATCAGGACTTGATCTACCAAAAAAAATAATTTTTTTTTGTTATTTTAAAGTTAGTTTTGAATTCCGCATTAAATCAATCTAATAAAAAATCTTTTTAATCTTTCAGAAATCTCATTCAACGGACAAAAAAGACTGACCAATTCAGTATTCAAAATTTTTGAATAATTGTGAATCTCAAAAAGAGTTTTTGGATTCTCAAACATAAAGGAAAACAAAAGAAATTTTTTTCATTTTATATATTTTTTTTTTAATAATTTAAGTTTGAAAAATAAAAGGAAAGTTTTGTCATTTTTCTTTATCTTTTCAAAACAAAATTAAAAAGATTGAAAAAAAAAAACAAAAGATTTGTAAACTTCCCATCAAAAAAAAAGAACAAGGTGTTAGTTGCTACCCCCAAAGGCTTACTTCCACAATTCTTGAATCTTTTGTTTACATTCAGCGTAAATAGGACCATAATTCTTGGCTTCAGCAATAGATTCATAAATAAGAAAGTCTCCCTCCTTTTTATTCAAAAACTCTGCAAGAGAAAAAGACCAAGAAGTTTTCTGGTAGGTCTCCTTGATTGCTTTGATGTGATCCTCGATAGAAGGTTTTTGTTTGTTGTTGATGTCAAAAGTTTTGAAGACGTCCATGTGGTTTTTGACTTGGAACATCAAAGTAGGGAAACTTGAAAACCCAACAACGTTTGGTTCTGCGCCTGAAAAAAATTGAAAAAGATAGAAAAAATGATCAAAAAAATTTTGAAATGATAAGAATAAAAAAAGAATATTTGATGTCAGCAAGATTGTTAACTACATACACCCAAAAAACGTTTGTTTTAAGGATTAAGAATCGGCTTAATCTTATTCATCATCCAAATATTTGTAGGATTTAAAATGTTAAATATAACATTTGTGAACGAAATATTGAATTAAAAAAAAATGAATGTTTACCCAAACTTTCATTTATTTGTTTGACAACTTCGGTGGGTTTTTTTCCTTTGTTGAAGAGCTTCCAAGCACCGGTGATCTCCTTGGAGCACTCGACTTCAGCGAGGGACAAGAGACCAGGATCGACTGTGAATTTTTTTCCGTTGAAGACTACATCGTTTTCTTTTGTTCCCTTTTCGACCAATCCTATAAAAGAATGAAAAAAACATTAATTTAAAAATGATTGAAGAAAAAAACTTGAAGAAAAAATTTAAAACAAAATCAATCTTGAAATTTAAATTAAAAAAAAAGATAATAAGAATAAAAAAAAAGAATGTTTGATGTCAGCAAGATTGTTAACTACATACATCCAAAAAACGTTTGTTTTAAGGATTAAGAATCGGCTTAATCTTATTCATCATTCAAACAAAAATGTGATCTCAAGAAAAATAAAAAAACAAAACATGAATAAAGAAAACATGTATGAAAAAAAAACAAGAGATATTGTTAAAAGGAAAAATGAAGAAGTACCAATGAGATTATCTAAAAGGAGAATAGCTTCAGTCTCTTCCAAGTCCAAAATACCTTGCAAGACACGAGCTTGGAAGATATACTTCCAGCATCTCCACTCTTGAGCGAGCTTTTTCTCTTGGTTGAAAACTGGGAAGTCATTGATGATTTCGGTGGTGGTTTTACCTTTAAAGGAAAATTAATGTGAGATTAATAAAACGATTAACAAAGACTAGCAAGAAAATATTCTTACCAACAGCTTCTTTGAGGACAGCATCGATCTTGTTGTTGTCGAACTCAGTGACTTGGTTCTCTTCTTCTTCCTCTTCTCCTTCTGTGACGACTTTTTCGAGCTCGTAGTTTTTGGTATGGGTGTAGAAATGTTCCTTGAGATCGTTAATGAAGAACTCGTAGAATTGTGCCTATGAAAAAAAAAGAGTAAATTAAAGCGATTTATGAGGATAATCTATGTTATATATCTATTCATATTGTTCATATTTTATTTATTAAAAACAAATTTCTCATATATAATTAATATATTGAATATAAAAGATTATTTGAAGAAAATTATGAAAGAAATCTTTACCAAATCAGATTCTTTGATTTCAGAGCTTGATAATGATCCTTCTGGGAGACTATGTTCTTTCTCCATCTCTTGAGCATACTTCAACCAGGTCCAATCACATCTAAGATTGACGAATAATTCAGGATCTTGCTTCTTATTGAATCTTGATGCCAATTTTTCAAAGGTGAATCTCCCTACTGCTGGTTTGGTTGCATTAGTCAATGCATTTTCACGGACGAGATGGATCAATCTGATGTAGATGAGTGTTTCTTCCTTGGTTTGAGGGATCTCCAAAATCTTTGGTTTGTGAATGAGGTTGCAAACCTATAATGGAAAGAAATGTTTGTTAAAATCAAGGATGAGTTATAAGAGGAAGATTATTATTATTATAAAGGTTATGAAGGGAAATTGGTTATAATAAAATAATATTGGAGAATGTACAATTAGATAAAAATAAAACGTTATTTTTATTATAACATTTTCTAATATGATGGATAAAGATTTTTTAAAATCTTTCCTTATAATTAACTTGTTAATCTTAAAATTTGGCTCAATAAAACTTTAATTACCTTTTTTGTGCAATCTAATCCAAGTTTGCATGGAGTATGGGAATCTTTACATTGAATATCATCACATCCATCCTTTTCTGCTTTCTCACATTTTTTGATCAATTTCTTTTGTTTCTTGGGTTTGTTCTTTGTTCCCTTTGTACCCTTTGTTGGAGTTTTTTTAAACCCTTTGAATTCTCCTTGTTTTCCTTTCTCTTGTTGTTCCAACAATTGTTTTTTCTATAAAATAGTTAATATTGTGAGAAATTTATTTATTTGATCAAATTTGGGAAATTAATGAATGATAAAGGGATCATTATTATAGATTTTCAGAATATATATATCTTTTCATTTAATTTATAAATTTATATAAAATCGTCATAAATTTTAATTTCTACGTTGATATTTTATTCATCTTTTTAATATTCAGATACCTTATTTTTTCTGTATTCCTTTATTTTTGCTTGTCTTTCATGCTCGATTTTGGATGCCGCATTTTTCTTCTTTCTTTCTTCCAAATCAACTTTAGTGGTCTTTGCTACTTTCCAGCCTGACATATGATCCTCTTAAATGAAATTAATTACAAAATGTAAGAAAATGAAAAGGAGATTTTGTCCACGAACAAATATAGTGGTTAAAATTTTTTTTTTTTTTATTTTTCTTCATATTTTATTAATTTTTTTGAAAATATAATTTTAAAAAAGGAAGAGAATTCAATCTTTGTTGAGATAGATATTGAGAAATTCACTCTTATAATTTTTTTTTTTGATTATTTGATGAGATAATGATTGAAAAGAAGCTTATTTTGACACCAATAAGAATATAAAAAAAATTACAGCCAAAAATAATGAAGAATTCATTTAAAGGAGTGATATTGATAGTTATAATGATGATAATTATGTCTATGAAATACCTAACTCCAAATAATAATAATTATGATAAAAAGAATGGTGGAGAGATTCAAAGTGGAGTAAAAAATATAATCTTATTAACAATCATCAATACCTGGTTTAATTTTAATTGAGAGAAATGAAATTGATTTTAATTATCTATCTGAATAATTCAATCATATTTCATTTTTAAAGAAACAAATAAAGACATTGTGTATATCAGTGATCGGATCACAAAGCATTATCTATGCGATGCAAAGAAACATCATATCGATGGATGATAGTTGCGATTGGTTAATCTATTCGTACAATCAAGTGAATACGAGGGCATTTGTCTCACAAATCAAAACATTCAACAGAAATGGCTACAATGTTACATTCAGACAACTTCCAGACAAAAAGAATAAATTTGCAGCACTATATGATGATAGACATGATGATCTTTTCTCACAATATGATTATATTTTCTTCATGGACGAGGATATCGCCATTCTAGGCTGGAATCTGCATCAATATCTCCACATCCTAAAATGCAATTACGATTTCAAAATCCCTCTGATATCACAACCCATCAATTTCAAAGATAAAACAAGAATGATACCGCATAATAGATATTCTCTCTATGAAAAGAAAGGAGATGTAGAAAATAACATTCTTTTTTTTTTTTATTTTCATTTCCTATCGCTTTTAGGTTTTCATCACTTCAGTCACATCTCATTTTATTGAAGTTAATGTTTTTCTTATGCACAGAAAGTTCTTCCAATACCTGTTTGAAAACTTTTACCAAGTTGACAGCAAAAACTCTTCATGCGGAATAGATTTGGTATGGTGCAAAGTTGCAGACAAATATATCTTTGAAAATAACTTTCCTGAAGGAACTTTTTCTTGTTCTATTGTGAATCATTTCAACACCCTTCACCAACATTCACAGGGTTTAACCAAGGACAAGGGATACTTGAAAACTTGTTTTTATGACATGGACTTGTACAGAATCCGATTTCCAAGCTTTAGTGTTGATCATATGAGCGATACAATGAGAATTCAAAAAATTTATATCAATAGTGATCTAAAGAAGTGTTATTCTGCTCTTAAATTTGTATAATAAATGTTATTTGAAAAGAAATTTAAGAATGTTAAAAACTTGTGAAACAAAGATATTTTGAATACAATAAAGGAATAAAATAAAAAATTGATCTCCTTTTCAAAGATGAAGATATTTCTTTCCATAATATCATTATTGTTTTTGATTTTTGTATTTGATTGTATTGGAGGGAAAAATGAATTTTTATTCAAGCAAATCTATGTGATCAATCTCAAGAGGAGGATTGATAGGAAGGAGAGGATGGAGATAAATCTCAAGAAATATGAAGATTATGTTCCCTATACCTTTGTGGAAGCCATAGATGGATCCAAATTGACAAAAGAATGGATGAATAGCAATAATTATTCAACATTGGCATCATGGAGAGATCCATCCTATGGGAGGATAATAGCAAGAGGAGAAATAGGATGTGCAATCAGTCATATCAAAGGTATAATCAAAATATATTCGATTTATCCAAATGCAAATCTTATCATATCACCCTTATCTTATCATTATATCAATGTATATTCGAAGATTCTTCTTTGATTTGAATTATAAATTTAATCATATAATAGTATGGGAAAAGATAGTGGAGACAAATCTTCCATCATTGATATTGGAAGATGATATCATCTTTCTGAAAGATTTTGTGGATGAAAACAAGAAATACAAAAAAGATTTGGGAGGAATCAGTTATGATCTGATATATCTTTGGAGAATGCCAAAATTGGATGAAAGTGGATCAACACATGTCCAAAAATATTTCATAAAACCAAGATACTCTTATTCTTGTGCAGCATATGTAATTTTTTTCTTTTTTTTTTTAATCTTTTTCAAATTTGATTCAATACAAAGGTATTGACTCCACGTGCAGCAAGGTTGTTATTGGAAACATCTTTTAGACAAAATTTAATTCCAGTTGATGAATATGTGTATTTTTATTTCATTTTTATTTTTTATTTTTTTTAATTTTTTTCTTTATAACACGCAGTCCAATCATGTATGGAGAGAGTCCTTTGATAGAATCAAATTTATTCAAAAACAGCGAAAAATTGGAAGCTCTTTCTTTGAAAAGTTTTACGTCGATGACAACTGTAGGATTTGAAGGGAACTCAGACACTGAAAATGATTATAATGATTTTTTGAACAAAAAAGGTAAAAATTTTATTATTTTTATTTTTATACTTAATATTTATTATTTATTTTATTATTTATTATCTTTTTATTTCTTTATTATTTATTATTTATTATTTATTTATTATTTATTTATTATTTATTTATTATTTATTTATTTATTCATTAATTTATTATTTATTAATTAATTTTAATTTTTAATTTATTATTTATTTACATATTTTCTATATTTTTTATATTTATTATTTATTTATATATTTTTTATATTTATTTTTATTTTGATTTTCATTAATTTTTATTCATTTAAAAAAAAGAGTTTAAAAAAGAAAATGAATTGATTGAAATTGAAGAAGTCCTAAAAATCCAAGAAAACGATGATACGTATTTCTTGACTATTTCACATACAAAATTCAAAGAGGATAGGAGATTGAACTATTTCGAAAGATCGTCAAAATATTTTGGGTTTCCAACCAACACCATAATTGGAAATGAAAAAGAAGGCGATAAAGTGATTTTTGAAAAAATTTTGAATGAAATGAAAAGAATAAAAAATAAATTCAACATCAACAATAAAAGTCATCTGTTGGTATTAATTTTATTGGAAGCAGAAAAAAGGGTTTTTGCTTCTTCTCCATACGAGTTTGTGAAAGGTTTTTTTAAATATCATACTACTGAAAATATTATTTTTCCTTACTTGAATGAAGAGGGAGAAAATCAAATTGAAAAAAATAATCTCACTGAAGATAATTGGGAAATAGATGATCTTGATATGATGATGGATATGGCTTCTACTGACTATCAACCCAATTTTAAATTTGATAGTAGTTCTTTTGTTTCGAATTTTGATAAAATAGAAACTTTGATATCTGATTTTCTCCAACAACAAATCTTCTCGGACTTTTCTTCTTTCATTTCAGATAAAGAACACGAGAATCAAAACAAACATTTCTTTTCAATAGACGAAAATAATGAGTTGTTTCAAAACGTTGATTCTAATTCTCAAATAAAAGATTTGATGTTTGATTACAGCTATGGTAAGATTGAAAATAAGAAAAAGTTCTCTTCTCCAAAGATCTTCAAGTGGGAACTTACTTCCAAGATATTGGGTCTACAAATTGCTAATGTGCTTGGAGCTTGGAATTTTTTGAAAAACTCTCATCCATCTGATAAAAACGAAAATTATTTCAATTTGGATGATTTGGTGAGTGATCCTCAAAACTTTCCGACAATATTTGTTTCATTGAAAATAAACAGAAAGAATGATAGAATAGTTGAAGGAATAAAAAAATTGAAATATGTTCATTCGAAATTATTTTTTCTGATCGAAATTGAAAATGAATCTACACAAACAAAAAATCTTGTAAATTATTTAAATGAAAACAAAATACCTTTTGAAATGAAAACATTTTCAAAATCTTCCAAGGATTCAAGAATTGACTCGATCAAGTCAGCAAGAAACAAAAATTATGATTTTTATTTCACTTCAAACTCTTTATTAAAAGACCCTTATTTATTAATTAAATTGATAAATAAAAATAAAGAGATGGTTGCTCCTCTTTTGTACAATTCTGATGATCAACATAATTTTTATTCTAATTTTACATTTGACAAAGAAACAATGAAAATAACCAATTCTTATTCTTTGTCTGGATTATTAGACAGATCAATTGAACCTATGAAATATGCGAGAGGATCTTGGTAAAATTTATTTTTAACATTTAAAAAGAGAATTTTATTAAGAAAATATTTTTTTAATAAAGGAATGTTCCCATCATTTTTGATACATTCATTTTGAAAGGTGATGTTTTTGATTTTGTGATTGAAATTTTGCATTCATTACCTCACCTCACTTTGGATGTTGATGTTCTTATTTCATATCATTTGTTTGAATCTAATATTTACCCTCTCCTATTGACAGAAAGAAATAAAAATTATTTTGGGGAAATGCTCGAAAAGAAAAATGAAACAAAGAAGAAAAATTTTTAATTATTTATTAAATGAGATTTATTTTTTTGAAAATAAAATGTTCATTTCTTTTAATTCCAAGAAAGATCATCCATAACACAAACGAGCTTGCAAGTGTACAAGGAGGGTATTTCAAGTATCCACATCGTATTTCTTGTGGGTAATCGAAGAAGAGAACCAAACAACAATTTTTCTCTTTCTCACATTGTCTACCTAAAAACAAATTATTAAACAATTTATTATTTTTTTTTAACTTTTATTATTTTTTAAAATATTATCAATATTAAATTAAGTTGATTATTTTTTATTTATTTAACTTATTTTCATTTTTTTTTTTTGATTTTCCTTTTCAATACTTGATCTTTTTTTTCAAATTGACGTTGAAAGTAGAATAGAAATTAGAAGGATCCAAATGATAATAGTTTCGTTCTGCTCCTTCCAATGAACATGTTAAAGGAAAGATCTATTAGAGTAAAAATATTAATAAATAAACAAAAATATATAAAAATATATAAAAATATATAAAAATATATAAAAATATATAAAATAAATAAATAATAAAAAGATTAAAAGATTCATTCTTCATAATCCAGACACATGTATTTTTAACACGATAAAAAATCATTCATCTATATTGGAGTTTTAACTTCTAATTTACAAATGATATTATACAGTGATTCGCATAATTATTAATTATGCAAATTATTTTTCCTTATGTTATTTTGGTTATGTCCAATTATAACCAATTAAAAAATTTTATAATTTCTTTATTGATTGATATCAATCAGAATATTATTGAAGATAATGAAAAATGATTTGATATGCTTAAAGATAATAGGTTTATAATTTGATGGGATTGTCTGATTGATTTTTTTGCCGAATTTCTTTTTTACAATGGTGATTTCAATTTCTCGACAGTTATATATTTCCTATTTTCAAGTATAATGCAAATGCTGTATCTGCTTTATTGGTTATTGAATTAAATCTTTTTTATATTTCAACACTGAATTTGATTTTATCGAACAATAAGCATTCCGCCACAACAAAATAGATTATTTTGAGGTGTATTATTGTTCTTTCTTCTTAAGGTGGAGATAATCTTTCTCTTTTAACATCCTATGTGGTTTTTTTCCCCAAATTAGATATAATTGAATCCATGAAGTTTCTATGAATCTGAATTCTGGATTCAAATCATTTATCCACATCATTTTGAACAAAAACAATTTTGATGTTGAGATACCTACATTTGGGAGATAAAAAAGCAAACTTGACTCAAGGATTGGACAACATGCAATTTTATGAAAATTATTTGTGCTTAACAAGTAAGTGAAGTAAAAAAAATTGAAGAAAATGATAATTCAGAGTTAATGAATTTTTATTGTATCATTGTATCTTGAATCATTCTCAAATTTTTTTGAGGCAAATACCATATGGTCTCACATAAATGGGAGAATCACAAACCATATATTGTTTGTTACTGCATAACCAAATATGATCAGGGTGGATACGACATTGAAAACAAACTTGATAATTACTTCCGCCAAGAGCAATATTCATCTTGTAGCATGAATCAATATTTTGAGCAAAATAAATTCCCACAGGAATTAGATCATTCCTGTTTTCAGCTTTTTTACCAGCAAAAGCATTTGCTCCTCCAATCCCAATAAATCTCGATTGAGATATCCCAGTAAAACCAGTCATTCCGGAAGAACTTGTACCATGAAATCCAACCGCCCATTCTCCAATTGCTCCATTCATTGAAAGCCACTTTTCATCCTCATAAAGACCAACAACCCTCAACCCAAATCTTTTCCAAGTGTTGTTGGGTTGATGATAAACCAATCCTCCTCTTTTTTGAACTTCTCCATTAGGATTTGAGAACTGTATATCTCCTCTTGAGTCAAAGTCTCCTGGAACCAGGTTAAGTTGAGTTTTTATTGACTGTAATGTGGCATCTGCATTAAGAAAGCTGTTTGGGAAATTATTTGTCATTTGTTGAGCAATATTGTTCTTTACATCCAAGATTCTTTGTTGTGTATCAACATCTTTTTGAGGAGATCTTTGCAAAACAGAAGAAGGTACTATTGAAGAAATTTTAACAGATCCTTCAACCATTTTTAGAACTACTATTTCTTCTATTGGCACTCCAGTGGAATCATGTATTACTTTTCTTACTTTCAGTTCAACTTCTTCTTGAAGTTCAGGATTCTTCATATATTCTTGAAAACTCATATTGTTGATTAGGGATGTGTCAAACTTGAAAGTGAACAACAATGCTTCATCAGGAATGGAATCAATTGACTTCAAATTTGATTTTTCTTGTTCGGTCTCTATCCCGAAACCCAAACCTGATTCATTGAAAGATTTCATAAGAACAGAAGAAAGAAGTCTCAACTCATTGTCTCTCAAAACATTCTTTACGTCAAACTTAATATCGTTTAGCTGTTCAATTTTTTGTTCAATAGTCTTGCTTTCAGTTGGCTTATTAATAGTGTTTTGATAGACTCTTTTCAACTCAAGATTTCTTTTTTGTTGTTTGGAAATCAAAGAAGGATCAGTATTTTCTGGCAACAAAAGAATTTTCTTGTATTTTTCTTCTGAGATTTCTTTGGTGGTTGTCAAGAATTCGTTTTTCTCTACTCTTACAGGTGAAAAAAATTGCTCGTTTAATTGGTCGTTTTTTTCCAGATACTCCATGCTCACCTTTTCTTTTGCGAGTGTGATATACACTTCTTTTTTGATTTTTTTGAATATCTGCATAGAATGATCATCTCTCAACTCCATTTCTAAGTGGGATACTTGGATATTTTCGGGTATGATATCAAATTTTTTGCTGAGGGTATCTTTGATGGCATATATCTTTGAATCAGAAGGAAATGAAATTTCAAAGGATCCTTTTTCTAATATCTTCAAATTAATCGAAAATTCTTTTGGATCTTCCTCTAGAATGTTGGATTCTATCTTGCACTCAGAGATATAATCTTCAATCTTATCTTCCAAGTCTGATTTCTGGGAATTATCATTCTCTTCTATGTTTTCTTTTTTAATTAATCCATGTTGTTTATCAAAAGTCAAAACAGATCCATCATCAATACCAAGATCATCAGCAGTGGATGAATCATATCTATTATCTGATATTTCTTTCCCATTGAATAAAATCTTCACCTGGGAAAGATCGACATTTTCCAATTTTAGTATTCTCTCTTTTATTTCCTTGACAGTATCACTCCCTAGTATCTCAAAACTGTTATTTTTTCCTTCTATGTTGATAAATACTCTCCTGAATGACTTTTTTTTCCAAATTAGTCTAATTACATTTTTGATTGGAAATATTTAATACCTTGAGAACTTTCAATAAATAACCCAATAACGCCAACAAACATAAATAATAATAGAACATTTTTTTTTATTTTCATAAATTAATTTTTTGATTTTTTGATATTAAAATTCATTCATAACATTAGGAAGATTTAATAAATCATAACATTTATTTATTCCAAAAATGGAAATTAGAAAGATATAATTGAAGAAAAGCATTAACAAATCTTTTGAAAGATATCTTCTGATTGCAAGAATCCTCAAATATGATCATGAAGACAATAGAGAGATTTTTCTTTAAAGTATTGAGTATTAATTAAAAACAAACGTTATTTATTTTTTCAAATATTGTATAATTATAGGCAAGTATACAAGATTCAATTGTTGGATTCAAAGATAAGCAATTATAAATTAATTTTATCCCTTTCAAAAACTTTTTTCAATCAATCACATTCATGATAAGATATCTCTTGAAGTAAATAAAATCAAAGTAGGAGTTAAGAAAATGGAAATTATTTTCGATTTAAAATGTGGGATTTTTAGATTGGGAATTAATTATAATTGTGTTCAAGGAATACAAGTTCGAGGGGACATTCATGAGTGAGTCTCCTTTTGGAAACATCCATATTCCTTTTTGAATATAACAAATTTATTTAATTTTTTTGTTTATGTTTTTTTAAATAGCTGATATATTATTAATTAATGTGGAAATTAATTTATTTCAACAAAAATATCCATTTTCAACAAAAATATACATTTATATCTTTAAAATTTTTATATATTAATTATTATTTATTTTTATTTAATTTTATTGAAATTAATTTAAATTTATATTGTAAAATATTTATGTGTTTGAATGAATATTCCCCATATAAATATGCGAGATATAGACAGTTCAAAATTTAAATAAAAATTTGATTAAAGTAGAAATGTATCAATTTAAATCTCTTCCATAATTATAAACTCCGATGGATTATGTTGGCCTC
>JAMYWO010000009.1:279533-334842 GCA_024220525.1 Cochliopodium minus | reverse complement strand
ATTCTTTCTCCAACTTTAGAAGGGAATTTTGCTTTAATATTTTCTCCTCTATCTTCCCTTTTGGTTTGTTCTATATATAGGTAATTTGTAAAAATATATATATTTTTTCAATTCTTATCATGATGATACAAAAAAAATATATTTTACCATTTGATTCTGCCATTGAGCAATAATTATGAATAATGGGAAAATCATTTCTATTCATTTGATTCACATTTGAGATATTGAAAGGATCAGCATTTATTTTCAATAAATATTTTTTCCCATTTTGAAGAGTAAATCTTATTCTATTTCTATTGAATAATTTTGCTTTGAACAATTTATTTGAAGTCTTTTTCATTCTATTATTCTTTTTTAACAGGAACCAGATTTTTTTGTATCAAATTCAATTTGTTTGCATCAAATTATTTGATCAACCAATCTTTTCAATGCCTTCATTAAATAATATTTAATGAAAATGCGAAATCAAAATAGAGGTATTATGGGAGTGATTAGATATATCTTATTGTTTATAGAATAAAATAAATATGCTTATTTAAATATTAAGTTTAATTGGGTCCGAAAAAGATGGTATTAAAAAATTCTTCCAATTGAAAATGTTTGTTAACTTTTCAAATTTTATTTATAAATAAATTTTTTTTAATTAATTTTTTTTCAAAACAATAAACTTTTTCCATTTGCAAGAAAAGACTCTCCAAATGAAAGAGTTTAAACAAGATTGGAATTATACAAATCAAATTTCTATACTATAGTACGAATTCAAAATGAATCCGATCTTGTGAGGATGATCCACACCCAGACCTGATAAAATTCTCACCAAAGAAACGAAAATGGAAGAGCTGAAAGAAGGAACCAAATTGCTTTTTTCATTACTGATGAAAACAAAAGTGAAATGAACAAGTATGTTTTAATCTTTGAAAGTACATTTATTCCCACCTCAAGAATTTCTTCAAGAAAAGATTGGAAAAAATATAAAAAGAAAAATAAAAAATAAAAGTACCATCATCTTGTTGTTTAAGGAGTTAGTAGAGGGATTTTTCCATATCTTCGTAGTTGACAAGCTTTGGATCCAAAAACTTGTTGACAAACTGGGAGAGCTTTCTCTTCAACCCCATCAACTGTTTCGTCGATAATTGAGGACAATTTGTTGTATCTAAAAAATTTATTTTAAAATAAAATTTATTTTAATAAATAAAAAGAAAATAAAAATAAATAAAATTAATACCCAGTTTGGAAATGATAAAGAGAGTGATCACAGCAAGAGAATGGCCCATTTTCACAAAGATGTCAGACAATTTGTTCAAAATGTCAGCGTCACCAGTTTTCATTAACTCTATGAAAGGAAAATATTTGTTTCCCAAATTCGAATCCCTAAAAAAATAAAATCGAGACGAGTGAGGAGGATAAGAGTTTCAAGTTTGACGTTAAGGGTTTCAGGTTCTTTGTTGAAAATGGTTTGGATGGTGCGGTGATGACCTTTGATGCGGGAAGAATGTTTTGAAAGAATTTTTAAAAGTTTTATTTTCACTTTCGCACTGTTTATGTTTATGTTAAACATCAACTCATCCATCAGCCCTTATTCTATCACTCTTTCCCTCTCTATCATTTTGTTCTCCAACAACTCTTCAATCACTTTCATTCTTTATTAAATTAAAATAATAAATTTTTTGATATTTAAGAAAATTAAGTAAAATATAAAAAATGAAATAAAAGAAAAAAAAATTGAAAAATAAAAAAAATAATATTAATAGTAATAATAATAATAAAAATAATTTTAATAGTAAAATAAAATTAATTCATTTTTTATTTACCTGTAAATTTTGGATCATTTAGTTTTCATCACTTTTGAGAAGGATGGAGAGATATATGTATTTTTCAATGACAGGGAAGGCAGCATGATGAAAAGAACGGAGTAAACCAATCAAAAGTTTTAAACTTTCCATTTTCGCTCCACTTTCTTCTTCTAATCTCAAATTTGTAAAAATCACTCCTATCGCCTCCCTCACCCTCCTCTCCTCTCTTCTCTGCTCTCCTTCTTCTTCCTCCTCTTTTTCTTCTTCTTCTTCTTCTACTCTAAAATAAGAGTTCCTTCCTCAATTAGTTCTATGTCTATCCTTTCTTTCTTCCTCTCTTCTTTTTTATTATTACCATTATTATTATTATTATTATTATTATTATTTTTATCTTTATTTAATATATCATCAATTTTATAGGTGAGGTTATCTTCTTTTCTTTGATTATACAGATTTTGATTATTGTCATCATTTGTTGTATTGTTGTCATAGGAGAGATTAGGAAAAGAATTGGAGGAGAGGGGAGAGGAGAGAGAACGGAAGGGATTATTTATTTTTTGTTTTGATGATTTCTCCTATCTCCTTCTTTTCTCTGTTACTGTTACTACTAGTAGTGACACTACTGTTGTTACTGTTATAGTTGTCTTTACCGAGAAAGTTTTCATCATTACTGGAGTAGTTTTTGAGGGAGGTGTTGAAAGTGTAGGTTTGCATGTTTTTGTTAAAGGGAAGACTGTCTCCAATTTCTATCATCTTCTCTATCATCGATATTAGGATTGATCTTATTAATAAGGTTTTTATTATTATTATTATTGTTAAGATTATTGATTTCCCTATTGCTTCCATCATCTTCCTCTATCTTTTTTTTGTCTTTCTCCATCTCTTCATTATTTTTATTTTTATTTTCTTCTTTATTTTTATTTTTATTATTGTCACTAGAATCACTATTATAAGTAGAGGGGAAGAAGAGGAAGAGGGAGGGGGAAAAGAAGATAGGGGAAAGAGAAGAGTGATGATGAGGTTTGGTATGAAGAGGAATGGTAGGAAAATTAGGAAAAGAGTTGGGTTGAGAAAGAGGACAACCAACAAAGATGGCTACGATTACTATGAATAACGTGTTATATGTATTAGAATTATTTGTATTGTTGTGGGGAAGGAAGGGATGATGGGGATTGTTGGGGTGGGGTTGATAGTTGTAGATGAAATTCATTTGAAAGTTTTTTTTGGGGGAGAAAAAGAAGGAGGGGAGGGAGGGCATTTCAAATGTTTTTTGGAGAGATTCAGAGCGACGACCGTTTTACGAGAAGGAGATTTGAGAAAGGCAGAGGGGGAGAAGAGATAGGGTTAGACGAGGTTGATGAAGGAGAGGGAAAGGGAAGTATTCCATTCCATGATTTCCATGACAAACACTTTGATGTTTTTCCAGTTGTTTTCATTTTTGAAAAGATCGTTGGAAGGAGGAGGAGTATCTTTTTTGAAAAAAGATTTGAATTTTTGAGAGGAGGGATTTTCAAATAGTGGCGGAACTTTTTCTGTGGTTGTTTTGGGAGTGGGGGTGCTGTGGTGCATGGATTTGGAGGAGTGGACGGTTTTTTTGGGAAAATTGATGAGAAGAAAATTGGAAAGGAGATTCAACTGATCAAAATTTAATTCCACTTTACTCTTCTTCTCTTCTTCTCCTTCTCCTCCTCCTTTCCCTTTCTTACTTGACTTATTTTTAGAGTTGTCATTGAAGAAATGAATGTTGTTGTAATTGTTTGTTAAAATTGATCAAAAAGAGAAGAAGAAGGGAGAAGGGGGGGAGAATGTTTGATGATGTCAAGGAGGAGTTTGATGAAACATTCTTACTGGTAAAAAAGAGAATAATCAAAAAATTTTAACTCTTTCGTTTCGGAATGAAAGAAATGAGAGAAAAGGGAGGAAAAGATAGATTGGAGAAGAGAGTCACGGATGGAGGAAGAGAGTTGGGAGAATTTACAGATAGATTGGAGAAGAGAGTCACGGATGGAGAAATGGAATGTTCATAATCATCCTTTTTTCAATGAAAATTTCAAGAAATGCATTTTTTCTTTTCTTTGTTGTTTGAAAGAAAATTTCAACAAATCAAAGATAAAACTACCAAAAGTTATTTTGTGGGAAATTTTGTCTAATGAAAATTTTTTTTCTTTTTAAAACAATGCTGATAATTAGATGTAAAATAAAAACAATTTTAATACAAAAAACAAATAACTTTCAAAACCAAACTTTTTTGTTTGGAGAGAGGGAGTTGAGGTAATCCTTAATAATCCTCTCATTCCTGATCTCCTTTGCCTTCGTAAGAATGAAATGTCCATCACTTTGCAAAGAATAAAGTTGCTGAACCTGACTAGAAGACTCAAAATTCAAAAGTTTGAGGGTTCCAAAAGAACCACAAACAGTACCATAAAAAATGGTCAAGTTTTTATCGTTATAATTTAAAAAAGAAGAGATTGTTTTTTGTAATTTCACTTTGTGAATTAGCTCTGTCTTTTCTCCGTCAAATTCTAGCATGTGAATCGAGTTTGTCTTTGAAACGAGAATGAGGATACCGTTGCTTGAGGGGTGGGGCACTGCCAAGAAAGCTTTTGGAGAAGAAATGTTGAATTGAGAAACTAATGCGTATTTTTTGTGTTCTTCTTGATACTTGCAAATCATCAATCCTAAATAAATAAAATAAATAAAATAAAAAATAAATGTAAAATTAAAGTATAAAAAAATAAAAATGAAAAAAAATAAAAATAAAAATAAAAAAACAAAAAACAAAAATAAAATAAATAAAAATAAAGTATAAAATGATAATAAAAAATAAAAAAACAAAAAATAAAAATAAAAAATAGTTACCTGAAAATAGATCTAAACACACGAGAGTATCATCCCAACTTTGAGTCACAAGTGAAGATTCAATGCAATAAACGAGAGGCTCAATCAAAGATTCGCTGGTGACATTAAACTCTTTGACCTTCTCCTTCTTCTGAGTGATTTCGATCAAAAAGACTTTGTTCTTAGCAAAAACGAAGAATTTGTTTTCATTTTTGAAATTTTTAAGTTTGAGTTCATAACCCCTGAGATAATCAGGAATTTTAAAAACGTTTTGGTTCTTGGAAATACTCAAACAAATCTCGTCTTCTTTGTTGTTCTCTTCTAAAATGTAGATTTCTAAGAAGGATTCTTTGACAAAGTGGTCAAACTCTTTCTTCTCTTCGTTGATGATGGAGAGGACGAGGGTGGAGGGGGAGATGATGATAAAATCTGTTATTATCATGTTTTTTTTCATGCGGACAAGTCCGTATGGTGCCGTTTTTTCGCTGTTCACTGGAAAGCACCTAAATAAAATTTAAATAAGAAGATTTAACAAAATGAATATATTTTAACATTCAATAAAAAAAAAATGAAAAAGTGAAAATATTAAAATATTAAAAAAATAAAATTAAAATAAAAAATAACAAAATAAAATAACACAACAAAAATTAAGAAAACTAAATAAAACTAAATGAAAATTTTTTTTTTTTACCATAATTCATAGAAATAACAATTATCATTGTTTTTGCTATCGTTGGAATCATAAAGGGTTTTAGAGGTCAAGATTATATTGTTCTTAAAAGAGATCATTTTCAAAGGTTGGAAGGTAGGTTTGATAAAACTTTTGGTGGAGACAGTTGGCAGAATGCTATCTCCCTGTCTAAAAAACTTAAGGTCATCACCACAACACCCAATAGTTATGGAATCATTAACAAAACAAAAACTGTTAGAATTTGGAGGTAAATTGGTTTTTTTCTCTCTAAAAATAAAAATAAAAAATAAAATAAAATGAAATAAATTTAAAAATAAAGAAAAAGAAAATAAAACAAATTTAAAACGAATAAATAATATAAAATAAAATTAATAAAAACATAAAAATAAATAAAAAAATAGATAATTAAAATATATTTAAAATAAAAATAAAAATTTAAACAAAAAAAGTTAAGATTTCTAAAAAATTTAAATAAAATCAAATAAAAACATTAATTTAAATTTATTTTTTACATTATTTCTTCATCTTGTATACTCAACAAGATGGGATTCTTGTTTTGGCTGTGTTTGAAAGTTACAATGAGATGAGAATCCTTGTTAAACTTCGTATGGATGTTTCTGACAAAAGGAACGTCCTTCTTGACGAGCTTCTGCCTTCCAACCAACAAAAGCAAATCCTGGCCCTGCTGCTCCTCATGGATAGTATAAAAGGTGATTTCTCCTTTTTCATGAACAATAACAAGGTAATCTTGTTTTTGGGTTTTGTTGACAGCAAAAGAAAGAATTTTGTTGGGGTTTTTCTTTGAGATTTCAAATGGAATTTCAATATCACTGTCTGTAAATTGAGGAACCGTTCTTATCACCAAGAAATTGTTCGAGGTGATTCCCAAGAAATAGTTTCTCTTGCTTGACTTGTACAAGATGCAATTGCTCAAAGTTCCTTGTGACTTGTTAAGCTTGAAAAAATTGATCAATTTAATTGTGACTCCCTCTATTTCAAAGTGGTAAGCTTTGTCATCACAGCAAACGATGACACTGTTCTCCATACCATCAGAACAAACGATCTTTTCGTTTTTTTCGGGGATCCAGCTACTAAGCTCCTTAAAATCCGAAAAGTTGATGAGTTTAATTCCCTTGCTTGTGACTTGTATGATGTTTGATTGGCTCGTCTTGCTTACATACAAAGAAATTTCGTTCCCTTCAAAACTTCCGTTGGTAGACAAACAATCAACAGGATCGAAAGTGATCACCCTGGTGTATGGCTCCATATCCTCTTCCCTTTTTCTTTTTGGGTTGTTTTCTGTTTCATATTTCCCTCCTCCACTGCAGATCAATATATTTCTGGAGGTGTTCAAATCTGATTGAAAGAGCCAGACACGGGAGACATTGGGCTGGTTAAAACTAATCTCACTGAAAAAATAAGCACCCTCGTTCAAAAAGTGAATGGAATTTAGACCAAGCATGATAAGCTTACACATGTTCTTTTGATCTTCCAAGAAAATAAAGTCAATGATGGGTCCACAGCAGTTTATTCTGCAAACCAACTTGATTGTTTGACTTTCTGTATCCAAAATTGTGATAGCGCTGTCTCCTACTTGACTGGCCATAAATAAAACGACAGAATTATCACAGTAACCTATTTGAGAAATGTTGCTTGCTTTCACATTGAAAGATTTTGTTTTTTTCATTGAAATCTTTTTTATCAGTTTATCTTCTTGGTTCCTCGCAAAATTCAAACATCCCATAGAACCATCAAAGAAAACGAGCAGATACAAATCCTCTTTACCTATTGGTTCTTCACTACAATACAATATATTCTCTTCATTTAAATCCATGTTCACTTTCTCTATTCCGCTCAATCGTATGTTCAAAATCTGCGCCATTTCCGAAGAAACGAGAAGAAATGTCCTCCCTTTTCCCCCAATTATTTCTCTCACATAAGTGGGAAAAAAATCTAAATACTGAAAAATCTTCATATGTTCTTTATCTAAAATAAAAAAGAATAAAAACATTTTTGTATTTAAACTGAATATTTTTTTTTGTAAACTTACTTTCAACTATGTTTATACTTTCGATAGACATTTGATTTTCTGTTTTCTTTTTTTGAAGAATAATAATTTCGGGTGTTTGTGAATATTTGTTGAGGAAAGAAAAGTCGTAGATCTCGTATCTGTCATTCGATCTTATCTCAAACATTTTTGCAAACTGATTTTCCATGTCGAACACTTTGGATATCCCTTGGAACATCTCATATTTTAATTTCCCAAAATCATATTCGATGGAGATGAGTGAATCATGTGATGCCAAGACCACTATCGGATTTGATTGTGATATTTCAGATTTCAATATGAATTTTTGATCAGGATCATCGAATATCTTTTCCTTAGACCATAATACATTCAAACTATCGAATGAACCTAAAAGTTTTTTAAATATAAACAGAAATTTTTTTTTCAGTTAAATCTAAAACATTCTTTTCCTTACCATAAGATACTAATTCACAACTCAAATCTGAATATAAAATGAATATACAATCTATTTCCAAAATTTTTGAGCTCACTGTGCATATATTCTCTATTTTCTTCTCCAATATAATTTTATTCGATTTTTCTAATCTATTTCCCTCTATTACACTATAAATTTCCAAAGTATTTCCTTTATTCAATATCAAATCTGTAGTATTTGAAGATATGAATCTGCAACAAACTGAATCTCTTTAAAAAGATTAGAAATCATCCATTAAATAATGGGTATACAACCATTAAATTTGAATAAAAAGTAAAATGTGGATATTGAAGTTTATTCTTTTACTTTATTGAACTTGATTCCCAATATTCTGATAAATGAATATGAATTCTTTGTGAATTTCCAAAAAATCCATCAACATTGCTGTTTATGAATTTGCTAAGAAAGTTATTCTTCATTTTTTTTAATTTATTGTAAAGTTTATGTTGCCTTCCATCACCTTAATTCTCACCATTCCATATTTCATTCCCCAACTTTCTCCAACCCACGATTGCTGTTTGTCAACTAATTTGTTTTTAATATCTTTTAATTTTTTCGGGTTTTCAAAACAGAAAAAGGATTAAAAAGATTGCTAACAGTTTTCTATAAAAAGAAAAATGGAATTTGATCTCAAATCATTTAAAATATTGAAGGAGAAAGAATTTAATTGGATTGAAAAGGAAGCATCTCAACTATTTTCAATAATAAAGTTGCTTTCTATTTATAATAACAGCAATTTTGATGATATACCCAAAAATCATGAACATTGGAAGAAATTAGGAGTAAAATAACAAATATACTTTATATATTTTGAAACCTATATTCTCAAAATAGTTCCAAAGCGATGATCCAATCAAAGATTTAAGAGGATCTGGAGTATTGGCCATATATTGTATTTCATATTTTGTAATGAACAAGAAAGAACAAGCATTGGAGATGATAAAGGTGAAATCATAATGAAATAAGAACCTAAAGCCTATATTATTGATATTAACACAAAGAATAGAATCAAGGTCCACCAAGAGGTACAAATAATATAGAGATGTATTTTCTTCAAAAAATATATAATTCATCAT
The DNA here is from genome assembly GCA_024220525.1 of Cochliopodium minus. Taxonomy (NCBI): domain Eukaryota; phylum Discosea; order Himatismenida; family Cochliopodiidae; genus Cochliopodium; species Cochliopodium minus. The sequence continues at coordinate 325,940 of JAMYWO010000009.1, read as the reverse complement.
TTTAAGATATGACCCAATATCCATGGTGCGCAACATTAATTAATTTATCACTTCAATTATATGAGAAATTAGAAAAAAATGAAAACAAAGAAATGAATTATCTCAATTCCCTATCAAAGAATTCAGAGGAATTCCTCTTTGAAAGATTGTTTTGCAGTTATGTATTGCTCTTTGATAAAACATGGAAGAATAAAAAAGCGAACTACATGGATTTTCAAAACATATTGAAAACAGTAAATCAGAAATTCCAATCTGTATTCAAAAAAAAGCCAAAAGATCTTTCTTCTTTTGAAGAATATTGTAAAAAAAATTAAAAGTTTTCAAAAAACCAAAAAAATTATTTTATTTTCCAAAAAAAAAGTTTATAAAATTAATTATATACTATTTTGTTTGAACTTGGCGAAGACAAATTCTTCATGGAAGTGCTTTTTGCATCTATTTTTTTTGACTTTGTAGGAGAATTCAACTGGCTTTCACTTAGAGAACTGAGAGGACTTCTTTGGGTGTTGGGATTATCAAAAAGTTGTGTAAGTTTGGTCTTTTGAGTTTTCTTTGGGATAATTCTGACAGTAGAGCTCTTGGTTTCGAGTTTAAAAAAACTGGAGGGTGATTTTGTTTTTGCAAAATTTTTTCTATCTGAGAATTCCTCACTTGTTAGTGTTTGTGTTGTTTCTCTCACGAAAGAGATCTCACTTTGCATGGATTGTCTCTTTCTTGGTTCTTGCTTCAAGATGCTCTCAATGATGGATTGATGTTCTTCAATCAAGTCTTTGGGGAAAATTTCATCACAATTCTCAATTATGTTCTCTATAAAAGTTTTTACTTTATCTATCCCATTAAGTTCCTCTGATTATTATAAAAAAAAAAAAATGATCTTCATGATATCGACATATATAAGATTTGTTTTACCTAATGCATTCATTGATTTTGGCCAAATAAGATTTGGTCCAAACACTTTTGAAAGATTGGAGGAATTCATCAATGTGGTTTCTTGATATACAAGCATCTCTAATAAAGTTTTGGCGATAAGATACAAGATGATTCTGTTTGTATCCTTCATCTTCATTATTATCTCCCTGTATTTCACTATCATCTGTATGTCTTTCAAATCATCCAAATTGGATATTTCATCCCAAAGATGGCATCCAATCAAGCTTGATGCTGTTGTTTTTAAATGGTGATTAAGTAAAAATTTTATATTTTTTTGATTTATACGTATTTCTCTCAAGAATTGCTTCAGAATATCTCCAACGGAATGTATGTCAACACAAAAGAGATCAACATCATGTCTATTTTCTATCAATCTCCTTATAATTTTGGTGAATAAATATTAAATGAAAACAATATAACCATCATTGTTGATCCATATCATTGAAATATGTAATTTGAATTTTTTTCTTTTTTATGTATTCGTTATAGTTAAATTTACCTCACTTCATTGGTTGAGGTTTTGGATCCAGCAACTCTGAATATCCCTTCAGTATTTCCATTTATATACAATGCTTTCAAAATGTTGACAATTACAATAGGAATCTCCTTAGTATTGTTTTCATTGGTGAGTAATCTTCCCAAATCCTTTCCAAAGAGATAGATATCTCTGGAATTCCTTTTCTTCTTTTCATTTATTTCTACATTTCTTTTTCTCTTTGTTTTTGAAAGGATCTTGCTTCTCAAATTGCTCATATTTCTTTTGAAATTTGATACATTCTTTGATTTTTCTTTTGGTGGAGGTGTCAAATTGGCAACAGAATTCATTCTTACCAAGTTTTCCTTTTAAAAATTATTGAGGATTATGAGATAATTAAGGTGTAAATTTTCTCTTTATCTTACCCTTTTGCATTCTGGCGATAATATCAATTTATCTGAAGTAGTTTTCACCAATTTTCTATGTATAGGAAAAGATAATTCTATTGGTAATTTTGTTTCTGAATATTGTTTAGATAATGGATTCATTTCTGCTTTCTCTTGTCAAAATACTTTATCAATTTTTTTTTTTATATTTTAACGGTTTTTTTAAATTTTTTTAAATATAAAGCGGTTAAAAAGAAATTAAAAAAAGATAATGATCCAAAACAAAATTCAATCTTGATAAATAAAACTTTATAAAATTAAAAGAAAGAGTAAAACTTTGTTTTTATGATACAAAAAAGGTAAAATTTTTGAAGAGCAAATCAAGAGTTTCAAGAATTTTTAAAATTTGATAAATAATTTAGAAGAAAAAATTAAATAGGAAAAAATAAAAAAATATTGAGATTGAAAATCTAATATATGAGAAGAATATTGAATGTGGTATGGAGGAATAAAAAGATATTCTATAATAAATAAAAATAAAACATATATACGAAAAATAGGCAGAAAAACCTTCTGTTGCAAAGGAATGTTCAGCTATTTTATCAAAAGGATCTGCAAGAAAGGTAAATATACAAATAATATTCCCTATAAATAACATTCATTTATCAATAATTATAAAGAGATCTGGAAAATCAAAATATAATCCAGTATTTGAATTTCCTTATAGTTTAAATGGCCAAAATGTAACAATGATATTTACATCTGTTTCTGGGCATGTGATGGAAGTAGATTTTGATAATTCACATAAATCATGGCAAAGTTGTGATCCAATAGAATTATTTGAAGCACCCATAATCAAAATGGTGAAAGGTAAATAAAAAAAAAATGCTTATATTGTTAAGATATGGTTCATATAATTGATATATATTTGGAAATATAAAAAGAGGAAATGAAGGATATATCCAAAAATCTTGAAAATGAAGCAAAGAATTGTTCAGAGTTAATATTATGGCTTGATTGTGATAGAGTAAAATTTTATTTTGATTTCTTATAATTTAATCTCAAAGATTTATCAATAAAAAAAAAGGAAGGAGAAAACATAGGATTTGAAGTGTTGGATATTTGCAAAAAAGTAAACAGAAATTTAAGGGTGCACAGATCAAAGTTTAGTTCAATCATCCCAAGAGAAATATACAGAGCTGTTTCCACCTTGGCAATCCCAAACGAGAAAGATTCTTATGCTGTGGATGCGAGAATAGAAATAGATCTGAGAATTGGAGCGTAAATAATTTTTTTTTCTTTTTGTTTTTTATATTCTTTTCAAATGATTAGAGCATGGACAAGATGGTTGTCAATGAGATATCAAAACAAGTATCCAGAATATGTTAGTCATCTTGTATCTTATGGTACAATTTGTTGATCATTTCAATTAAATTTTATCCTTTTTTAATATTAAATATTTTTTTCCGAATTATTTTTTTCTCAAAAGGACCTTGTCAATTTCCTACTTTGGGGTTTATTGTAGAAAGATATCTTGAGAAAAAAAATTTTGTTAAAGAATCTTTTTGGAAACTTGTTCTCGAAATCAAGAAAGATGATCAAATAGCTCATTTTTTTTGGGAAAGAGACAAACTCTTCGACAAGTTGAGCACCATGGTGATTTACGAAAGTTGTATTGACTCTGGCCCTATTGCAAAGATCGTTTCAGTGGACAAAAAGGACAAAACCAACCTCAAACCACTTCCTCTCACCACTATAACAATGCAGAAAGAACTTTCTAAAATGAGAGTTTCTTCTGAAAAGACGATGGAAATAGCAGAAAAGTTGTACCAAAAAGGTAATAAAAAAAAATTAAATATTTGAGTGAATAACTTTAAATCAATAATAAAATAGATAATTTTTTTTTAAATACTTTTTTTTTTTTAGGTATTATTAGTTACCCAAGAACGGAAACTGAGGTTTTTGTTCCAGGTACAGATCTCAAAGCAATTATTGAGCTTCAGCAAACAGACTCTGCTTGGGGAGACTATGCTAAGGGTCTTTTAGAAGGGAAATTCAAAGAACCAAGAAAGGGTGCTGGAAATGATCAAGCTCATCCTCCCATCCATCCAACTAAATATGTAAATAACTTGGTAGGAGATGAAAAAACAGTTTATGAGTTTGTATGCAGACATTTTCTTGCTTGTTGTTCTGATGGTAAAACAAAAAAAATTTAAAATTTTTTAAAATTGAATTTTTTAAAATTGAATTTTTTAAAATTGAATTTTATTTTCGTTTCAAATAAAGATGCAAAGGGTGCTGAGACGGTGGTAATTGCTCAAGTTGGAGAGGAGAGGTTCAAGTGTAAGGGATTGATGATTTTAGAAAGGAACTACCTTGAAGTGTACAAATACAAAAAGTGGTCGGGAAAAACCATTCCCACCTTCCAAAGAAACACAGAAGAACCCATCCATCTATTCAACATGGAAGAAGGAGAAACAACCGCTCCGGAATTGATATCAGAGCCTGAATTGATCCAAATAATGAATAAAGAGGGAATAGGGACTGATGCTACCATCGCTTCTCACATCAAAACAGTACAAGACAGAAACTACGCAGTCAAAAACAATAATAACAGGTTTGAACCCACTCATCTCGGTGTTGCTCTCGTGGTTGGCTTTGACAGCATGGAGTTTAGCTTCTCAAAGCCTCATTACAGAGCCAAAATAGAAGGTGATGTCACTCAAATCTCGCAGGGGAGAAAGACGAAGGAGCAGGTCATCAAAGACTCGATGGAGATGTACAAAAAGATGTTCAACAAGAGCATAGAGCTTTGTTCCAAGCTAGACAACGTTTTATCCGTCTTTTTTGGGCAGGGGAACGACATGAGCGACCTACAGAAAAAAGCTCCCACTTTTTCTCACTCCAAAAACAACTTTTCAAAGTGCGGAACTTGCAACAAGAAAATGGTTTTGAGATACAACGAATCAAAAACAAATAATAACAACAATAATAATAACAACCAAACCACTTTCTTCAATGCCAATCATCGTGCTTTGGAGTGCGTCCACTGCAAAAAGTTGCACACTTTGCCCAAAAGCGGGAAGCTCAAAGCCACCACCAACCACTGCGATCATTGCTCCTTCCAAGTCATAGAGGTCACCAAAGAAAACAAGTCGAAAACGAGCGGAACAAACAACAAAACCAAAGCAACAAAAAAAGGCGGCAAAAAAACCGACAAAAACAACAATACTAATAACAATAACAATAACAACAACAATAATAGCAATAGTACTTTTAAGGAAGGAACTTACATGATTTGTCCTTCTTGTTTTTGTAATCCTCCTCCTAATTTACTTCCTCCTGGTAATTCCACTTCTGGTTCAGCTCCTAAGAACCTTTTTTGTTGGCAATGTATCTCCCCTACTTGTGAGCTCGCCAAGGGAAAGTCCACTTTGCCTGTCAGGCCTTGTCCGAGCTGTCAATCCACAATGACAATCAAAAACAGAAAAACTGATTCTGCTCCCTTTTTGTCTTGTTCTGGGTAAAATTAAAATCAAACAAACTTTTTTCATTTTTTTTTAATTTAATTTTATTTTTTAATTTTATTTTAATTTTAACTTTATTTTATTTTTTCTTTTTTTTATAGATTCGCTTCAAAGGGTTGCAAAACAACATTGTCCTTTCCTTCTTGTAAGTCAGTCTCTGCCACCAACATACAATGTCCCACCTGCGTTTCCGCTCCAGGTGGAAACATCTATCATCTCAAATTTGTCTTCAACAGGCCCGGTGAACATCAACAAATCCAACAACTCGAATACACTGGTTGTGTTTCTGGGTTTGAAAAATTTTTTTTAAAATTTTATTTTATTTTCTTTCTTTTTTATTTTTATTTATTATTTTATTACTTTATATTTTTTATTTTCTTTCTTTTTTATTTTTATTTATTATTTTATTATTTTATATTTTTTATTTTCTTTCTTTTTTATTTTATATTTTTTATTTTATTTAGGTGTGATACTAATATGAACGAGTTGCTCCAAGAAACAAACTTTAACAAAGAAATGAGAATTTTTTTCGACAGAGGGTTTGCAATAACAAGCAATGCACCAATCAACAACAATACCAACAATTTTAATGGCAATAATAACAATAATTTTAATGGCAATAATAATAACAATAATAGCTTTAATAATAGCTCTTTTGGAAATAGCAATTCTAGTTATGGAAGTAACAATAACACTAGTTTTAATAATAATAATTTTAATACCAACAATACTAACAATAATAATAAGAGGTCCAATAGTTTTAACAACAGTAACAATTTTAACACTTCCAATAATAATAACAGTAACACCAACAAAAGACAAAACAGCTTCAGTAACTCTTTCCAAAAAACTTCTACCAACAATCAAAATAGTAATAACAATAATAATAACAATAATGGGGAGCTTTGTAAATGTAATAAAACACCAAAGTTGTTGACTGCGAGCACTGCTACCAATTCTGGAAGGAAATTTTACAAGTGTCCCGACAGCCTTTGCACTTATTTCAAATGGGAGGATGAATGCAACGGTAACCCTGGCTTCTCAAATAACAACAATAACAACAACAGTAGTTATGGAAATGGAAATAAAAACTTTGGAAATAACAACAAAAGTTCTTTTTGTGGGTCTTCCAATACTTCTGGACAAAAGAACACTTCTTGTTTTGTTTGTGGAGAGACAGGTATATTTATTTTTTTTCTTTTTTTCTTTTTTAACCTTATTTAAACTTTTTTTATTTTAGGTCATTGGTCTAGTAGTTGCCCAAAAAAGAAAAATAAATAAAAAATTTGGCTTTTTACAATCATTTTCTAACCTTTACCAAACCTAAACCTTCCAATTATTTTTTGATTTGAAATTTTTTTTTTTTAATTTATCAAAAATCAAATATTAGAAGGTCTTAGATTCACATTTGTATAAACAGTTCTTCCCCATCTAGAATTGTAGATGATGATAAAAGCTAAAAACAAAATATACAACAAAATAACAAAGAAGGCTTTAGATTGGATCCTGTTTTTCTTGATTAGAGGATCTTCGGTGAAAACGAGAATGTATTTTGGTCTCACCAGAATTGGATTTTTAACAACGATGAAAGAGTTTGGTAGCTCTGAGTACTTGTCCTTTTCTGTTTTTCTTTGAATAAATTCTGGATTGTCAACAACCTAAAATAAAAATAAATTTAAAATCAAAATGTAAAATTAAATGAAAAAATAAAAATGAAAAAATAAAATAAAATTTAAAATATAAAATAAAATTTCAAATATTTTTTTTTTTACTTCACAAATAAACATACAACCCAACTTTTCTCCAACATCAGAATGAATCCAACCATTCTCCTCAGATATGTAATTCAAAGAGATTCTAGATTCTGTAGCCAAATAAATGCCCTCACCATACAAACTTCCGTTCCTTCCGCTAAACTTGCTGATCTTGAAACCATCATGTAAAATAGACCAAACGTTCTCCAAAGAAGTACCGTGGAAACCATAAATGGTGGAGAATTTTTTTTTGTTTTCGCTGAATTCTATTCTTTTAGTGTGAAGTATAACATCTTTGATTTTCGAAATCTCAATCTCTTTTTCATCGTGTATATATTTTATTTTGATTATATGTTTGATTGGTCTCACAATGTTCTTTATATCCAACTTTGTCTTTTTTTCCACTTTTTCTTGTGTTGTGTTTTTGTATTCAATTCCCTCTTGCTCCAGTATCCAGCTCAGCATTCTTTTTGATGCTTCAGGAAGTTTTGAATGCACTGATTTTTTGTTTAATTCATTTAATGAAGGTATTTTATCAAAACATATTTCCTTTTCAACACAAAAATTTTGAATTTTTTTTAATTATTTTTTTTAGCTGAATTAATAATTAATTTTTTTTAAAAGTTCTCTTACTGCCGTTTGATAATCATTTTCTTTTTTCTTTCCTTTTAGGAATGATGGAAATGGTGTACATACTGATGCTCTTCTATAGCTTTTTAGAGCAGATACGAAGAAGGATAGCATCAAATCGCTGTTCTTTTTGTTATTCAGAATCATATCTTTATAATCATATTTCTCTATTTCATTTTGAATTGATGATTGGTTATTATGAGTGATGTCTCCTTCCATTTCGACCTTCATTTTTTTTTTTTTGTTTCATATCAAATTTTGAGTCATATTTATTAAGAAAGCTTAAATAATTATTACTCATGCAAAAATCAAATGGCTCAATTATAATGAATAAACTTGGATTGTGCACTGTTTAATTCACATTTTTCATTTATCAATTTAAATAAAAATAAAATCGAAAAAGGATACTGGTTATAAGAAATGAGAGAAAATTTGAAAATCATTATCAAAGGAAAAACAGTTTATCTTGTTCCATACAGGAAAGGTAAATCAAACATTTCTCATTATATTCCGATTTTTTATTTATAAATTTTGAAATGATAGAACATGTAAGAAGAAAATACAATCAAATCTGAAAATAAAGAGATATAATGAATTTAGGTTCTAAAATATCATGATTGGATGGAAGGTAAAAAAAAAAAAAATCCTTGCAAAGAAATCTAAAATTGAATTTTTATTTCAGATCCCGAAATCCTTGAGATGACATGCTCCGAAAGATTAACACTTGAAGAAGAATACGAAATGCAACAAACATGGTCAGTGGACGAAAATAAATGCACCTTCATTCTTCTCGACACCACAAGATTAAACACCGAAACCAACATTTACGAAATGTGCGGAGATGTCAATCTATTCTTTCACGAGTACGAAAATGAAGGAGAAAATAAAAGAGAAGTTGCAGAAATTGAAATAATGATTGCTGAAAAAGAGTCAAGAAGAAAAGGTAAAGCAAGAAAACAATGAGCTTGATTTTGATTAGTTTTCTTTAAAATAAAATTTTTTTTTGAAAAGGTATTGCTTTTGAGGCTTTGTTTTTGATGATGTATTATGCTGTTGAACATTTGAATACTAAAAAATTTGTTGCAAAGATAAATTTTGATAATAGTGGGAGCATATCTTTGTTTAAAAAGTTGGGTTATGACGAGGTTTCCCGAAGTGAAGTTTTTGAGCAAATAAATTTTGAGTTGAATGTTAACGAAGAATTTAAAAATAAGTTGCTTGAACAGTTTGGTGAATTAAAGTTGGATGATTATGAATCATATTCCAATTAAATATATAAATTATAAAAATAAAAAAAAAAATGAAAAATAAAAACTCTGATATCCCTGTTGTCGATTTTGGTTCATTTATATCTGAGAATGAATGTAATAATGATAAAAAAAATACCAGCAATGAGATCAATGAGGCCATCAAAAACTTTGGGTTTGTATATCTCAAAAATTTTGGGATATCTAAGGAGAGATTGAACAAGGTGTTTGAATTGTCTGAAAATTTATTCAAATTGGATAAAAATCAAAAGGAAATTGTAAAAAGAAGAGATCATGAATCAAATTGTGGATATGTAGCTTTGGGAGTAGAATCTTTGGATCCTAAAAGGTGAATTGGAAAAAATGAATTTGAAAGAATAAAAATAAATTTCAAATTTTTAATTAAACTAAGAAATTTGATTGAAATTTTAAAATTTTTTAAATTTCAAATCTAGGAAAACGAGAGATCAAAAAGAAGCATACAATATTGGTAATTTAAAAGAAAGAAATAAGTTTGGAAACATGTTCCCACCTAATTTTGAAGGAGGAGAGGAATTATGTTCATTTTACGATGATTGTGATAAACTGCTCAACAGATTCCTTTTTTCACTCGAAATAGCTCTAAAATTTGAAAAATCATACTTTGTAAACGGACATACCAAACAAGATAATATGATGAGGTTGTTGTGTTATCCCAGTATCGTAAATGAAGAAGAAAAGGGAAACGAAAACAAAGATAATGTAAGAGCAGGTCAACACGTAGATTATGGATCGTAATAATTTAACAATTTAAATCTTTTTATTATAAAAGTTAATTTTTTTTTTTCATTTTTTTTTTTGTTTATTTTTTTAATTAATTTTTTATTAATTTTCATTAAATGAATTTTTTTTTTTATTCTTAGTGCGACTCTTTTGTTCAGAAATGGTAAGGTGGGAGAGATAGACGGCTTAGAGGTTTTATCTAATGGGAATTGGATCAACGCCCCAATCATAGAAGATACTGTTCTCATAAATGTAGGTGCATTGATGGAGATTTGGACGTAAAAAAAAATTGTTTAATAAAAAAAATATTTTTCAATTTTATTTTTCAGAAATAAAAAATATCCTGCTACTTTACATAGAGTTATTTTACCTAAATCGAAAAGTCAAATGAGATTGTCAATTGCTTATTTTGGTTTTTATTTTAAAATAATTCTTTGACTAAATCTTTTTATTATTATTTTTGGTTTTTAAAGGACATCCCAATTTTGAAGAGAATATTCACAATTTGTTCAAAGAAGAAAAGAGCCTTTATGAACCTGTCAACTCTCTTGATTTTCTTTTAAACAAACTAAAAAATACTTATTAATGATTCAAAAAAAAAAAAAAAAAAGAGAATAAAAAACAATAAAAAGTTTTTTTAAACATATTTTGTTTCATTTAAAAAATTATTTAATTAAAAATTATTTAATTTAAAAAATAAAAAAATAAAAATAAAAAAAAAAAAATTCAGAATGGGTATTTTATCAAAGATTGATGGATTTGTTGTAGGTGTATCTATCTTGATATTTGGATCAATATTTATTGTATGGTTCACCGTATTGATTCCTTGGGAGGCATGGAATAATCTCACTGGAATGGCAAATTTATTGGCCTTCAATCTCCTATCCTTTGGATGTATATATAATTATTTCAGAGCTATTTATTGTAATCCTGGTCATGCAAGAAAAGATTGGGTAAAAATAAAAGAAAATTGAATTGAAAAGAAAAATATTTTTCATATGGATGGGAATAATGATAAATCATAAGAAACAAGAAGATTCTATTTAATTCTTATTTTGTATTATGATTACACACATTATTATTTTTACCTAATTTATTTTATCAATTTTAAATTATTAAAATCTCTTTATTTTAAACACCAATAATCGATGATTAAATCTACTTTTTAAATTTGAAGCATTCGTCTTTCATTTTTTTAAAAACAGATTTAATATTTATTAATATTAAAATTTAAAATCATTTTTAATTTGAAATTAAATTATTAATTAAATAATACCCAAATTTAAATAGTTATTTTAAATTTAAACAAACCAAAAAAAAAAATTTTTTTTTGACCTGAAGCTCCCACCAAACTTACAAAACAAAAGCAAAGAAGAAATTCAAAACGTGATAGACGAATACATAAAATTGAGTGACGCGCCACCCAACATCCACGTAGACAAAAACAGTAACAAAGTGATCCCTTTCAAAACAAAGAAGACACGGTATTGCACCAAATGTAGCTCATTCAAGCCTCCAAGATCTCATCATTGCAAAGAATGTAAAACTTGCGTCTTAAAAATGGATCATCATGTAAAAAAAAATTTTTTGGAACTGTCTTTTTTCAATTTTAAAAAATCAACTTTTAAAATTTTATTTTATTTTCATTTTGAATTTTAACTTATTTAAACAAAAAAAAAATCAATGAAAAAGAAAAAGAAAATTTGAAGAAATTTTTATAATGAATTGAGTTTATTTGAATTTAACTTTTCAATTTAATAATTTTTTTTTTCTTAATTCCTAAATTAATTGATCTAAAAATTTTTAGAACTTTTTTATCTTTTAATTTATATTTTAACTATTTCTTGAAAAAAAAAGTGTCCTTGGGTTAATAATTGTGTTGGATTTTACAACCACAAGTTTTTTGTCTTGTTTTTGTTTTATGCTACAATGGCATGTTCATATGCGATGATCCTTGAAGTTGCCAGAATCGTCCATTTTGTAATTCTCTCCGCTGAAGATGCCGATTACGAAGTTCCACCTTCCCAAATCATCATTATCATCATCAACTTTGTTCTTTTATTACCAGTGACAATAGGTAAATTAAAAATTAAATTAAATTAATTCAAAAATGAAAAATAATTTAAAATAAAAATTTAAAATAAAAATAAAAAATAAAAAATTTAAAATAAAAATTAAAATAAATTTAAAATTAAAAATTAAAAATAAAAATTAAAAATTAAATTAAAAAATAAAATTAAAAATAAATCAAAATAATAGTTTATAATTTATTTAAAAAATCAAAAAAATCCTTTCTCCTTAGGAATTGCTTCTTTGTTTTATGCACAAGTTTTTCTCATCAACGAAAATTTGACTACGATTGACGAATATGTAAGAGACCGCAACAAAAAGCGTGCCAAACTCACTGGCGAAACTTATGTGTGGCCCTATGACTTTGGAAAGAAGAAAAACTGGGAAATTTTTTGTGGTGGTTCTGGTTATCATCATTATTTACATTCTTTTGGTTTTCCTGAGGGTGATGGTTATCATTTTGAAAAAACTCATTCTCTCAAAAAAGGTTCCGATTTTATTTAAATTTTATTTGGATTAAATTCTCTTTAATTTTTTTTTTTTTTTAATTTTTTTTTTTATTTTTAGTTACTTTGGATGTTTGAAAAGAGAAAAAAAATTTAAAAAAAAGTCAATTTTTTCTTTCAAAAAAAAGTTTTTGTAAACATTGAATTTAAATTAAATTTTTTTTTAAATATTTATATAAATTAATTTTTAATTCAAAAAATTTTTACATCAAATCATTTCATTAATATCTTTTACATCAAACCAATAATTTCAGTGTTGGCATTTTTTTTGTAAGATATAATACACCTTTAGAGCTTATAGAATGGCAAAATAGAATATTTAGAGATTTGAGTGATTTTTTATCCACCAATATTGGCAATATGCTATCGTCTATGTTGCATGTGCTAAAATTTATAGATTCTAGGCTTTCACATTTCTCCAATACTTTCACCACTTCCTTATTTTTGATCGAGGGATATCTTGCAAAATTTATCTTCTTCAATTTTTTAAAGCTTAAGTTGTTGAGTGATTTATTGATGCATGAAAGATTGATGATTGATTTGAGATCCAAAAAATTGATTATATTTGAGATTATAATGGTGTTTTCAAAATATTCTTCCATTTTTTTTTTTATATTTCTCAATAATTCTATTCAATTTAATCAGAAAAGATGTTTATTTATCACAAGTATAAATGATACCAGAAAAAATAAGAATATTCTTATTTTTTTTCTAATTTTGAAATTTGTTGGCGCCTTTTTATTTAATGAAAAAAAAAAAAAAACGATTTATTTCAATAATAAAAAAAATTAGAGAGAACGTTTAAATAACATTCAAAGGAGGCTAAAGATAATGTCCACAAAAAGTAAAACAAGTATAACAATCAAGGGATCAGCACAAATCGTATCAGAATTCTTTTTCTACGCAACAAATTCAGTATTATATCAAAGAGGGATCTATCCACAGGATGATTTCGAGATGGTAAAGAAGTATGGGCTCGCTATATTGGTTAGTAAAGAACAAAAATTGAAGGAATATTTGACAAAGATTATGGGGCAAGTGGAGAAGTGGTTGATGGAAGGAGATATCCAACAAATGGTTATTGTGATCACTGGTATTGAAAGCAAACAGATATTGGAGAGATGGGTGTTTAATATAGAGACCGATAAGGAATCTTTAGATGTAAATGCAAAGCCAAAAGAGAAATCTGTGAAAGAGATCAAAGGTGAAATTGCAGGTATCATAAGGTAAAAAAGAAAAATTTTTTGATAAATCGTTATTTTTTGAAATTTTCAGTTAAAAAATTGAAAAATAATAATTCAAAATATATTTATAACGCCTTATAGACAAATAACTGCCAGTGTCACTTTTCTTCCATATTTTGAAGAAAGATGTTCTTTTGATATCCTTGTGTACACTGATAAAGAAACACAAATTCCAAAGTCATGGGAAACAAGTGATGCTAAATTAATCAAGAATTGCGAACAAGTAAAGCTAAGATCCTTTGACACCAAAATACATAAAGTTGATACTATGGTATCTTACAAAATGGAAGAAGAAAATATCATTGATGAGAATACTCCAATGAACTGAATAAGAAATGGAAACGTAATTTACTAATTTGGAATTTAAATTTTACCAAATTTTTAAAAATAAAATTTATTTCAAAAAAGCAAAAATTATAATCGTTCAAATATTAATTTCTCTCAAATTTGGTTTTCTCTTTTATTTTGAATATTTCACATCTTTCTTATTCAGAATTATCTTGATAATAGTTATTATTTTTCTTCTTTTACTATTTGTATCCATTTTTCACTGTTTGTTTTAAAATCAACCTTTCTCATGATATCATCCTCTTCCACATCACTGAAATACAATTCCACAACCTCAAAATGATTTATATTTGGAAGACTTTCGACCAATAAAGAGGGCCATTCAACAAAATTAATGTTATTGTTCAATAAATTAGGGAGATCCAAAAAATCCAATTCTTTCTTTGTATTCAATCTGTATAGATCCAAATGATTAACTTTGATATTTTTGTCTTTCACATCATAACTGTTGCATATGAGAAATGTAGGACTGGGGATCTGTATATTTTTATTTTTGAGGATGTTTCTTATCATATATCTTGTAAATTGGCTCTTGCCACATCCCATCTCTCCATACAATAAAAATAAATCATTTTTATCTGTGAAATTTGATAGTCTGTACGAAAAATGATCCAAATTATCTAAATCAAATACAAATGATTTTTTAAAATGTTGATTATTATTGATAAATGAGCTATAATTTCTTTTCAAAAACTCCATTTTTTTAATTATTTATTTAATTTTAATGAAAAATACATTCAAGAAAAAGAAATTTGTTTTAGTATGTAAAAAATTAAAACTTTTGGGAATTTAGGTTTTGGATCTATTATTAGGTTATTATATCTTTTCCAAAACAACAAAAATGAGTAAACAATCTTTTTAAAGTGAGGGGGATAGAAAGAGTGATATTGAGATGACCAAGGAGGAAGAAAAGAGCCACTAGAAATAGTAAACTCAAGACCATCCACTTTAAGTTCAGATAAAGTACTTTCAGAAGAAAACAAATGACCATTCTTTTCTAAAATATAAAAACTTTCATTACAACAAAAGATTTGAAGGATTTTATCAGGAAGCAAATTAGAAAGTTTGTAAAAACAAGTTTCTTCATAATAATAAAAACCATGAAATGTCCCAATTCCAAAGACTCCTTTTTCACTAGAAGCGATTGTAGACCACCCAGTGCAACCGACATTATAAAATCTTTTTATTTCAGATTCAATGGGAACAAAATATTTTCCTATTTTTTTGTTAGATGTGTAATCACTATCATACCACTAATTTAATGTCAATATTAAAAGTTTTGTAGTAAAAATAAGTTTTATTTTATTTATTTGTTACTATTTCTTCTCCTCCCCAACCATATAATCTTTTGAAAAAAGTTAATTTAATTCTAATTTATTTATTATTTGATTACTCGCCTAAATTTTAATTTTAAAATAAAATTTCAATAATTCCAAAAAAAAAAATTTCACATTTGTACCATCAAAGGTAACCTTTTTTCATCGAAACAAAAAATTTTAAAACGATAATATAGTTCGAAAAAACAAATAACTTACAGCGGCAGTGTGGTTCATTCCACATGCTATTGACTTAAACCTGACAGGTAAATCAATAAACGAATAAGTTGTTTCTTTGAAAAAAATTTCTATTGTTTTTTCAACTAAAAAATGTAAAAAGAGTAAAATTTAAAATTTTTTTTTTCAAAGAGGATATACTATTCTTTTTTCCCATCCTCAAAACTTTTCCGTTTGATAAAAGATACATCGTGAAATCATATCCACAAGAGAATCCCACTATCTCACATTTCTGTTCATTTCCAAATAGATTCTCTGGCAAATATAGCTCTTCCATCTCGTCTATTTCAGATGATAAATAGAATATCTTCCCATCATCCAACTTCTTTTAAATATTAATCAAATTTATTGTTCATGGATTCCGTATAACAATTCTATTTAAGGCAATTAGAGTATATAACTTACGAATACTTTTTGATTATATCCCATGGCCATACGAGCTACCCCACAATTGAAATTATACTCCATAATAACATTATTATTCTTAATTTCTTTTATTGTTCTTCTATCCTTCATTAATCCAATAAAACTATCTTCACCTTCTATCATTTCAAGATAATTTTCACTGCTTATTGTTCTTTTATCCTCAAATCTTTTCCAACTTTCTATTCTTTTGATTTTATATATAAAATTATAACCCAATGTGCTAAAGATTGGTGGATATCCTTTTTCAAAATACATTTTTTTGATAAGAATCAAACCAATTTTTTTATTTATTAATCTTGAATATTTAAAAATTTAATTTGAATTTAATTTTGTTTTTCTTGTTTCAAAACAAAGGAATTAATTTGATGATATGAATTATCAAAACTTTTGGAAATTTTAAAATCTTATTTGAGTTGTTGTATCTTTTCCAAAAAAGTAAAAAAGAAAGAACCAAATTCCTGAAAGAAGAAGGAAAGTAAATGTGATTCTCAGTTGACCAATCCACCATACTGGATCCACTAAAAATAGCCAAATCAATTTTTTGGAGATCAATTAATGTAGTATGAGAGATAGAGTTATCATCAGAAATGACAGTATGTAATGAACCATCTTTTTCTAAAATATAAAACTTACCATAACAACAAAATATTTGTTTTATATCTTCCGGTTTTGTGTTATTTATCTTAAAGATATGATAACTGTTGTTTGAAATGTGGTAGATTCCATTGTCTGCAGATGCAACAGTTGACCATCCCATACATCCGACATTATGAAAATGTTTAATTCCAAATTCACTTGGAATTTTGTATTTTCCTGTTCTTATTTTTGGAATTTCGTACCAACCCTTTTAAAATAAACGGAATTTGAAAAAAAAAATGTAAAAAAGAGATGATAAGAATTTTTTATTTTACACCTTGTCCACCCCATCCATAAAGTCTAAAAATTTTTTATTTACTATTATTATTAAAAATAAATGAAAAAGGGGTTTTCTTACTCTCCTATTAAATTTCAATTTTAGTTTAGAATTTGAAAAAAACAAAAAAAAGTATCCAAAAAATTAAGATTACCATCAAAAGTAACCTATTTATAATAAATTTTTATTTAGATTTAAAAAAAGAAAAATAATTTTACAGCAGAAGTATGGTTCGATCCACAAGCAATCGATTTAAATCGAACTGGACAATCAATAACTGAAAAATTTTTTGGTTCATTCATTCCTCCAACCGACTTTTCTCCTTTTATAACAAAAAAAGAGAAAAAATTATTTTTAAAAGGAAAAAATTCAAAAAAGATCAATATAAAGAAAGAAAGAAGAGTAAAATTTCAAAAATAAAAGAAAATTACCATTAGTTTGTCCATATCTTATCACTTTTCCATTTGATAAGAGGAACATGCAAAAATAAAATCCGCAAGCCATTCCAACCACTTTGTATTTTTCTTTTTCACATAAATCTTTTGGAATTTGCAATTCTTCCATCTCTCCCGATCTATTATTTTGATTTGTAGATTAAATGTTGAATATATAAGGTTATTTCTTACATATTTGTGTATGATATATAAGATGGATTTCCTGTTGAATATACTTTTCCATTATCCAACAACTAATGTTAAAATATTTTCAATTATTTTTTGAAAATATGTAAAATGAATAAAGTTTTAAAGAATAATAGGTTGAATTTCAGATATTATTTGTATAAATAAAAGATATGAATTACAAATAGTTTATGATCTCCTCCACATGCAATTGAAACAACTTCATTTTCAAATTTATATTCAAATATAGTATTATTGTTTTTATAAAATCCAATCTTTTTTCTATCTTGATCCAATGATACAAATGATGTATTGGTTTCACCCATTTGGAAAAAATTTTCATTTGTTTGAGAGATGGGAGTTTTATCTTCATGTTTTATCCATCCTTTATCAGTTTTATAGATAAAATTATTACCCAATGTGCTGAAGATGGGTGGATATCCTTTTTCAAAATACATTTTTTTTTTTCATTCAAATTTAAAAAAATTTGATTTAACTGATGGGTAATGATTTGAGTATCCCATTGAGTATAGAAGTTTATGATAAGATCTGGGAGATGATAGATAAGGATAATACTGAGCAAATAAAATCCAAATTTCAATTGAAGAATTTTCTCAATGAATTATACTATCAAGCCCACATCAAGATTAATATAAAAGAAGTGACAAAGAAAATATCATCTGATAATAATTTAGAATATCCTATCAATAAACAATATATGCAACAAATTTTAATAGGTAATTTTTTTCAAAATATTACATCTCATATAAATAACTATCCTCAAAGATTCTCTAAATATCTTTACAAAATTTGTTCAAAAAATGAATATCTTCTTGCCAATAAGATATTTAGGCTAACAATTTGTTTTTTTATAAAGATATAGTGGATAAAAGAAAGTTATCAAACTCATTTAAATTGAAGAGAACTGTAACCGAACAAGAAAAAGTTGAGATTATAAATGGAGAAGAAGAAATAGTCCCCAAACCATTCACATTAAACATAGATCGAAACAAAGAAGAAATAATAACTAGAGAAATATTGCACAAAGTTCCATGTATATCTTCAAGATCCAACACTTCTTATGTAACAAAAAAAAAAAAATTCCAAAAAAAATTAATTCTTTAAAATTTTTTGTAGGGACTAAATTCAAAAGGTGAAAAAGAAATGTTCCATTACTCACAATCTTTTTTTAATATAATTTTTGGATACAGGAGAAGTACTTTTTTGGGGATCAGATATCAACTCACAACATATCGCTTACGAACCAACAATAGTGAAGGGACTTGAAAAAATAAAAGTGATAGCTTTATCTTGTTTTGAAAGCGAAGCAGTGTTTATTACAGATGACAATAAAGTATATTCTAACTACAAAGGAAACAAGTAAATTCTTTTTTAATAGTTAATCAAAATTTTCGTTTGCTTGTTAATAATAAAATTAAAGAAATGCTGTATATGTGTTTACTCCTAAAGAGAAAGTGATCTGCCTTTCGTGTAATTCCACTCAATGTTATATTATTTGTGAAAACTCCGTAATTTACCAATCGTTGTCAGACACTTTATTTAAAAAATTTGAACGGTTTACTTTATTTGAAGAAGAAGGCATTGAAAACATTAATATCGTTTCATCTGCTTCTATTTTTTTTATCTTTGCAAGTTTGTATAATAATGACAAAAAAGATGACAAAATTTATAAGGTAATGACATCTGATACTAAAAAACTTTTACAAGTGGACTTCTCCTTAAAAGAAAATGAAAGATTAATCAATGTATTGTCCGGTTCTTCAATGATTTATTTACATCTTTGTAAAAAAATAAGTTTTTTTTATTTTTTTATCTTTTTTTTTTTTTAAAAAAAAATGTATTTTTATTATAGCTAATGGTCGTTTGTTATCCATTTTTCCTAAAGGAACAGAATCTGATCTTGGTTCAGGTAACTTTTTTCATCTATCTTTTTAAATTCTTTCTAATAAATTTTTTAGGAAGAACTTCAAAACTAGAAATTGATTATGTAATATTCCCAAACAATGACAGGGTGATTCATATGGCTGCTTTACCTTGCAGTGTAATTATGTCTTGTCTTCCCGATAAAAAACCAGCAAATTTGTAAAAAAAAATTTAAAAATTAAAGTTTTTTAATCTTCTTATATTTTTAAAAAGACAAGGATTTGGATATAACTCAAATGGGTGATTTTTTATTCATATTAAAGTATTTAAAATTCTTTTAACCATTTTTTACAGAGAGTTAGGAATAGGCAAACCCGCCGAGACAAAATATTCACCTGTTTCTATTCCTTGTAACGATAGAAAAATTGTTGGAATTTTTGCTGGGAACTTTCATTGTCAATTACTATTGGAAGACGAAAAAGGAAATAGACAACTTTGTGGATTCGGAGGATATCATGGTAAATTACTTTTTTCAATCAAAAAAAAACTTTTTTTTTATTTCTTCCAAAATCAAAAAAATTAAAGGAAGAGTACATTCATTGGAGAATAAAAAAGATCATATTTTTTACCAACCAGAATATGGATCTAAATCTATTCATCGTTTTCTCTCTAATTTCGTTTTTCAAGGTTAAATAATTAATAATCTTTTTTATTATTAATTTCTTATTTCCTTTCTTTTTACACAGACAAATGGAATCCTGAAATTCATCTTCAATTTAGCCTTCAATTTAGAAAAAGGGTTTATTTTTATCTACTTGTTTTGAAAAGAATGAAAGTTAAGGTTCCAAAGTTTTTGAACTATCAAATCATCCAATCTTTCATGTTATAAATTTTTCAAAAAAAAAAAAATTGTTTGAAAATTTTTTGATGGGAAATAAACAATCCACTCCAAATAACAATCAAAATACCAATATTCCTTCAAATATTAACACAAATCAAACAGATCCCAAAATTGAAAATAAAAATATAATAAAAAAGATTGAGAAAGAGTTCCCATCAAACAATATCAAAGAGAAACATAAGGGATATTCTGAATTCCTCGAAAATTCATCAACAGATCATTCTGCCCAAATATTTTTATCTTTTCCAAGTCTTATTATCTCCAATATCTCTAATCATCTCACCCAATTAGATTTGAGATCCTTCATTTTCACTTCAAAAAAGATAAAAGGTAACTCAAATTTCATTTTCTTTTCATCAATTTCAATCATCATAGCACTATAAATTATAAATAAACAAAATTACATTCTCAAATATTCAAATTTCCACATCCTATTTTCTTATTTCTTTCTAATGAATAATAATTAGAAAAATTATATTCATATCCTCCTCGGTAAAAAAAATTTGGAAAATTTTGAACTTTTATGAAAAAATTAAATTTCACAACAAAAACATAAAGATCATTTAGACACCAAAGAGTCTTTAAATTCTTACTAGAACATTCCAGAAAATTGAAAGATAGGAAACTAGCTCATAAGCTAGAATCATTGCAACTTTGTTTTTACAAATTCGAGCCAACAGCAGAGATTTTTAAAAATTTTACACCTTATATGGGCCTCGTTAAAGAATTGTCTATTATTTTGCACGCTAATAGAACACCTTCCCTTATAGAAAAATGGGATGATTTTTTCCCTCAAAAAACGATTGAAAGTTTAACATTAGGAGAGTTTAAAAATGATGTAAATGATCACAATGAAATTTTTTTGATTAATTACTTTCAAAAAAAAAATCATTTCTTTAGTTCCCTTTCGAGTCTTTCTGCATTCCAAATTTAAAATATCTAAGCATTGCGAATAATACTTTTATAAACAAAAAAATTTTGATAAAGTTATTCAAAGATTCAGTGAATGGCATTCAGAAATTAATTTTTAATGGTAAAATATTTTTTAAAACATTGAAAAATTAAATTAACAGTTTTTAAGGAGTAAATGGATTGCAATCTGACATTTGGGAAGAAATACTCCAAAATAAAGGAGGAAGTCTTACAACTTTCTATACTCCATTTCATAATATTAATACTCATGCTTCCCCAAAAGAATCAAACCAAAATCTTTCGGAAAATGATTTTTTGGCAATTTCAAAGTATTGTACTAACCTTGAAGAACTTGAGATAAAACAAAATCCAATTCCAAATAAGTAAAAACATTTTTCCTTTCACCAACCTTCAAAAAATAACTTTTAAAATGTTTTTTTTTTTTCCTAATTAAGATCTCTGTTTGAAATAACAGAAAATTGCAGAAAACTGAAACATTTGTCTCTTGAAGGATGTACATGTCCCAAATACTCTTCTATTTCATCACTAAACAACCTAACATTTCTGAATCTCAACTATTGTAAACCAACTGAAGAGGATCTAACTCTCATTGTAAAAAACTGCAGAAAACTCGAATCTTTGCATTTATCCCAGGTCTCTTGTTTCTCTATCCCACTCTTTGATCTCATTTCTGAATTACCTCTTTTGAAGACATTGAATGTAAAGTCTTGTACTTTTGATGGAACATCAACCAGGCTGGTGAATAGGAAAGATCTCAAGATTATTTTTTGAGTTGAAGAATTAAAAAGATATAAAAAATCAAAAAAAAAAAATTGATGGAATTTAAATTAACAAGAGAAAACATTTTTGAAATCCCATCTATTTCTTCAAAATCAAATTCCACCTTCGTATATCATATCCTTTAATATTAATTATATATATAATTCTCATATTTTTTTTTATTATCCTTTGAAATCTATGATATAACAGGCATTGAATGAAAATGGTAAAAATTTAAACCATTATCCACTCCCATTATTCAATTTTGATATGTTGAAGGTAAATTGATGATTTGGGGAGGAGATTACAAATCAAATACCTATATCAAAGAACCCAAAGTAATAGAAGAACTCGAAAATGAATCAATCGTGAGCATCTCAGCATTTAATGAAACAATAATGTTCGTATCCGAAAATAACAAAGTATTCATCAAAAAAGGAAAATCGTAAAAAGAAATTTCAAATTGATTTTTAATTTTTAAATGAAAATTTGTTTTAGAAACATCTTTTTGTTATTTGAGCCACAAAATAGAGTTTTAATGGTTGCTTGTAATGATAAAAATCAATTCGTTCTTTGTGAAGATTCACATGTCTACAATTTCCAAGTAGAAAACGAGAAAACAAAAACCATGGAGTTATTAGATAGACTACTGGATAAAAAGATAAACTTTATAAACTGTTCCAATACTTATACTTTATTTGCTAGCTTGTATTCAGAAAAAGATAAGGTTTACAAAACACTTGACAAATACCTCAATTTCACTAAATTAGAGATAGAAGCGAAAGTAAAAAGTAAAATACTTTTCATCACTTCTAATGAAGCAACAAGCTATTTTCATCTGGGTAAACTGATTTTACTTTAAATTTATTAAAAATACATATTTCTAAAAAATGAATAATTGCATTAGAAAATGGTCAAGTAATTTCAACTGGTTCCAATTCTCTCCACGCTTTGGGTTATTTTTAATATTAGACATTATAAAGTTTTTTTTGACAAATCTTAAATTAAAGGAAGAGATCCCAAAGATTTATATGGATTAGTCGGAGATAAATCATTTCGTGAAGAAGAAAAAGTTCTTTTAATTGCAAACATGCCTTGCACTCAAATTCTCATCTGTAAGCCTAAAAAAGAAAACGAAATTACAAGAATATTTGGATATGGTTATGGCAGCAATGAGTATATCACAAACCTCATTTAATTTTTCAAAAACTTGTTTGTTTTATTCATTAAATTAAAGTGAATTAGGATTTGGGCCAGAAATAACAGATTTAAAAACCATTCCCACTCAACTAAATTACTGCGAAGACAAGATTTTGGGAATTTTTTGTGGAGATTTTCACTGCTGCTTGTTGGTTGAAGATGAACGAGGAAATAAGTTTGTTTGTGGATGGGGAGGATATCAAATTGGAGAAAATCAAAATCTTGATCCTGTTCCACAATTCCCTGTTCATCCTAACTTTCAATTTTTATCTAATTATCCTAAATGTGAGTTTTTTTTTTTTTTATTTAAACTTTTGCTTTGATTTTTTTTTAATTTTTTCAAATTTTTAGTCAAGTGGTCTCCTTTGGCACACAAGAACTACTCTTTAAGTTCCAAAAACAGAGTTCTTTCTTATTACTTGGTTTTGAAAAGGAAAAAAATCAAAGTGCCAAAGTACATTAACTATTCAATTATCAAATTCTTTATTAATTGAAATAAATACAATGATTCTTTTCATCTTGTGATTGGTTTGATATCTAAAGATTTTTAATTAAAAATAAAAAAAAATTGAATCTTTAAAATTTCTTACTATCATGTCCAAAGATATATTTTATTATAACAGCAAAGAATTTACATTAAACAAAGAATCTGCTTTGAGCTTTCCTTGCATCACATCCAGAACAAATACGACCTATGTAAGAAAATGAAAAAATTAATAATTAGAAACGAGATATATTATTTCCCATTTTTCCAATAATTTGTTTGTATTCAATATCTGATCAATAATAAAAATAAGGCACTGGATGAAAATGGTATCTATAAAATTTTGAAAAAATATCTTCCTATTTATCTTTTAATCACTCAAAAAAATCAAAAAAAAAAAAAAAAGGAAAGCTCATTTATTGGGGAGAAGAATTAAAATCAACAGTGTTAGTAAAAGAACCAAAACTGTTTCCAGGATTAGAAAAAGAAACAATAGTGGCATTGAGCATCTACGAAAGCATATGTTTATTCGTGTCGTCAGAAAATGTAGTGTATATGTTGTCAATGTACAACCAAAACAGCGTAAAAAAAATTTTGGAGCCTAAAGAAAAAATATTGAGTGTTTCTTGCAACAATGACAACGCTTTTGTTCTTTGTGAAAATTCTCATGTTTACAATATTTATAAAGAAAATCGTTATGAAAATGCAAAAATTTTGACAGAGATGTTGGACAAAGATATTAACATAATCAGCTCTGCTCATTCTTATCATGTAAATTTTTTAAATAAATTTGATAAATTTTATTTTTTAAAAATTTATTTTCTTGATCATTTTTTTATTTAAAATTTCTTTCAAAAAAAAATTCCAACATTCATATTTCATTTTTTATTGATTTTTAATTCTATAATTAATTATTCATTTAAAAACTTTCTTTAAAAAAAATGAAATTTCGTTATTAATTTCATAAATCCATTTTCTTTAAAAAAAAAAAAATTTCTTTTAGATATTCGCCAGCTTGGGAAAAGATACTTTGAAAGAAACACCCATTTATAAATATCACGTAAAGTTTGAGAAATTGGTGATTGACATTGAAAAAGATTTCAAGATAGTAAATATCGTTTCAAATTCTTCTACAACATATTTCCAACTTGGTAACAAATCTCAAATTAAAAGAAAAATAAAATAAATAAAAATAAATTGCTTTTTATTGAAATAAAGATAATGGGCAAGTAATTTCTTATGGCTCTAATTTACATGGTTGTTTGGGAAGAAATGAAGGGAATCTTTTTGATATTGTTGGTGATCAAACCTTCCAAAATGAAGAAAAGGTTTTGTGTTTGGCCTCTTTACCTTGCTCCACCATTTTTATTTGTGCTCCAAAGAAGGACGAAAAAACTCGATTATTTGGTTTGGGTTATGCAAGTAATGGGTAAAAAAAATAAAATTTGAAATAAAAAATAAATTTTGAAATAAAAAATAAGAAATAAAAAATAAAAAATAAAAATTAAATAAAAAAAATAATAAATAAAAATAAAAAAATAAAAATAAAAAATAAAAAATAAAAAATAAAAATTGAAATGGAAAATTAAAATTGATTTTTTTTTATAAATTAAAAGAGAGTTGGGAATTGGAAGCACGGAAGCAATTACTTATCCCAAACATTTATTTTCTTTTTCTGATAAAAGATTGATTGGTATGTTTTGTGGAGATTTCCATTGCCAAGTTTTGTTAGAAAATGACAAAGAAGAGAGGGAAATGATTGGGTGGGGAAGAAGTAAGAGTTTGTATTTGCCTAGTGGGGTCCACAAAGATTATACTTATAAATCTACTATTTGCCCAAAAATAAATGGTCTTAAGTTCCTATCTAACTATGTTTTCAGTAATTATTTATTGTATATTTAATTTTAATTTCAATTTTTATTTTAATTATTTTTAAACAAATAGTGAAATGGTCACCTGAAAGTCACAAAACCTTTTCTCTTCTAACCAAAAATCGGGTTCTTAATTATTATCTTGTTTTGAAGAAGCTAAAGATAAGAGTTCCAAAGTATATTAGTTTCATAATCATCAATTATTTCGTCAATTTGTATCATTTTTGATTTTTCATTAAATTCCAAGTTTCAATTTCAGGAAATAATGGATTAAAAAAATTTCTTTTTAGAATGATAGTTTTCAAAAAAAAAATATCCCTTCCAATTATCATCATTATTGAAAAAAAAAAAGGATGGATCAAAAAAATCAATTATATGAAAGGGAAATTTAAAGTAAGAAATCATTTTTTAGTATTAAAGTTGAATATTCTTAAAATGGATTAATAATTGAGAAATTTAAGATGAAATTATTTAAAATATAAAATTAAAAAATAAAAAAAAAAAATCAAAGGATAGAATCAAATTATAAACCCAAAAAATTATTCGAATGGGAAATAAAAATAACGTATTAAGGCAAGTATATTATAAATCATTTGCTATCAAAAAAAAAATATACTTTATGTTGACATGCTCCAAGAAAAATAATTAAAACCTTTCTATTTTAAACTAATTTTAATTCAAATATTATAGCAAGAAGGAAGTGGAGAATCTTTCAAAAGGATCAAATTGTAAAATTATTTTCCTTCCATTATTTATTTTTTTTCGTAAAAAGTAACAAAAAAAACCAATCATAATTTGTTTTTGTATTAAAAAGGGACACCCAAAGAATTAGAAGAATTACACAAAGATTTTATTTTGATGGATCAAGATAAATCGGGTAAATAAATAAAATATAAAACGAATATTAGAAAAAGAAAAGAAATAATAAACTCCTTTCTCCATTATCAATTCCTTTATTAAAAATAATAGATTTTATAGTTTCAAATTTACTTTGCAGATTATTTATATTTTTTCAACCGTATATTTATTTATTTTTTATCAACCAAATGATAGGTGAATTAGATCCAAAAGAATTCAAAAATCTATTGAAAACTAGAATGTCCTTGACAGATGAAGGATTCCAGAAATTATTCCAAATGATGGATACTGATGGATCAGGTACAGTATCATTCAAAGAACTAGCAACAGCATTGAGTATGGTAGGAAAAGGAACAGCCGAAGATAAGTTGAAATATTCATTCAAGTTGTACGATGAAGATGGAAATGGAACACTCGATAGAAATGAAATTGTAAATATAATTGAACAAATGAAAGTAATTGCTTCATCAATAGGTAATATAAATAAAAAAAATAGATTTAATAAATCCTCAAAAAAAAAAACACTTTATATGGAAATTATCAACATATCAACATATCAACATTCATTTAATATATAAAACATCATCTTTTGAATTAACATTTTTTTTTTTAAAAAAAAAAATAGGGAGACCTGGATGTGGAGATTTCATTGAATCTTTGATGCAAAAATTAGATACTAACGGAGATGGTGAAATAAGTCTTGATGAATGGGTAAATAACATTTTAAAGATTTTTTTAAAACCCCTTTATTTATTCATTCACTTTGAAGGTCACTGGAGGACTCAATACTCCTTCTTTGTTAGTATTGCTTGGAATCAGAAAAGTCTAAGAAATTGTCATATTAAAAAAATTTTAATTTTATTATTTATCTAAAATTGTTTCTATTCTTGTTCTTGTTTTTGTTTTTTTTTTTTCTTTAAAAAACTTTTGAAATTTCTTTTTTAATTTTTAAACTTTAAAAAAACTTTTCTTCAAACAAGTTTCCAAAAATTTTACATTTATCTTCTTTGATCTTTTCAAAAAACTAAACTTTGTTCAATCCCTGTTTCTATTAAAAATAAAGGGAAAAAAAAAATTGAAATTTGTTTGGAGTTGAAGGAAAAATCATATGGGAAATTATATTTACAAGAATAAGAACGATATACATTCCTATTTGAAAGGAGAAATCGGATCAGAGCAATTGAAAAAGATCTACAAACAATTTTCTCCCAAAAAAGATTTGAACAGCAATATCAGCATAGAACAAGCATCAAAGATAATAAAAGAATTCATACAGCATTTTCAGTTGAATACCAAAAAGATAATGACATTAGGTGAAGAGATTGATCTAGTGAAAGTATTTCAAGAAAAATTATTTCTCAATAAATCCCAGATCTCTTTTGAGGAATTTAGAGATGCACTTATTCATTGTATCAAAGCAGATGAATCATATGGTGACAAGATATCTCTTTCTGATACAATGAATGTAAGATTAAAAAAAAAATTTTTTTTTTTGTTTGTTGAGGAACAATATAATCGAATTCAATAAAAAAAACAAGAATGGATATGTTTGAAACAATACATGTATAAATATCATTAAACAATAGAGGAGTATTCCGATTTATATTGTATATTAATTCAAATAGTAAAAAAAAAAAAAAAATACAAACCGATTTAATTCAATCTCATTCAAAAAATGAGTAAAGGTGTTGATAGTATGGAAATAAATACTGATAATTCGGATTCTTTAGAATTTGAAGAA
This sequence comes from Cochliopodium minus, assembly GCA_024220525.1. Taxonomy (NCBI): domain Eukaryota; phylum Discosea; order Himatismenida; family Cochliopodiidae; genus Cochliopodium; species Cochliopodium minus. The sequence goes on along the minus strand of JAMYWO010000009.1, from coordinate 297,918 downwards.
GTTCATATAAATTCCGATTCCAATGAAGAGGAAGATGATGAGGAAGAGGAATCAATAGAAGAAAGAAAATTTACAAGAAGATTGAATTTAAAAAAGAGATCCAAAATAAAGTAAATATTTCAATGATCTTGTTTAAATTATAGTATCGATAATTTATTGAAAGAATCCATCAATCAACTTTAATTAATTCATTATTTATCATTTTTAATCTGTGATTTTGATAGATAAAAATAAAATTGAAGGTGAAATAAATTAAAATTGGAAAATATATTCACAATAAAAAACATTTTCATATCCATTATCATTGTGATTTCATTCACCTTTTTAATTATGAGCAGAAGAAATAAAAATACAAAGAAAAATAACACTAACAATCAAAACAACAAAAAGATAAAGGCAAATAATCTTGAAAATAAAGATTTGATGGATGATTGGGTGGTGATGGATTCAAATAATAATGGAAATAACAGAGAGGAGAACAAAATGAATGCGATGAAGAATAAATGGCTTCAATTTAACAAAATCACTGAAGAAGAACTCAAAAGAGAAGAATTGAGGAAAAAAGAAGAACTGAGGAAAAAAGAGGAAGAATATCGCCAAGAACAATTCAAAAGGGAGGAGATAAGAAAGAGTGAGGAGCTGAAGAAAAAGCAAATTGAGAATAAACAGAGAAATGAGTTATTAAAAAGAAAAGAAGATATGAAAAATATAAAATACAAAGAGGAAGGTAAATATATTTAAATTGTTTGAAACAAAACATTTTTATATTTTTAAATCACTCAAAAAAATTTATATTCAAAATATTCCTCGATAGAAATTTCAATATTTAATTTTATAATTTTTTACAATAAAATTTAATTCAAAAGTCAATCTCAACAAAAATGTGGATATCAAAAGAGAAGAACTTCCACCAAAAAAGCCAACAAGCAAGCTTTTCGAAGTGTCCAATCCAACCTTCCTAAGCCCTCCCAAAATTACTTTCAAAAAGACTCTTAAAGCATATTCTCCAATAATACTAGAAAAAGACAGTAACATAATAGAACAAGGAAACAGGGGTAAAAAATATCAAAAAGAAATTTTTTCATTAATCTCTTCTCTTTTCTTTCTTTCCTTGACTTTTTTTTTTTTGTACAGTTATTCTTCCTTTGGGTTCTTTACAAGAAATTATTGATTTGGAAATCAAATTGCCAGTTTACATTACAATAACTACCAACAAAAACAAAAAAATAATTTGTGGAGTTATTGATTCCACTGCAGAAAAAGGAACCATGGTTGTTCCTTATTGGGTAAATTTTTTTTTTTTTTATTAAACCCTTTTGTATATGTTTAATTCAATTTGATTTTTTTTTTTTTCAGATCATGGAAAAACTTCAAATTAATGAGGGTGACTCTGTAAATATTGAAAGTATTTCTATTGAAAAAGGAACGTATGTAAAATTACAGCCGAAATATGAAGATTTTTATGAAGATATAGATAATCCAGCTGCATTATTTGGTGAAACTAATTCTTTTAAAAAAAAATTTTAATTATTAATTATTTTTTTGAAATAAATAAAAAGAAAATATTTTTGGATTCAAAATAGTCACAATAACTAAAGGAGACTCGTTTGTAATACATTACCTGGGAAAACAGTACGAAATAAACGTTCTAGAACTCAAGCCACATAACACAGTCCAAGTAATGGGTGAAAAAAAAATTTAAAAAATAATGAAAAAATATTCTAAGAAAATTAAAATTTTTTAAATATTATTTATTAAAATTCATATTTATTATTGAATTCTTATTATTTTAAATAAAAAAAGATACAATGTTGACTACCGATTTTGAAAAAGCGGAAATAGACAATAATGTAGTCCATTATATTGAAGTTGGCGGAACCAAAAAGGGTGAGATGAGCCAAGGTGACTATTCCCATTTCATTCTCAACTGCAAAAATGAGGATTTGGAAGGAAAGATCATCGTTTTTAAATTGGAAAAAAATTCTGGTGACCCTTTTTTGTTTGTGTCACAAGATATCAAAAAACCAAATGTAAAAATTTAAAATTTTTATTTTTTATATTTTTTAATTTATTTTTTATTTTTTTTAATATTTTATTTTTTTATTTTTTTATTTTTTTATTTTTTGATTTTTTTATTTTTAATTTTTTAAAAATTTATTATTTTTTGAATAGATTTTGAATCATAAATGGTCTCTCATGGATTCTTCCACCAACACCATTAATGTACATTACTCCAAAGCGAAATTCAACTCTACTATTTTCTACATCTCCTTGCTTTCCTTCAAAGCTCCCTCTTCTTTCACTCTCTCCATAGAATTGGAAAAATCTTACATATCTTCCAACAATGTGACAGGTTATGTTGTAATTCTTTTTTTTTTTTAATTTTTAAAAAATAATTCAAAAAAAATTTCTTTTTTTGTTTTGTTTTTTTTTTTTTCTTTTTTTTTTTTATAATTTTTTTTTAGAATGTGAATTCAAGTGAGAATTCTTCATCTATAGAAAAAGATTTTGAACGTTGCTTTACTTGTAGAAGAGTCATCCCCATAAACTCATTCTCTACCCACTCCATCTTTTGCGCTAGAAACAATTTTTATTGTGAAAAATGTACAAAAAAAAAGACGAAAAAAAATTCTTATCTTGATTTAATTTTTTTTTTTTTTTTTTTTTTTTTTTATTTGATACAAAGGTGATATTGTGATGCATATTTCATCAAAAGCAAAACATATACATTGCCAAATTTGTGATAAAGGTGAAAAAAAAAAAAATTCTAAATTTTTTATATTTCATTTATCCCTATCCCTATTCTCCTTTTTTTTTTAAAAAAATGATTTAGGATTTAATGATGAATCGGATCTTGAGAAACATAATCATATCTACCATTCTGCCATCATTTGTGAGTGTGGAGAAGAACTCAGTCTTACTGCTCTTAAAGAACACAAACTTTTAAAATGTCCCAAAAGAAAAGTCAAGTGTAATAATTGTGAATTGTAAGTTTTTAATGACATTTCAAATTTTTTATTTTTTCAATTAATCTTTTTTTTTTTTTAAAATAGGGAGTATTTTTTTAATGAAACTCATAAATGCACGGGGATCAAAAAATTTGAAAGGTGTTCTTTTTGTGGAAAGAATATTTCTGTTGTTAAAATTGAAGAACATCTTGAATATCACGAGAAAATGGGAAAATAAAATACCTTTTGTTTTTTTTTCAATTATTTAAAGGGGAATTAACAATTTTTTTTGATTAGTCGAAGATAAATTTATAAAAAATTTAATTTAATCATCTACGGAAAAAAAATTTATAATTATTCTATTTGCCGATAAATTCCGATAATAATTAATATCCTTTTGAAAAGTGAAAAAGATACTCGTTTTAGTAATTATGAATATATATATTCCTTTCTTTGTTACAGATTTTTCCTATTTTCTTTTGATTTTTTTAGTTTTCTTGATTGGGATCTAGTTGAAATTTTATTTTATTTTTCAAAATTATTCCCTCCAAATAAAATAAATTTTTTTTTTTTTCCATTGAACGAAAATATTACGTATTTAATCACCGTCAAATAAAAATTGAAATCAAAAAAAATTTAGTAAAAGAATTTGTTGATTGTCTTCCAAGGTGAATGTATTTTTTCATTTTTGTTTTTTTTTTTTTTTTCAAAATTGAAGAAATATTTGGAAAATATCTCTTTTTGACAAAAGAAAACTAATTTTTATGAATTTAATAAAAAGAAATTTAAAAAATAACACAATTATTTTTGTACCTTTCCTTTCCAAAAATTGATCCGATCTTAACAATTAAAAAAATTTTACCCACTTTACAAATATTTTTCTTTTTATCTTTGAAGAACTATATACCATATTTAGATAAATTTTGTTAAGATTGTTTTGATATTGTATCAATTTAAACAAAGGGAAGAGATTTTGTTGAAAATGAATTTTTATTTTGAAGATGAAGAATTGAAATATTTTTTTAAATATTTTTTTTTAATCTTTGATAGATTTCTTTAAAAAATTAAAAATAAAAATAAAACAAAATTAAAAAATATAAAAAAAAAATCAAAAGGAAAATTTGCTTAAAAACAATTATACACCTCTTCTTCCAATACAAACATTCTTTCATTCAAGGATTTTATATCAACACCCACACATTAATTAAACACATAATATATTAAAATGAACATAAATAAACTAGAAAGAAAGAGACAATACAATAATGATGAATTATGCCAATGGATATTGAAGAAACTTCATTTTGCTGAAGAGTATCTTGTGGCATTTCAAATGAATCATATAGACGGAAGTAATTTCTTCGATCTTGACAACAAAAAACTCAAAGAACAATTGCAAATCACATCCATTGGACACAGAATTCGTTTCATAGGGCTCATCACAAAATATAATGTTAGAATATAAAAAAAAATAATGATGGAGAAAGGATGAGGAACAAAGGAAAAAAATATCGAAAAAGAAGAAAAAAAAAAAAGGAAATATTTTCTTTCTTCTTCAAGATAAATGTTATTTATTCACTTTTAACTTTTAAAATTATGTAAATTAATAATTAAATTATTGTATCAAAAAATGTTGTTATTATTTCAATATCCTTTATAATTTAGTTTCAATTGAGTACAATTTACATTTTTTTTCATTGGATAGTGGATATTTTCTTAATGTTTTTCCTCCCGGGAACGTTTTGACTTCAACCACTCATTTTAAAAAAAAAAAAATGAAATGAAATCTTGATTAAAGATAATAAATTTTCCTTTTTGGAGATATTTTTTACTTCACATTAAAAATAAAAATAATATTTTCACTTAATCAATTTCCTCAAATTTAAAAATACTCAATCTTAGAATTTACAAGTAAATAATAGATTCAAATATATAGTACTCAAATTGTAGTCTTTTTGAAAGAAATCTAAATCTCCAAAAATTATAATTCGAAAACTTGTTGAATTCTTTTTGCTATGAGGGATAATAAAAAAACAAAAAAAAAAATATTCAAAAAATATGATATGATATTTTGAAGAGAAAAACTAATTCATCAATGAGTTTTTAAAGAAGATTGGTAATATCATTGATATTTTTGATTTAATTTAAATCATAAAACCAATTTGATAAAAATTTCTCAAAATAGTATATATTTAGAAATAATCTGGAGTGGAATAATGAATAAACGGGTTTGAAATAAGCTGACCTCATAAATAAATTTGAAAGAATCAAACAAAAATAATTGAATAAATAAAATAAAACAACAAAAAAATAAACAATGAAAATAAGTGCAATGAGAACACATTTGCCAAAGAAAATACAAATAAGTGGAGATTATTATGAAGAAGAAAAATCACCAACAAATTCCCCCAAGAAAAAAATCATAGTGAGTGAGGAGAAAATAAAGGAAGATGAGAATGATAATTCATATGATCCTGAAGAAACTCAAGTATGGTGTTTTGGAAATGGTAATAGAAACAATTTTTTGAAAAAAATAAATAAATTTGTTTTTTATTTATGATATAGGAAAGTATGGAAGATTGGGATTGGGAAATTGTGATGATCAATCCTTTCCTGTTCCAATAGAAGATTTGAATGATATAGAAATAAGAAACATATCGAACGGAGCATATGTTACTGCAGTGGTGACAGGGCAAGGGGATCTTCTCATGTGTGGACATTCTATCAATGGATTGTTTACGGATACAGAAAGACTCAATAAAAAAAGAAATTCCAAAATCGATTTAGATATGAAAGAAGATAAGAACAAGGAGTATTCCTCATTCGTCAAGATTCACTCTTTCAACGATCAGTTTGTTTTGGATGTATCTGTGGGAGAAAACGTGGTCTGCTGTAAAACTGCTGATTCTGGTATCTTTTTTTGGGGAAAAATGGGTAAAAAAAAAAATCAATTAACTCACAAAGAATATCAAAATAGTTGTATTTTCATTATTATCTCTTTTTTTTTTATTATTAATTATATATTCACAAGAAATTTTAAATTTCATTTTACAAAATTAAAGGAATGCAATTGATTGAGAAACCAATCCAAGCTAAAGAACTTGATAAAGAAAATGTCATCAAAATTTCTTGCGGATCTTCTTTTATCGCTTGCCTTTGTTCCAATGGTGATGTTTATAGTTGGGGTAACAATGATTCTAGAGAGTTGGGTCATGGTGTTATTGGTGTTCCTGTTTACCAACCCACAAAGATTATCTTTCAGGGAAATGATCGAGTAAAGATGATTGATATCTTTTCATCATATTCATCTGTTGTAGCTTTGCAAGAGGGATATGATTTTGAAAGCAATATCGTTTGGGGTAAAAAAAAAATATTGAAAATAATAAAGATAAAAAAGATATCTATGCTGAATACATGATATTCAATAATTTAAAATTATCTCAAATAATAAATCAAATAATACAATATATCTATAGAAATATTTAATCTTATAATCATATAAATTAGCATGGGGTTCTATCATTGGACAACAACTTCCTTTTGTGATTGATACCTTCAACATGATGAACATATCATCAGTTTCATGCACAGATTCTTTGATAGGAGCAGTATCGATCTTCGGAGATGCCTACATCCACCATACCTCACCAAAATCAATATTCTTCTTAGGAACATTTTTCAAGAAGATATCAAACAAATGCATCCAGATCTTTGAAAGTGCATCAATCAAACAACTCATAGTAAACTCAAATTATGTCTTAGGTCTTTCTGATTTTGGACAGGTCTGGGCTTGTGGCCAACCATACTTGTTGGGACTTGGGAAGAATGATGAGAAGGACAAAAGTATTGTGTCTCCATGTATCTTACAAGGAATAGGAGGGAAATACGTGAAATATCTCGTTGGAAGTTCAAGAAATACAATGGCAGTTACAAGTAAAAATATTTTAAAGAAATTCACTTTTTTTTTTTATTCTTCTTCTTTTTTTTTTTTAATAAGCTTCTTCTGATGTCAAAGAAGAACTCATTGCTCATTTATATCTTAGTGAGAAAGTTTACCTCAGAACATTGAGAATACTGTCCTCCCTCTCCAAAAAAAAGAAGAAAGGGAAACTAGATGGCAGCATCTACGAGATCATGAAAAGCAGAGTTTCTTTTGTCAAGGACTTGGAACTCAAAATGTCTTCATGGAGCAAATCTATCTCTTTGTATGATACTTTGTACAAGCTCTCAACAAAAGAAGACATAGAAAGACACATTTCCATTGAAAAGTTTTATTATAATTGGACAAAGAAAATTGTGAAAATCTCTGAAATAGAAAAAAACTCTGAATATCAATACTGGAGAAAGTTTGACACCATCTACGAGACTAGAAAGCCTTTGAACATTAGTTCTTTGCTTTCTGAGCCTATGGAAAGAGCGAGACTTTACTTTTGGATCATCACCAACTTGCTTACTTCAATAAAAAAAAGTGATGTTGAATTCACAAAGATTTCTTCTCTCCTTGAAAACTTGAAAAAGTAAAAAAAAAAGAATCATTTTTTGGAAAAAAATTAAATTAATTTTAATTTTTAAAAGTGGTTATGCTGATTATTACAACAAAGAAGAAATGCAAAGAGTTCAAATAGAAAAGTTGAAAGTGGACAAGGAACAGCTCTCCAAAAAGCTCCAAACACTCGCAAAGACAAATGAATCTCTCAAACTCAGCCAAATCAGAAGACAAAAGCAAATCAACGAGAAAGGAAATCAGTACAACCAACTTAAACTCAATTCAATGAACATAAACAAGAACTACGAAGATCTAAAGCTTTCTTATCAAAAGATTTTGATGGAAAACCAGCTTTTGAAGAACAAGAAGTGGCATCTCGAAAGGGATCACTCCCTCCAAACCAACAATTTAAATTCCAAGATCCGATCCCTCACACGTGACTCCGAAAAGCTCGAGAAACTCAAAGAATTTGTCTCACTCAAAACTGTACAAGACTTGCAACTTTCTCTCTTGGAAAAAGATCAAAGAATCTTGGATGTAATCTTTTATAAAAGTTTTCATTTAAAATTAAATCTAAAAAAAAAAAATTATTTAAAAACTTTTTAGTTGACAAACAAACTCCTTCAATCGGAAAGAGCAAACTTTGAAAAGCAATATACCATTTCCCAAGTGGAGTACCTAGAGGAAGACAACAAAAGGTTGGAGCTCCTCAACAAAGATCTTGAACACAAATTTAATGAGATCTCCAGTCTCCACTACCAAAATACTAACGAGATAATTTCGGAGAACAAAATGGAAAGTGAGACACAAACGGACAAATCTCAAAATACTTCTACTCCCGAAATAGAAATAATAACAGACAAAGATGATGTTATCATTGCGACATCTTTAGAAAAGATGATCAACTTGTTTTTGGAGTTGGAAGGTCCTTCGTTGGAGAGACACATGAAAGTTTTCTTTTGTGGGTACAGGCCTCTTCTTTCTCCCATTGAGCTGCTTTATCTTTTCATCGAATTGTACTGCAAAGTGGAGGAAGGATATTCACAAGGAGACACTTGGAACAAGATCATCTCCCAGATCACTTTTTGGTGTACACACTACGTTCAAGATTTTGTTGGAGAAGTGAAGGATGAGTTGATCAACTTTATGGATAACATCGTTTCAAAAACAATTGGAGAAAAAGTCGCAAACTGCGTGAAAGAATGTTTTCTCCTCTCTTTCGAAAAGAATACAAAGTCTCTCCTTTCACACAGTGAAACAAGAAAAAGCCTCGAACCAAACAGGATCCTTTCCAGATTCTCTGGCAATACATTACTCAACGGGGAAGAAAAAAGGATGGAAGACAGCGAGCTCGTTCTCTTTGTGGCTTCGGAAATTTCCTCCACCTCTTCCAGCAAAAGCACCTGCAACGAAAAGTTCAACCTTCTCGATCTCAAACCAGAAGTTTTTACCGAACAACTTGTGTTGATTGAATTTGAACTTTGGAAGTGTCTCGAAGTTAGGGAGTTTTCAAATGTTTGTTGGACCAAAAAGGACAAAGCACTTTTTGCTCCTAACATCACTTCTTTGATTTCTCATTTCAATCATATTAGTTCATGGGTCGTCACTCAGATTTTGTCTTACCAAGATCCCAAGGATCGTAAGAATGCCATCGAGTTTGTCATCACTATGGCTTCTCATGCCCGCAAACTCCATTCTTTCAACACTCTCTTTGAGTTGATGTCTGCTTTGAACAAATCTTCCATTTTAAGATTAAAAGCTTCTTGGTCAGAAGTATCTTCGAAACTATTATCAAAATATCAAGGTAAAAAAAAAATATTTTTTTATTATTACTTAAATATTCATTATTTTTATTTTTATTTTTTATTTATTTTTAATTAAATTAAATTTTTTTTCATTTTGTTAGAATATGATGAATTGATGAATCCTTCTTGTTCTTACAAAAACCTCCGCGAAGCAATTTCAAAGTCAAAATACGATTATTTCTCGCAGAAGAAATCTTCTCAGATCAACGATCCCAAATTCCCAGGCTATCTCCCCTACTTGGGCCTTTATCTCCAAGATCTTTTCTTCATAGAAGAGGGCAACCAAAACAAAAGAGAGGATGGTCTTTATAATTATGGAAAACTAGAGCTTATTTACAGAGTAATTTCTAATGTTATTGATGCAAAGTCTTCTTGTTATGAAAGTAAAAAAAAAAAAATATAAATATAATTATTTATTTATATTTACTCCTTTTTTTAATAGAAATCTTGGAATCTGTTCCTTCCACAAAGACTTGTCTATTGAATTGTAAAGTTTTGGATGAAGATGAATCTATGGAAATTTCTTATAAATATGAAAAGAAGAAATGAATCATTTGTTTTTAAATTTTTATTGTACAAAGATACTTCTGAAATAATAAACCTTTATAAATTATCAAATCTACCCTTTTCTATAAAGAGAAAAAACAATTTTGGATATTTTGGTTAGTTTGGTTGACAACAACCCTTTCTACTTTGTTCTTGATATCAAAACTCAAGCAGGAACTTATGTCAAAGAATTTGTAAATGGTGATTTTGGAAGGACTGTTCCCAATGTATCTAGTTTGTTGGATTGCGGGGTTGATTTAGAAAGACTTGATGTTACAGAAATAATAATGGATTGGTAACATTTATTGTCTTTCTTATAATAAATTGGGAAAAAAAAATAAGAAAAATTTTTTTTTAATTAAACCTTTTTCAATCAACCTTTTTTTTCGTTTTTTTTTCTTCATTAATTTTTATTTTTGTTTCTTCATTAATTTTTATTTTTGAAAAATTAATCCAAAAAAAATTAATTTGATAACTAATTAATTAATATTTAAAAAAATTCTTTCAAACTTTCAACAAAAGAAAGACTCCTTAGCTCCAATGGTAGAGTGGACGACTCCAGATCGTTTGGTTATCGGTTCGAGTCCGATAGGGGTCTTTATTTTTTTGAATTCAATAATTTTATTAAAATTTTTTTTTGAAAAGAAAAAAATTGGAAGATAAAGAGTGATTTGATTGAATGATTTGAAATGGGATTTGATTTGAAATTAATTATTTAAAAAAATTGTGTATTTTCAATTATTTCAATTATTATTTATATTTTAATTGATAAAAATCAAATAAAAAAAGTATAGAAATCAAGATTTTGAGATGAATGAGTAAAACGGTAAATTTTTTATTTTGTTAAAAAATTTACCGTTTTTTTTTTGGAGCCATTTTTTTAAAAAATAAAATAAAAAAAATATAAAAAAAATATTAAAAATGAGCAGAAGAAATAAGAAGAGAAAGATTGATAGCGAATCAATTGAAAAAGAATTCAAAAAGAAAGTAGAATCCTTAGAAACTGAATATCAAAAGAAATTTCAAAGAATCAAAGAAAAAAGAGATCAAGAAATCAAAGAAGCAACACAAGAGAAAAATAAAGAATTGAAGTATGTAAAAGAATTAGAAAAAGATAATGGAAAAAAGAAAAAAAAATGTTGTGATGATGATTGTGATTATGATGAAGATGATAAGAAAGAGAAAGTATTATGTGCGAATTGTATCAAATATTTTTGCAAAAAGCATTGCAAAAAATGCTCAGATTGTGGAAAGAGTTTTTGTGAATCATGTAAACCAAAGATCAGACATTGCTATGGTTGTACTTTGGCTGATGATATAACTTGTTGCAAATTAAAAGAAATGCCTTGTGGGATCTCTGAATGTCAAAATTGTACTGATTATCACTACAAATTTTGTAAATGCCAAAAATAATAATAATCAATAATAATCAATTGAGTTTGATGGTCGAATTGAATCCATTCTCTCCTCATTATATTAAAATAAAAAAAATTTGCGCCAAATTTTTTTTTTTTATTAAAAATATCGTTTTTTTTATTCACAAATATTAAAAAAAAATAATGAAAGAAGAAAAGAAAAAGGAAAATTTGATTGAAACCAAAAAATTAAAACAATGATTGAAGTACAAGTGGATGATGGAAAAAAAGATTGAAGAGGAGAAAGAATGATCTGATAAAAATGAAATGAATTCTAAAAAGCAGTTTGTATATTGTCTAAAATTTTTCTTCAAAAATCATTCTCCACTTGTTCTAAATTTTATTGTTGAATGCAAAGATCAGATGAATTATTCCAATAATTGTTCCAATTATAAAATTTTTTAAATGTTTTTATTTTCAAAGATGCTCATTTTGGTAATTGTGAATTATCTCTTTCCTATTGTTGTTCACCAGAAGGTTTTTGTGATTTCGAAAAATAATAATAATATAGAAAAAAAAAATTTCATTTTACAAATATAAAACAGATCAATTGATTAAAAGTGGGAAATGATAAAAGCAAAAGAATAACTATATAAAAAAAAAACCCAAACAAAAACTTTAATCTATTTAAAAATAAAAAAAATTGAAAGTTCTGCCCGAGTTTCGATCTCAGTACCTTTCGCGTGTTAAGCGAACGCTCTACCAACTGAGCTAGCAGAACAAATTCCTTTTGAAATGAAACATATTTTTTTTGTAATATAAATTTGATTATTTGATATTAATCAAATTTTTTAGTTGGAAATTTAAAAAACTTTTGATATTCTTTCAAAAATTTCTTTTCTTTTTTTGATTATGTTGAATTATTCAATAAAGAAAGTTCATAAAAAGGGAAATAGATTACATTTGAAAAAAAATAATAAAAAAAAGGGAAAAGGAATGAATAAAAATGATTTTAATTTTCTATTTCAATCAAATGATGAAATGAAAGAAGGAGATAAGAATAATGAAGAGAAGAAAGTTATATTTCATTTTGGAAGTTTAAATAACACAAATAATGAAATTAATATTCCAAATCAATTAATTCCTTCTTTCAATCAAAATCAAGAGATTTCCAAAAATGAAAACAAAAGAATAATTCTCTTCAAAGAAAACAACAACCAACAAGAAAGAATAATCAAAAGAGAAATACAACAAATAAAAAGAAAGATTCTTTTATCAACCAATTTGAAGATATCAATTTAAATAGAGCAAAATAATCAATTCAAGAAGGAAAATTCAGTTAAATCTTCAACATTTACTTTTAATCTTCAAAATGATGAAAGATATTAAAGAAAATCCATTTCTAAATCAACATAATACAAATGTTATCTTTTCGACATCTAATTTTGATCAATAGAAAGATGAAATTAATTAAGAATTCATTGAAACAAAAAGGAAAATCCATCTATAGAAAGCAGAAAATACAATTCTTAATAATACGATAAAGAAAAATTTAATTATTAAAATATTTAATTGAAAAAGAATTTTTAAATTTTTTTTGGATTTGAAAAAGGCAACAAAAATAATCGAATGATTACATGTTGGATTGGTTTTGGAATGATTTGTTTCAATATCTTTGAAATACTTTTCAAAGATATCAAGAGATTTAGGATTGATCTTTTGACAGAGGGAAGAAATGACCTAAATCTTTCCAATCTTGGCTTCCAAAATTCTCCACTGAAATAATCCTTTAGAATTTGAGAAGTATTCAAGAATTCAAAAGAATGGAAATAATATCCTTGATGAGATAACAAACAAATCATAAACTCACTGTCGAATTTGTCTCTCAGATTGTTTCTCAAAAATGTAATGGGAGAATTTGTTTTAATGTTTTCAATTTCCAAACGAGCTCCATTCTCCAGAAATAAACAAACTATATCAGAATTTTCATAAAACCGAATTTTTTCAAAAAAAGAAATGAAAGGAGTGTCTCCTTTTTTGTTTTGAACATTTGGATCACATTTATTTTCAATGTAGAACTTTAAGTGAGCAAAATCAAAATTTGTGCTTGAATAATGCAAAACAGTGTTTCCAAATCTATTTTTAATGTTTAAATCTGCTTTATTTTTGAACAAAAACTCGATAGATTGTAAATTATTTGGAGGAAAATAAAAGAGAGGAGATTGATTTTTAGAATCTAACGAGTCAACATCACTTTTATTCTCAACTAAATATTTTATTATTTCAAAATTTTTGGAAAAACTACAAGCATAATGAAGGAGTGTTGCTTTGATTTGAGATTCTACTTTAATGTTTAGATCTGCCTTTGCTTCAACAATAACTTTCAAAAATTCAAGAGATTTCGAGGAAATTAAACCAATAAATGATGGAGTTTTGAAATCAGAACCCACAGAGTTCACATCACTTTTATTTTCAATCAAAAATTTGATCACTTCAAAAGAATAATACTCAGACATACATGCGTAATGAAGAATAGTATAACTGAGTTTATCTTTAAGATTGACATCAAATTTATTTTCAATCATTACCTTCAAAATTTCCATCACTTGAATTACTTCTCCTTTTATGATTTGCTTGAAAATTCTGAAAATTGGATTCAAACGAAATTTATTCAAAAAATTCACATTACTCTTGTTTTCTAAGAGATATTTCATTGTTCGAAGATCAGGATCGTCATTTTCCATACAACTAAAAAGAACATTATTTCCTTTCTCATTTATCAAATTTAAATCTGATTTTTTTTCAACTAAAAATTTAACAATTTCAAACATAATGTAATGATTGTTGGAGCTAACATTTTTACAAACTGCGTGTAGAGGAGTATTTTTTTGACTCCCCTGTAAATTGAGATTAGATTTATTTTCCACTAAATATTTTATTGTGTCAAAATCAATTTTTTTTTCAATTCCAAAATGAAGGGGAGTACTTCCATATATGTCTCCCGCATTCAAATCTGCTTTGTTCTCAACGAGAAGCTTCATCATTTTGGTAGACTGAAAAGTCGATAAACAATAATGAAGTGGGGTTATCATTTCCAGAGAAAAGTTGACACCACTTTTATTCTCAATCAACAATTTCGCAATTTCAAAATTATTTTTTTCAATTGCCATAATAAGGGGAGATTTTTCTGGTGGGTTATTAACACTGCTTTTATTTTCGATCAAAAACTTTATTTTTTCTGATGAAATGTAATGTATAATGGAAGAGCAAAGAGGGTTAAGATTTTGTTTGTTTATGGAATTGAGATCTGATTTACTTTCGACCAAATATTTAAACTTTTCGAATGGAACTTCATCATTTTCACAACATAGTTGAAGGGGAATATTACCTTCTATATTTATAGAGTTAATATCGCTTTTATTTTCAATTAAATATTTTAATAATTCGATATCACTGTTTTTTTTTATCGAAATATGGAGAATTGTGTTGTCTCTGTTGTTTTTGGTGTTGATATCTGCTTTCTTTTCCACAAAATATTTTATCTTTTCAATTGATAGATTTTCTTTTTTTATTATTGTCCTCATGCTGAATGAATTTAAAAATTTCTTGTATTCTTCATTAATTTCCATTTTATCTTTTTCATAATTAAGATTTGATGCTATTGAAGAAAAATCAATTGGATTATATTGATTTAAGAATGGATTATCTTTTATCAATAAGATATCTTGCTCATCATTTTGAAGATTAAAAGTAAATCCTGAAGATTTAACTGAATTTTCCTTCTTGAATTGATTATTTTGCTCTCCATCTAAATTGAGATCTCCAAATTGGTTTATAAAAGAATCTTTCTTTTTATTTGTTGTATTTCTCTTTTGATTATTCTTTCTTGTTGGTTGTTGTTTTTTCTTTGAAGGAGAATTATTCTTTTTGTTTGCATTTTTGGAAATCTCTTTATTTTGATTGAAAGAAGGAATTAATTGATTTGGAATAGGAATATTAATTTCATTATTTGTGTTATTATTTAAACTTCCAAAATTAAATATAACTTTCTTCTCTTCATTATTCTTATCTCCTTCTTTCATTTCATCATTTGATTGAAATAGAAAATTAAAATCATTTTTATTCATTCCTTTTCCCTTTTTTTTATTATTTTTTTTCAAATGTAATCTATTTCCCTTTTTATGAACTTTCTTTATTGAATAATTCAACATAATCAAAAAAAGAAAAGAAATTTTTGAAAGAATATCAAAAGTTTTTTAAATTTCCAACTAAAAAATTTGATTAATATCAAATAATCAAATTTATATTACAAAAAAAATATGTTTCATTTCAAAAGGAATTTGTTCTGCTAGCTCAGTTGGTAGAGCGTTCGCTTAACACGCGAAAGGTACTGAGATCGAAACTCGGGCAGAACTTTCAATTTTTTTTATTTTTAAATAGATTAAAGTTTTTGTTTGGGTTTTTTTTTTATATAGTTATTCTTTTGCTTTTATCATTTCCCACTTTTAATCAATTGATCTGTTTTATATTTGTAAAATGAAATTTTTTTTTTCTATATTATTATTATTTTTCGAAATCACAAAAACCTTCTGGTGAACAACAATAGGAAAGAGATAATTCACAATTACCAAAATGAGCATCTTTGAAAATAAAAACATTTAAAAAATTTTATAATTGGAACAATTATTGGAATAATTCATCTGATCTTTGCATTCAACAATAAAATTTAGAACAAGTGGAGAATGATTTTTGAAGAAAAATTTTAGACAATATACAAACTGCTTTTTAGAATTCATTTCATTTTTATCAGATCATTCTTTCTCCTCTTCAATCTTTTTTTCCATCATCCACTTGTACTTCAATCATTGTTTTAATTTTTTGGTTTCAATCAAATTTTCCTTTTTCTTTTCTTCTTTCATTATTTTTTTTTAATATTTGTGAATAAAAAAAACGATATTTTTAATAAAAAAAAAAAATTTGGCGCAAATTTTTTTTATTTTAATATAATGAGGAGAGAATGGATTCAATTCGACCATCAAACTCAATTGATTATTATTGATTATTATTATTTTTGGCATTTACAAAATTTGTAGTGATAATCAGTACAATTTTGACATTCAGAGATCCCACAAGGCATTTCTTTTAATTTGCAACAAGTTATATCATCAGCCAAAGTACAACCATAGCAATGTCTGATCTTTGGTTTACATGATTCACAAAAACTCTTTCCACAATCTGAGCATTTTTTGCAATGCTTTTTGCAAAAATATTTGATACAATTCGCACATAATACTTTCTCTTTCTTATCATCTTCATCATAATCACAATCATCATCACAACATTTTTTTTTCTTTTTTCCATTATCTTTTTCTAATTCTTTTACATACTTCAATTCTTTATTTTTCTCTTGTGTTGCTTCTTTGATTTCTTGATCTCTTTTTTCTTTGATTCTTTGAAATTTCTTTTGATATTCAGTTTCTAAGGATTCTACTTTCTTTTTGAATTCTTTTTCAATTGATTCGCTATCAATCTTTCTCTTCTTATTTCTTCTGCTCATTTTTAATATTTTTTTTATATTTTTTTTATTTTATTTTTTAAAAAAATGGCTCCAAAAAAAAAACGGTAAATTTTTTAACAAAATAAAAAATTTACCGTTTTACTCATTCATCTCAAAATCTTGATTTCTATACTTTTTTTATTTGATTTTTATCAATTAAAATATAAATAATAATTGAAATAATTGAAAATACACAATTTTTTTAAATAATTAATTTCAAATCAAATCCCATTTCAAATCATTCAATCAAATCACTCTTTATCTTCCAATTTTTTTCTTTTCAAAAAAAAATTTTAATAAAATTATTGAATTCAAAAAAATAAAGACCCCTATCGGACTCGAACCGATAACCAAACGATCTGGAGTCGTCCACTCTACCATTGGAGCTAAGGAGTCTTTCTTTTGTTGAAAGTTTGAAAGAATTTTTTTAAATATTAATTAATTAGTTATCAAATTAATTTTTTTTGGATTAATTTTTCAAAAATAAAAATTAATGAAGAAACAAAAATAAAAATTAATGAAGAAAAAAAAACGAAAAAAAAGGTTGATTGAAAAAGGTTTAATTAAAAAAAAATTTTTCTTATTTTTTTTTCCCAATTTATTATAAGAAAGACAATAAATGTTACCAATCCATTATTATTTCTGTAACATCAAGTCTTTCTAAATCAACCCCGCAATCCAACAAACTAGATACATTGGGAACAGTCCTTCCAAAATCACCATTTACAAATTCTTTGACATAAGTTCCTGCTTGAGTTTTGATATCAAGAACAAAGTAGAAAGGGTTGTTGTCAACCAAACTAACCACAATATCCGAAATTGTTTTTTCTCTTTATTTTTTATAAAAATAATTTAAATAATAAAAAAATAAAGATTAAAACCTTATTTTTTGAGCTCTTCTGTGTAAAACCCTTATTGGAGTTGCTTGTTGTAAAAGTAAAGTTTTTCCGTGCAAATTAGAAAAGTCAAGGGAAGAAACCACCTTGTCAGTTTTGACCAAACAGCGATAACTCTTTGGTTTTTTGTCTGCAGAATCATTCAAAAAGTCGTAATCTATTTTTGTTCTTAATTTCAAACAATCCACCTTTTTTAATAAATATTTTAAATATTAAAATTAAAAAATTAAAATTAAGCAAAAATATTAAACAAATTAAAAAAAAAAATTAAGCAAAAATGTAAAAAAATTTAACAAGAATTAAAAATCAAACCTTAACCAACTTTGAAGAATTGATTTTTTCAGTGAAAAGATTCAGTTGTTCTTGAGTAGGCAACACATCAGGTTCGATGAGGGTGAGGACAAAAGGTCTGCCATTTCCCATCATTCTTACATCGAGATCTTCTCTTCCTGCAGAGGCAAACTTGATCTCGAGAAAGTCGATGCTCTCTTTGAAGGGCTCAATAAGAATTTCTTCAACAGAAGATTTGCCTATTCTTTTGGATCCTTCTGTGAACCATGGTGATTGTGCTATTTCTCTTGAAAATTTATTATATCTTCCTCCTTTAAAAAAATTTTTATCAATTTTTTAAAATACTTCCAACAAATACTTTAGAATTTTTTTGATTTAATTTTTGCAAAAGAATATCCTTTACAAAATTTTTTTTTTATTTTTGTGTTTTTGTTTTTTTTTTTATTTTTATTTTTTCATCAGTCAAAATCTCCTTCATTCATTATTAAAATATTTTTGACA
>JAMYWO010000009.1:262033-274533 GCA_024220525.1 Cochliopodium minus | reverse complement strand
TACTAAATCTTCTGTCAAATTGACTCCCAAAAAAAAGAACGAAACAAAGAAAATTTCTCCTGAAAAATCAAAATCACCTAATTTATTAGAATATAATAATGTTTCTCCAGTTCAAGTAAAAAAAATAAAAAAACTTTTTTTTCAGTTCTTTTTCAATTAGTCAATTATTTTATTTTTTCAATTATTTTTAATTTTTTATTAATTTCTATTTTTAATTATTTTTTAATTATTTTTTAATTCTAATAGCAAATAAGAAAAAGATACAGACCAGACAATAAAGATGATAAAAAAATTACTAAAAAGCAAAAAGAGAAAGTGGTGGAAAGCCCCGTCACTGAAGACGAAAGATCACCATACAAAGGAAGACAACAAAACAACGATACAAATACCACAAAAAAAGAGAAAGAAGATGATGAAAGTGAGAGTGTAAACGATGAGGAGGAAAAAGAAAATACAACTCCTGTTAGTACACAAAAGAAAAAAAAAATATTTCACCCAAATTCAAGAAAGGTTACTTCACCAAAGAAGAATTCAAAGTATGTTGAGGTCTCCAACAATAAAATTGATAACAAGAAGAAAAAGAAAGTATACTACAATGTTGATAATAAAGATGCTGATTCTTTAATTGGCGAAATAATTGAAAATTTTTAACTAGAGGGAGAAAAAAATTATTTGTTTAAAATTGTCATTAAAAATATTTAAAAATAAAGAAAATTTTTTTTCAATTAAAGTTTAATTGTGTTTATTTTTGAATGACAAGAAGAGAATGTTCTATGGCAGATTGTCCTCCTGTTATGACGAATGGTGTTTGAGTTCTAACATCATCAAAATAATCAACCATTTTTGGAACCACTCTAGTTGATTCGTCGCCTTTTAAAAAAAAATATATAAAATAAATAAAATAAAAAAATAAATATTTTTTTTTTTACCATTTCCTAAATTTCCGCTTTGACCACTCCCACAAGTAAATACCTGATTTTTATCATTTACAAACATTGAAAAAGTCCCACCAGCGTATATTTGAGTAATGTTTTCTCCTTCCAAATTAGTAGCGATGTGAACTGGAGGAGATATTAACTCTTGATCTTTTACTGCCGCTTCTTCTCCCAATCCTAATCTTCCACCATAACAAGCTCCTAAAAAATTTAAAAGAAAATGAAAAAAAATTAATTAAATTTTTATTTTATAAATATAATAAATATTCATACCCCATCCATACACTTTTCCACTTTCTGAAAGAGCCAAAACGTGGTGATGTCTTTTATTTTTAAATTTAATATTAATTTATTTTTATTTATTAATTTATTTTTATTTATTAATTTATTTTTACCCTATGGATAGTTGTATCATTGGCTCAGGAAGGTTTACTTTGGTAAATCTGTCCAATAACTCCCATCGTCCATGCCCCATCTGTCCCAACTCTCCATTCCCTATCAAAATATTAAATAAAAATAAAAAAATAAAAAAAAAAATAAAAAAAAATATTTTTTTTTTACCTGTCATATAAACTTCTCCTTTGTTGGTTATGATCCCCGTACAATCTCCTCCACAATAAATGTCCTTCCAGTCATATTCGTCTAATTCATCGATTTTCAGAGGTTTTTTGACTGCCAAATTAAAATTCTCAATTCCTTTAAAAATAACAATAAAAAATTTAAAAAAAAATAAAAAAAATTTAAAAAAATATAAAAAATGATAAAAAAATAAAAAAAATTATTTTTCTTACCTAATTGTCCATCAGCATTAAAACCCCATCTATATTTTAATTAAATTAAAATAAAAAAAAAAAAAAATTTGTTCATTTTACCCAAATACTCTTCTTCTATCATCCACAATAATTCTAAAAAAAAAATATTTGAATGTCATTTGAATATTTTTAAAAAATATTTTTACGAATGATCGAAACCTGATCTTATTTTTTGTATTTTGAGTTTTAGATCATTCTTTTCTAGTAAAGAGGTGAGAGTTAATTGATGTTTTTCTTCGTCCACAGTCCCCAAGCCCACCTGAGCTATTTCTTGTGATCCTGTTCAAAAATTAGAAAAAATAATAAATAATAATAATAAAGTAATCAAAATAATAAATAATAAATAAAAAAAAAAAAAAACTAAATAAAAATAAAAACAAAAATAAAAAGATGAAAATATTTTTACCAGTTACTAAAACATCTCCCTTTTCAGTTAAAACTAGCATATCTTTTAAAGAAAATTAAATCAAAGAAAAATCAAAAAAAAAAAAAATTTATACGAGAACGACCCAACTTAACATCAACAGCTACATCGCCAAGCAAATCAACCTCAGTTGGAACAACAACCTCCTTCTGCATCAAATCAGGGATTCCCAAAGAGCCGTTTAAGTTTTTTCCCCAACACCACAGTCTTCCCCTCTGATCTATTATTGCGGAATTAACCCAGTTGCATGTCACTGCTTTTATTTTCCTCACTTCTTGACTGAAGTAGATTTCTCTTGGTTCGTAGTTGTTTTTTAGAGTTCCTGATCCTCCTTGCCCTGAATCACCTAAAAAAAATATAAAAAATATAATTTTATTTTAAAGTCAAAACAATTTTTATTTGTTTAAAATAAATTTTTTTTTTTTGTAAAATCTTTTTTTGAAAAACATTTTTAATTTATTCAATAAAATCCAAGTTAAAAAATTCACAATATATATTTTTTGCAAACAAATTTTAACTTGAATTAATATTAAAGTACTACTTCTAAATTTGTAATCCCTTTATTTTTATAAAGTGAAATGAGAATAATAGAGTTTTTTAAACAAAATTACTTACTATTTGTTTTTAAAACAAGATTTTTATTTTGATAAAAGCTCTCATTTTATAATCTAAATAAATATTTTTTTTTTATTTTTTTATTTTTTTACCTGCTCCAAATGTATAGAGATAATCCCTCTCATTCACTATATATTCCACAATTAAACATTAAAAGATTTAAAAGATGTGAAAAATTATATTTTATATCCATTCAAAAATCTATCGTTACATTTTGTCACAATGTTTTCATATCTTGATGATGTGGTGTATGATTTGAAATATCCAAATATATTCTTTTTTGATCCAAAATATTTGTTGTTGATTTTTCTGTGCATATAAAAATATTTGAATGAAATGAAATGAAATTAATGAGATAAAGAATTGAATTAGAAATAGGGGATTTGATGATACTAACATTTTTTTACTGTTAAATAATTTTTTCATTTTTATTTAATTTTTTTAATTTTTTATTTATGAGGTTGATTATTAATTCTCATTGAACCTTGTTCAAAAAAAAAAATTTTTTTTAAAAACTTTTATTTAATAATTACTAAAACATTACAAAAGAATCAAAAAAAACTTTTTTTTCTATGGGATTCAAAAAACAAAAAAAAAACCCAAATAAAAAAAAAAAGTTTTCATTTGATTACAACTTGATAAAAAAGTTAATTGTGTTGAATGAAACAAAAAACAAAATAAAAAGAAAATTTTTTTTTGTTTTTAAATATCATCGACACAAAGAAAAGAATCCTCCTCTCTTTTAATCATACGATAACAACCATCACAAACACGAACAGGACGAAAGTATTGCAGCTGAGGAATCTCCAAGTTGCTCTTGGAACATCTGAAGCAAAAGATGTAGCCGCAGTTCCTACAGTGATGTCTGCGATAAGTTGCTGTGAAAACGTTTTTGCATTGTTTGCAGGATTTTTGGGCTTGGTCAGGAATCCAATCAGGTCTTTGAACTCCCATCATGAATTCTTGAAGTAAAAAGAAAAAGTTTATGAAAGAAAAAAAAAAAAATTTTCAATTTATTTCATTTATTTATTATAATTATTTTATTTATTGAAATTTTTATTTTACTACTGTCCGAGAACATACTTTCTCTTTCTATTTCTCCATCTGTTCTTGTCCCGTTGTCTCTGACTTTAATTCTTTCAGATGTTAATTTTCTGTTCTTTCCAATTCTCGTAGGAGATTTCAATCTCACTGATTATAAAAAAAATTTATAATAAAATTTTGATAAAAAAAAAATTTAAACAAAAATATGAAAAAAATTTTAATAAAAATATAAAAAAAAATTTTAATATTAAATGAAAAAAGTACCTTCTTTAAAGTTTTGATTGGGAGGCAATGTTCTCCAAATTTTGTCATTAGAATTGTTCTTTTCCAAACTTTTTCTAGTCCTCTCCCTACTCTGCCTTTTCTCGACCAAAGGAGAACGAGTCTTGGGAGGAGAATAAATATCCTCATGAAGGGCAATATCAATAGCATTATCACTCAAATTCAAAGCGATGTTCTTAATGATCTCACCCTGATCATTATCATCAATCTCATAATCATTCGCTTCGTTTTGATGAGAATGAGTGTCAAAGGTGGTGCTGGAAGTGGAAATGAATCGGTAGTAATTGTTGTTGTCGTAATCTTCCTCGTTTTCCAGGTACTCGGACGTTTGCGGGATCCCGTTGTTAAATTCTTCCGTAGATTCATCGGATTCCGTAGAAATGAGATCCTCATTAATCTCCCCATTAGTTTTATTCAAATCCACATCAATATCAGTATTACTATCATTATTTTTACTATTATTATTATTATTAATTTTAATGTCATTATTGTTATTGTTACTATGATTATCGTTATCATTATTGTTATTACTGTTGTCTTTATTCAAAATATTTTTGTTTGTTTTGATGGGACTGTTCTTTATGTTTTCGTTTTGGTAAAAACTGTTTTTGGTGATGCTGTCACTCTCCTCCAACAAATTCTCCTCAATGATCAAAGAAAACTCGTCCTCAGTCTTAATTCCAACCAACACATCTTTCCTACTAGAAGTTTTGATAGAATTATTATTGTTTTTATTATTTTTATTATTGTGTTTATTATTTTTAATATTGTCTTTATTTTTTTCATTTTTGTTATTGTCATTATTATTGTTATTTTTATCATTATCAATGTTATTATTTTTATTCTCAAGAGATGAATTTAACTCCGAGCTTTTCTTTTTAATGTTATCATCATTTTTATTGTTGGATATTTTGTCGAAAGATGAATCTCCTTTTCTGTTCTTGTTTTCCGCTCTCAGATTTTGTTTCTTGAGAGATTGCAGTTCTATGTTTAGTTTGGCGTTTTCCAACTTTAGGTTTTTGATAAGGTTGATGATCATAGTGTCTTTAGAAGAATAACCATTGTCCCATCTTAAAATAAGTAAAAAAATTTCAAATAAAAATAAAATAAAAAATTATGAAAATAAAAAAATTCAAATTAAAAATTAAAAAAATAAAAATACTATAAAAAATATAAAAATTATAAATAATTGAAATTACCTAAAATAAAAAATAAAATAAAATAAAAAATAAAAAGTAAAAAATATTATAAAAAATATGTTAATTATAAATAATTGAAATAAAAATAAAAATAAAAATAAAAAATAAAAAGTAAAAAATAAAAATAAAAATAAAAATAAAAAACAAGATATTTTAATCATAAATAATTAAAAATTACCTAAAATAAAACTCCTGCCAAAAGTAAATGTCTTTCATGTTTACTGAAGGTCTGATTACTCCACTGTTGAGCTGGTAGATGGGGTTGGTGTATTTAGATAGGTTGGAGTTCAAGAAAGTCCAGATAGAAATTGTTCTGAGATTAAGTTGCAACACTTCTCTTTGTTTCTCGCTGTTACCCAAAAAAGTACCAAATCTGCAAGAAGGCAACAAACTAAAAAAAAAAGTTTTTAAAAAAAAAATCAAAAATTAATTCAATTAAATATTTTTTAAGAAAAAAAAATGAGCAAACAAAAAAAAATATTATTAATTAATAAGAAAAATTAATTAATTAAAAAATGTTTCAAATAAAAAATTAAAAAAATAAGCAAATATTAAAAAAAAATTAATAAAAAAAAATGGTTTGGAATTAAAAACAATTCAACAAAATATTTAATAATATAAAAATATTTTAGAATAAAAAAATAATTCAATAAAATATTTTTTTAAGAAAATAAAAATGTTTTAGAATTAAAAAATTCTGAATATTTTTTTTAAAAAAAAAAATTTTTTACTCCAATAAATCAATTAGAAAAGTCTGATTAAATTCAAAGGCGGTAGGAAATTGAGAAATGATGTTAGCTACACATTCTACGAACTGAAAGAAAACAGGAGATCTCTCTGAGTTCTTCTTTTTCTCGCCAAAGTCTATTCCCGTTCTTTGTCCGAACTTGTGGCCAAATGAAAGCCACTCTTTCTCTATCAACACTTGAAACCCTATCACCGTTCTATAATAAGGATCCAAAAACAATTGTGAAAGAGAAGATAGCTGAGATGTTCTATCCCACCTAAATTCATTGAGGAATTTTAAAGAATAAATAAAACAAATTTTAAAAAATAAAAAAAAATAAAAAATAAATCAAAAAATATAATAGTAAAAAATAAAAATAAAAAAATTTTAGTATAAAAAAACCAAAAAAATTTAAAAATAATGAAATATAAGAAAAATAAAAAATAAAAACTTTTTACCCATCAGAACAGTGTATCAAGACAGAATTTCCGTTAGAAACTGCTGTGGAGATTTGAACTGCCGAAAGGATGATTTTTCTTTTGTGATACATCCACCCAGAGTCGTCCAAAGAAGAATACCATTCGTCATTTGCTTTTTCAGAGTTTCTTGAAAATTAAATAAAATAAAATAAAAAATAGAAAAAAATAAATAAAATTAAAAAAAATAAAAAAAATCATTTTTTTCACTCTTTTTTTAGCAAATTTAAAAGTTTAGATGCAGAATCTCTCATGACGTGGATATTATCTATATTCATAAACTTTATTTGGCAATTTTGATATTTTTGAATATTTTCAGATCCTACAAATTTTTGATTTCAAAAAAAAAAGTTAAAACAAGTGTTATTGGACAATTAAGATTTATACCAGCTCCTAAAACTTTGTTTGCAGTTGCATTATTTTTAGGCCTTGCATCTATTAGAAAAAAAGAATAAAAATAAAAAATAAAAATAAAAATAAATAATAAAGATAAAAATAAAAATAAAAATAAAAATAAATAATAAAGAAAAAATAAAAGATTGAAAATATTGAAAAAGATTTAAAAGATTATAAAAAAATGTTTAAAATAAAAATTTAAAATAAAAAATATTAAAATATTTTAAAAAAGTTTATTACCAAAAATTATAAATTCTTTGTCATTTTTGCTTCTCAACATTTGTATCAACTCTTCATCATTAGTAGATCGAGAACCCACAAGACCAACTAAGGGCTGAGAAGATCTAGAAATGGAAGTTTTGGTCTCTCTGTTGTACCAACACAAAACAGGAAGTCTGAACTTGCTTCTAAACTTGGCTGCCTCTGAGATGAACTCCTTGTCGTGTGCTATTGTTTTGGGAAGTACCAAAACTTTAGGATATGTACCACAAAGCTCATATTTTTGGTTTATATCAGATATTTCCCAATCTAAAAAAAATTTTAACAAAAAATAAATTTTAAATTAAAAAATTAAAAAACTATTAAAACTGGGTTAGAAAAAAAATTATTTTAATATGTTAGAGGAAAGACTTTCCGAAAAAAAAAAATTAAAAATTTGCTGTATTAACAAATTCATAACTAAATCAAACTTTTAAAAAAATTTTGAATTTATTTTATTTATTTTGGAAAATTTGTTGTAACCCTATTAAAATATTAAAAAAACTTTAAATTAATTTAAATATTTTTTTTACTTTCGTTTGGTAAACCTATGCGGCGATATTCGGTTTTTGCATCGTACAAATTCCATCCAAAATCCTCTTTGTTGGCGGGAAGTTTGTGATGGAACCCAAAGAGCATGTTGTAGTCTCTTATTTCGAGGTAGTACGAGAAGAAATTGTAAAACAACTCAAACTTTAACTTTTCCTCAAATACAAACTTGAATGTTCTCATATCTATTTTATTAAAATTTAATATTTAAAAATTAAGAAAAATTTTTTTTAAAAAGTGAAAATATTTTAAAATTTAAAAAACAGTTTTTTTTTACTTTGTGTGTAGATTTTTATTTGAGGAACTGACATTTTTCTTTCCAATAGGTTGATGCACATTATTGGACACTAATTCAATAAAATGTTGTTGATTTTTTAATTTAGGTTAATAAAGTGATTTTGAAAAAAAATTTAAAAGGTAATTAAAATAATAAAACATTATCAAAAAAATATTCTTTCTTCCAATGAGAATAAAAATGATTTTGAAAAAAATTTAAAAATATTAAAAAAAAAAAGTTTAAATTAATTTTGAAAAAAAAAACAAATAAAATATTTTAAAATTAATGTATCAAAACATGACAAAAAAATAAAAAAGGAGAGGATTACCGTTATCATCTTTGAATTTTTGTTTTTATCTTTTTCAGATACAAAGAGTAATCTGAAGTTGGTGATGTACAACCTGCCCCTAGACCTTAGCCACATGCCATGAAGGTTTTCCAGACCATAAGTGTCTACATTGGCCGTCTTCTCGAGCAGCTGCACCTCCTCTGCACAATCTCTTATCACCTCGCCTTTGAGCAGCTCGAGATTGGATAGATTAAGGAAGAGATTGGATGATTCGGGCTCACATGATGAATCCACGTTGACATATTTGATTATCTTTGAGGCCATTTTCTTGGGCAGATTATCTATCAGGCTTGAATTCATCACTTTACCTGATTGCTTGAGATTTATCTGATATATTATCTTCCTCTCCTTCATCATCGTTATATGCGATTGCACTCTCTTCGTCCTCTTCCTCCCCTTCTTCACTATCTTTGTATTATTCGTTTTATTCTCCCTCACCACCATTATATCCGTTTGTTTCAATTCTAATCCTCTTGATGTCAATTCATCAGTCAAAATGCTCTCAAGAGGAATATAACAATATCCCAAAAATTCATCGCTGTAATATTTATTGTGGTCCCAAATTTCTATCTTTATCCCCAATTCTCCTTTATTCAATGTCATTAGTATTTTTTGATCCCAATTCGTGTAATGATCTATTATTTTTGTTCTTTCGCAGTTGTACAAATTGATCTTTCCATTCGGCTTTACACTGAACAATTTTCCATATAACATTCTCTTGGGCTCATTTTCTGTTCTTTCTGGTATTCCTGTGACTATCAGTACTGAATGTGCATATTAAAAAAAATCAAATGTGATTTAAAAAAATGGATTAATTTTATAAAAATGGATATTTTGTTTTGGAAGAAGATTTATACTCTGAATCTCATAGAAATACATTTATTTTCTTGTTATACTTTTTTTGGTGAACAATATTTTTTTATTTAATTTTTTTAATAACGATGAAAGAAGAAGAAATAATGAAGATTGAAGTTAATATACGAGATACAAGCTAAGATCAAGATTTAAGATAATCATAAAATAATAAAATTTAATTTCACAATTTCATTTTGAAAATAACCATCTCTTTCTCATTTCAATTTCACGTTCGCTAAACTCTTGCAAGATATTTCTATAATTGCGGTTTAGAATGCAATTATCTTTGTATTCAGTCCAGTGTTTGGCTGTAAGGAGAAAAAAAAAAATGAGTATCAAAAAGAAACTTAAAAAGAAAACAAAACTTAAAAAAAAGAAAACTAAAATTTACTATTTTGGGGATCATGCAAGTACTGTTCAACTGTATTTTTGTTTCCGCTGCAAACATAAAAAGCCCTCAAAACTTTCTCTACAGTGACATTGAATTTGCGGGAGTACTCATCAACGTAGGAGGAGAGATCTTTGGAAGGTACGTTGCCCAAATTAGAATCTTGATAAATCAACTTGCGCTTGAGAGGCGCCTTTTTCTTGTTCTTCTTATTAGAACTCTTTAGGTCTTTAGAAGAAGATTTGGAATCCTTTCCCTCAGGAGACTCTGATCCCAATCTTTGAGGAGATTGAGAACCCTTTCTAATTGGAGAGATGGAAATGCTGTTATCTGTTCTGTTTTGGAGACTGCTTTGGAGATAATGGTTGTTACCGTACTCTCTTGATTTATCTTGAGAATCCTCTATCTTTTCCTCCTCTTCTTCCTCCCCTTTCTCCTCTCCCTCATCATCTTCTATTTGTGCGTTCATGACAAGAGAATCTTGGGTGACAGGATATTGAGAAGGAGAAGGTTGTCTTCTATCTTCTTTTTCCTCCGCTCCCTCTGTATTCTTTCCTGCTTCTTCTTTTTCTCGTTTTTTGTTATTTTTATTTTTGCTTTTCTTTTTTTTTCTGTTGCTTGTTTCTTTGTTTGTTGTTTTCTCTTCACTTAAAGCCCTCTTTTTTTCCTTCTCTTTCTCGTTTTCTTTCATATTTCCGCTACTTAATGTTTTTCTTGTTCTCTTTTTATTCTCTTTTGGTTTGATGGAGTGTCTATCAAGATATTTCAGATAGATCAGAAAATTGTTGTATTTTATTTGTTCGACATCACTGCAATTTGTTCTTGAATCCTTTATATTTCTTTCATATCTGTGTTTCATTTCTTTCCAATTTCTTTTCATCAAGGTTATAATCCCCGATTTCTCTATTGATTGCCACAATAAATCATCGAATTGATTCATTTTTTCTCCTCCTTCTTCCATTTCCACTATCTTCATAATTACTTTATCTTCATTTTGATGGAATTTTGAATTCTTTGAGCTATTTATTGTATATTCTTTATATTTCTTCTTTAATTTCTTTATTTTAGCCATAATTTTCAATATTTTCAAAATAAACTTACCAATAGTGAACCCATATTTATACAATCCAAAATATATTGAAAAGAGATGATATTTGTATTTATATCTGAATAATTTTCCCAATCATATCCTAAAATCATATAATATTCCCCTTCAAATCCATCCTTTATATTCACTTCTTCAACCACTCCACCATAATTCTAATAAATAACGAAATAAATTTGAAAAAATAATTATTATTTTTGAAATCTTACAGTAATAAGTTTCTCAATCTGATCATAAATTTTTTTATTTGCAAATAAACCAAATAAAAGTGGTCCTGAATCATTTATAAAGTAACTTCCATCTTTATTTGCATATTCACTATAAAATTTATTGATAATATATATTCCAAAATCCTCTTGCATTCTCACTCTTTTTATTATTGTTTTGATGAAATAAACGGAATATTTTTTTTTTAAAAATAAAACATCACAAAATGAAAATATTTATTTTTTTTTGGAAGGAAATAAGTAGACAACGAATAATATGATTTTATTAACATTTGATTTGGGTGTATATCATTTTGGTTCATATTGTTCCACTACATTATTATTTTTAGAATCCTCTCAAAAAAATAAAAAAAAAAAATATTTTTTTTCTAAATTTAATTCAATTTGAATTTTATTTCGCATTTTTTTATAATTTGACAACAAAATTTTTATTTATCTTTCTTTTTTTCTTTGTGTTCCTTGTCCTTCTTTTTCTCATGATCCTTGTCTTTTTCTTTGTGGTCCTTATCCTTTTCTTTATGATCCTTGTCTTTTTCTTTGTGGTCTTCTTTCTTATCATCTTTCTTTTCATGATCCTTATCCTTTTCTTTGTGATCTTCTTTCTTATGATCCTTGTCCTTTTCTTTGTGATCATGGTCCTTTTCCTTGCATTCTTTCTTATCATGTTCCTTTTCTTTTTCTTTGTGATCCTTGTCCTTTTCTTTGTGGTCTTCTTTCTTATGATCCTTGTCCTTTTCTTTATGTTCTTTATCCTTCTTGTGTTCCTTTTTTTCTTTATGCTCGCTCATTTTAGTTGTTTGGTATTATTTTTTGATTTTAGTTTTTTTTTATTTATTTTAAATTTTAAAAGATAAATTGTTGGCTGATTGAAAATTAATTTAAGTTCAAAATTATATAAATTTTATTTATTCAAAAATCTATTCTTTTAAGAGTATTTTGCCCTAAATGAATCTATTTTCTTTTCGTTATTGGTTTTTTAATAAAATTAATTTATCCTAATTTTATATTTTTGTCAGTGAAATAAAAAAAAAAAAAAAAATAATTTTGAACAACAAACACTTTATTTGCAAAATAGAAAAGATGTCATTTATTAAATTTAATCAATTCAAGAAAATGAAGATAAATGTGAAATATTCAAATCAAAAATATGCATTAGGATTATTTTATTCAACCAATCAAAAGAATGAAGGAATAAATCTGAATAATATGTTGAATGACATAGATGTGAAGAAATCTGCAAGAAAAGTGAGAATTATTCCTTTGGAAGGTAAAAATATTACAAAAGAAAGAAATATTCAACCAGATAAGGATAGAGTAAAAAGGCAACTCTTAAAACAAGAAGAAGTTCACAAAAGAATGGAAGAAGACAAAAATAAATACCAATTCGACAATGATAAGAATTTGAAGACTGGAGAAATAGGTGGATATAAAGGAATGGAGCCCACAACTCATAATGATTGGAGTATAAAAGGGAGAGCATCTGATTTTTGAAATTATAAAAAATATTTATTTATATACAGAATACATTGTAATTATTAAAGTGCATAAAGACAAATTAAATTGTGTTAATGAAATGGAGTAT
>JAMYWO010000009.1:250523-261933 GCA_024220525.1 Cochliopodium minus | reverse complement strand
AGTACTTTGAAAAGGAGGATTGATTTCAATAGTATTACAATTGAAGAATGAGAAAGTCTTCTTTATATTTCAAAGTCTGTTTGTTCAGATTATTAACTTAATTAATTTTGTGCTCCTAAATCTTTCTTGCTCCATTCTATCTTCAAGGATTGATGCATCTCTTCAAAATTTCTCACCCAAAATTAACATGTGAAAATCGACATTGTTTTTCATAAATAATATTTGAGATGTGGTGATTTATTTTGATCAAAGGTGATAACATGATATTTGGTTGAAATTTTGATCCAAAAAAAGTTTTAAATAATTTAATAAAACAATTTTTTTCGATTTTAAAGATAGAAGAGTCATAAATAAGTATTGATTTCAATGAAACAAAAGAAAGATCTAAAGTGTGAAAAATTAAAATGATGAAAAAGAATGATTAAAAATAAATTTAGTTTACCAAAGCAAAGTGAACACCCAAAAATATGCCCATATTGAGAAAAAAAGACTAAGAAAAAGATAGTTTTTTTTTTTGATTGAAAATAAAAATTATTAAAAAATTTTCTTGGAAATTTTTTTTATTATTACCATAATAATTCCCGCAGTTTCTTTTTCGTTGGTGTCCGCATCAGTTGGACCGTACATCATAGCCAATGTACCACAATAACCATTGGTGATGGCAAAGAGAGCCATGAAGATCATCGGCCACCAAAACGATTGGAAGATGAAAGGTTTCAAGCACAAAAGGAAGAGTACTACTGTTACTGTTCTCAATAAACAAGGGATCCAAAGAATACGCTTAGAAAAGAGAATGACAAAATTAGGAAGTGATCTCCCTAATAATTTTTTTTTTAAAGTAAACATTAAATTAAAAAAAAAATAAAAAAAGAATAAATCCTCTTTATCAATTAAAATTTACAAATAAATCATCTTAATGAAAATAGATTTTTTTTTTTAAAGTGAAGATTCTTTTTAGTTAATGTTTTAAAAAGATGAAAAATTCTTTTTTTCAAATTAAAGAATGTTCTAAATATTTTTTAAGATAAATTTTTTTTTTAACTTTTTTTATTTTTACCGATAAAATCAAACAATTGGAACAACGCAATCATAATGACAGCAAACCAACTTCCCAATACATCTTCGTTCTTCGGTGTAATCAAAGAAGTCATACCAGGGAAGAATCCGAGGGAGATGAAGAAAACGAACATCACAGTGAAAGCCTCCTTCCATATTTTTTTGAAAACTTGCATCTTGGAAATTTCATCTCCTGGTCTTTTATCAACAGACAAAAGAGGTTGTTTGTCATCCTTTAAAAAAGAGGAAAAAAAATTAAATCAAAAAAAAAATTTTAAATCAAAAAAAAAAAGTTAAAAAATAAAAAAATTGAAACTAAACTAATTTTTTTTAAAAAAATTAATAATAAAAAAATTTGAGAAATAATATATTTTTTTCCAAAATTATTTCAAAAAACCTGATTTTGTACCGAGACATTTGCCTTTTGCATGTGATAAACAGCATAAGGCAACTTTTGGAGAGCCAAGTAACCGAAGATGTTGAGCAATATGACGAAAGCAGCAATCATGAAATAGATGATGGTACTTGTATTGGTGTCATTAGGAATGGCAGCCTTTGTGATTATTCTGATCCCTCCCACAATAACACCCGCAACGCCATTACCTAAACAAAAAAGCAAAAAAATTTCACAAATTTAAAAAATGAATAATTCAAAATTTAAATTTAAAAAATTCAAAATTTAATTAATAGTTCAAAAATTAAATTTAAAATATTCAAAATTTAAAATTTGAATTAAAAAAAAATTAATAGTTTAAAATTAATATATTTACCAACCATAACAGCTGTAATGTATTTTGGAGGAAAAATTGAAGCAACACCCAATGTAGTTCCAAACAAAATTGCAGTTGCAATACCTTTATAATATAAAATAAAATTAAGTTTTTTTTTTGATAGTTTTTTTTGATAGTTAATTTTTAAGGATTTTTTAATTTAATTTTTTTTACCCGAAATAAAGACCAAAGTCAAAGTTATCATGAATGCGGAGAATTTGTCCATTCCCATGTATGGAATCCATGGCACTATCAACAGCACCACTAAATCCACCGTGAGTCCGAACATCATTCTAGATTTTATGGAAAATTGTGTTCCAACTTTGATTCCGACAAACAAGAACAAAACTGTTTTAAAAAATGTTATTTTTATTTTAATGAATTAAAATTAATGAATTAATAATTTTTATAATTTTTTTTTATTGCCTGTTGCATAATTGAATACCAATGAGATGGCAAATTCGAATGGATATTTGGGATATAATTCGGTGAAATAATCATACGGTGTGATCCAGGCGTTCCATGGAAAGAGATTTCCCGCTCCCAACAAACAACAAATCAACCATACTAATGATCCCTTAGATTATCAAAACAATTATAAAAAATTGATCAGATGTTTATTTTTTGGAAAGGAATATTCCCAAGAAAATTTTTTTTTTAAAATTTTTATAGGTGTATATGGATGTATAAATGGATAGATTATTCAGATTAAGAATCACATCTTGAATAATTTAATATATTTCGAATGATTTTTATGCTGTTCAAAAAATGGAAAATTTTTTTGTTATTATCGTATATTTTACTTTATCTGTTGGTCCTTGATCAAGTTCATGTGAATATTCCAAATTACCCTTTATATCTTTTTGAAAGGAAGATCAACAAATATTAAAATTTAAGAAAATAATGGGAAAGGGAAATAAATCTGTTTGAAAATGAAAATGTGTTTACCATGAGTATCCATTTATAAAATTTGATCTTGATGTTTCAATTTTTTTTTTTTTATTTTTTATTTATTATATTTTTATTTAATAGCTGGCTAAACTATAATCAAACAAAATAATTTTAAAACAGAATGATTAATGAAACATATAAATAGATTTAATGAGTGTTTTCGTTTTTGTTTTTGTTTTTATGTAAAACTTTGCTTCTTATTCAAGATCCCAATACCTTTCAAAGTCATAATCCTTGATGATAGGAAAAGGATGAGCCTCAGTATTAAATACATATTTATCCAAGGGAATGAGATCATCGCTAGAGTAAGTGAGATAAAGGTACTTCAAAGTCTCTGACAAGAAAAAAGATTCTTGTTTGTCATTCATGTTGCTTGGATAATTAAAAGTGTTCACATTTACAACTCCTGAAAATCCATTTTCATGTCTTGCAATAAAAGTTATTTTTTTTAATTATATATTTTTTGAATGATAATTGTAATTTTATTTATTTTTTATTATTTCTAATTTATTTTATTTTCTATTTTTTAAATTTCATTTATTTTGAATAATTTTTTTTATTTTTTATTTTATTTAATTTTTTATTACCTCGCAGTTGCGTTTATTGCACAAAAAATTTCCCAAGATTGATCTTTGTATTCTATGTTTTTAGTTGCTCTCCACAACACAAACAAAGATTCGACAGTTTCTGGCCTCAAATAATAACTAGCCCAATAATGTTCAAAAAGTCTTAATCTAAAAAAAAATGAAAATAAAATAATAAAATACACAATAAAATCAAAAAATATTTTTTACGAAAAATCATCAAAATAAACTATTTCAGGTGCCAAACCAGTAATTGTACTCCTGTACCTTTAAATTTTTTTTTTTTATTAGAAAAAAAAAAGAATTTATTGATGTATTATATTGGATTTACATGTGTACACAAGCATTTGTTACCATCTTGGCAACGTTCAAATTTTCATTCTGGCTGTCACTAATAAAATTTTAAAAATTTTTTATTAAATTAATAAAATAATGTTTAAAAACATCTTAACTCATCTAACATAAATAATAATGCGTACAACCCTCCAGTAAAACAAGCCAGGTGATCCATTTTGTTTTCGTTTTTGTTGAGCATGTTAAAGTAGTAAAACTCATTGAATCTATCTTTCCTCAACAAGTTATCCTTCAATCCATCCATGGTTCTTTTGTAAAGTCTCCTCAATGTTTTTGGTTTTTTGTCCAATAATAAATAAAGTTTAAAATTATATTCCTATTGTTTTTTTGTTGTTAAATCTAGAAATTTTTTTTAAAGTAATTTTAATTTTACGTAAAATGAATCAGCCAAAGCCCCAACAGAATATTGTCCTTTAAAGCAAATAAAATTTTTTGTTTTTATTTTTTTTATTTCATTGAATAAGAACTTTGTTACCTCTTAGAGTATATCCTGTAGAAAGATCTATGTAATGGGGATAAATACTTCTTTCCATACTTTCCAAATATCTGATTGCTTTGAGAGAAACAGATGCGTAAATTCTAAATAAGTATTTAAACATAATTTTAAATTAGAAAATAATTAAGTTTTAAATATGAAAATAATTAAATTAAAAAATTTAAATATGAAAAAAATGAAATTTAAAATTTTTTTTTTATTATTTTTTTACGGATCGTTCAGTAAGTAAGATAGATAACAAAATTCCATTTGGACACTTCCCATTTCAGAAAGGACCCTCATATAAGGTTTATTGTCCTTATATTCCCTAGAGTATTTGGTAGCAAGATTGATCAAGGGAGTGAAAAACCCGTTGTTATCATTTCTATACGCAATCACCAAAATATCCGCAAGTTCTTTTGCTTTGTCCAACAATCTTTTGTCTTTGGACATGTCGTATGCACTCAGCAATCCTCCCACTGTTCTAATAACTGATTCAAAAACAGAAACATCCAATGATTTCTTTTTATTTTTACAAGACAATTTTTTATAAAGATAATTATTTTATAATGAAAATTTTTTATTAAAGATAAAAATTTTTTTTATTGAAGAGAATTAATTTATTAAAATTTTTTATTAAAGATAATTTATTTGAAATTTTTTTTTTTTTTTTTACGTTGAAACTTAAATTATTTACAATCCACTCTACAGAATCATTAAACTCTTTATCCAATCCTAGTTTTTTAAATGTTATTTTAAAAAAATTTTAAAAAAGCATTTATTTAAAGTGTTACTAACCCATGATAAACATAGTATCTAATGAATCAGTTATTGTGGATGCCTGGCCAATCCAATCTAATCCTTGTTTTGATTCAGGTTTTAATTCGTCAAATCCCCATGCAAATCTTGTTTAAATAAACCAGTTATTCTTTAATTTTTTATTTTTTTTTGTTTATTATTGGTTTATTATTTTTATTTTTATTTTAACTTTTTATAGTTTCCAAAACTGTGGTTGAACGCTTCCACTATTAATTCTCTTCTATTTTCGTCGTCTTTTATGTTCATACAATCATATCTCATTTTTAAATTTTCTTTGTACTTTTTCTTTATCATGTTTTTTTTGTTGAATTTTTTGTTTGGAGGAAATATTTTTGAATTATTTAATTTTTTTGAAAATATTGGATTCACATACCCTAAATTCATTTAATCTGCTGTTATATTCTTTTTTATCAGGTATGTAAGTGATTATTGTCTTAAAAAAATCCTCTGTAACATTATCTAATCTCTCATTCATTTTCTTTTCGTTTTCCCACCATATATTCGCGGGATATAAAGTCAATGAAGATCTCATCTCGTATGATGTATGATGTTTACATTCTCCGTTGCTATTTATCGATTCATTTTCAAAAAAGTTGAAATAATAGAGAGTGAATATGATTTGGGCAATGAGAATGAAATAAAATAGATATTTGATATATTTTCTTATCAATTGCACATGCATTGTAATCTTCAAATACAATTTTTTTTTTATTTAAAAAATGAACGAATTTAACTAAAAAAAATAGTCTCATCTCCTTCAAAATTAGAAATTAAACTATCTATTCAATAGTTCTTTACTCAGATATTGCTTATTGTCAGGAATTTTTTATATTGAGAGCAATAATTAATTTTTGGATTCAATAATCAAATAATGATCATATTGCCCTAATTTGAACAAATTCATCAATAAAAAAACTTGAGAATGAATGTCCAAAATTCATTCAAATATTCTCAAATTAAAAAAAAATATGACAACAATAAGTCAAAAAGTAAAACCATTGGAAGAAGGAAAAGAAGATGTTGAAAAATCAAAAGACATAAAAGAAAAAGAGAAGGAAGTGGTACATACAGGTAAATGGGGAGTTTATCTATTAAAAAATAAGGAAAAGATCAACAGGATAGCAACATACAATTCCATGGTGGAGGCAAATAATTATTGCAGAGAGTATATGTCACAGTTTGATAAAGGTGGAATGGATGATACTGATATTACAGACAAAGAAGGAGAACCATATGAAGCATCCAGGCATTTTAAATTTTTCTTTACATTTGTTTTGTAAATTTAATAGACATTGATAGTTGCGTGAATGAAAGAGCTGGATATGTGAGGGTAAAAAATAAAATTATTGAATTTTAAAAAATGAAATTTCAATTAAAAATTTGATTGAAAAAACAATTAGATTTACACAGAAGAATGTGGAGAAAGAGAATTAAAAGAAGGAATCAAATCATTCCCAGAAACATTGGATTTCTCAAAGGATGAGGATATACACTACCAAAAATCAAAGAAGATGCCAAAGGGATCCACCATAGGAGAAAAGAAAGCAATGAAAGAGTATGGCCTATCAGAAGAAGAGATCCATCAAGCATACAAAGATGGAGATATTGTTCCTATGAGAGCATGTATGATGGGATCCTATTACAACAAATTGATCAGATCGGAAATAGAGAGATACTTGAAGAAACTTCGAAGTGTTCCCGTTGAAGAGATCAAAAAGGATCATGACAAATCTCTCTCTGAAATCCAAAGGATTGATGAGGATATCGATTTTTTGAAAAGGGATATCTCCAACAAGAAAAGATCCATCGATGAGATCAAAGAGAAGATTGCTATGGAAGAAAAGGAGATCGAGAAGCTTCAAATGAAGGAATCTGATCTTTTGAGTGTAAATCCCAAAAATAAATCTCCTGTAAAAAGAGGGAGAGGGAGACCCAAAAAACTAAAATGATTCAATTAAATTTCAAAATTTTTGCCAAACAAAACTAAATCTTTTGACAGGTTTTTGAATGGGAATTGATGTTCATTTTTTAAAAAATATAAAAAAAAATTGATCTATTTCTTAAAATATGCATTCTTTCAATTGTTTTTCTTCACATAATATAATTCATTGTAGTAAGAAATTATATTATCATGTTCAACTTTAATAAATCAATAAATAAATATATTTATATTTTGTATTTAATTTGACAAATAATTAGTAGATGGTAGATTGATTGCATTTGGAGATAATTTATATAATCAACTTGGGGTCGAAAATAAAGATGAAAGAGGACCAATCACCTTGATGAACGATAAAACGATCAAATCAATAAGTATGGGAGCCGATTATACCATCATTCTCAAACAAAATGGAGAATTATTGGGATTTGGAGATAATAGATGTGGACAACTAGGAATAGAAAACGATTTAGAAACAGTATTCAAACCAACATTGATAATGAAAGATCAAACAATAAAATCAGTTCATTGTGGAGGTCAATTTACGTTGATTTATAAGACTAATGGAGATTTATTTGGGATGGGAGAAAATAAGTATGGACAGCTTGGATTGAGAGAAAATTTCGTAACTCTTCCAACTTTTGTGATGAATGATCCCGATATCGAACAAATTAGCTGTGGGTATGATCATACATTAATTTTGAGAAATAATGGAGAACTTTATTTTATTGGTAAAAATAAAAATAATCACTTTGTTCTCGATTGTGAAAAGAAGATAAGAAAAGCAAGGTTAATAATGAAAGATGTTAACATAAAAAAGATTATTTGTGGGAATAATGTTTCTTTGATTTACAAACATAATGGTGATTTAGTAACTTTGTACAAACTGAGCCCCAATCACGAAAATAATTTGAATTATGATGAACCAAATATTTTGATGAATGAAAAAAACATCAGAGTTATCAGTGTTGGATTTAGATCTGGAATGATTCTAAAAGAAAATGGGGAACTGTACGGATTTGGAAAGAATACTTACCAAGAACTAGGTGTGGAAGAATTTAGCATTAAAGGTATTCTTTTTTTGATGAAAGACCCTTCTATCATCAATGTCATTGTTTCTAATACTAATTCTCTTATTTACAAGTCTGGTGGGGATTTGATGGTTTGTGGATACAACGAAGATGGAAGATTAGGACTGAAGAATAGAGAAGATCAACCTAAACACACTCCCTTAATGAATGAAAAACAAATAAAATCAATCAATAATTCAGGAGAGTTCTTTTTGAAATGGAAAGTTCTAAACCATAATTTCTTTAGTCATTTTTTTAGGGAATGTGTTTTTTCTTTTATTTGTTGTTTGAAGGTTAATGAGAGTGACACTAAATTGAAACTTCCAAAATTTATTATTTGGGAAATCTTATCTTTTCTCGATTCTCAATCTTTTGTTGATCCATCTTTTGAAAGTGAGCTAGATATTCAGATGTCAGTTTGCCAAATTAATTAATTCCAAGCAATGTTTCCAAAATTTTATTTATCTTTATTTATATTTTTTTTTTCAATTTCAAAATGAAAATAATAAAAAAATTGGAGAAATATTTAAATGACCACCTTCACAAATTGTCAATCATCTCATAATCTAATCTATTGCAGTAAAAATAATTGATTTTCAAATAAATTTATATTTGTTTTTAGATTCTATACTGAATTATTCTTTCATTTGGCTAATAATTCCACTAATTAGTGGATGGTAGATTGATTGCATTTGGAGATTTATATAATCAACTTGAGATCGAAAATAAAGATGAAAGAGGAACAATAACCTTGATGAACGATAAAACGATCAAATCAATAAGTATGGGAGCCGATTATACCATCATTCTCAAACAAAATGGAGAATTATTGGGATTTGGAGATAATAGATGTGGACAACTTGGAATAACTAAAGATTTTGAATGAAAGATCAAACAATAAAATCAGTTCATTGTGGAAGTCAATTTACCTTGATTTATAAGACTAATGGAGATTTATTTGGGATTGGTGATTCCACATTTGGGCAGCTTGGATTGGGAGCAATTAAAGAGATGAATAAGCCCACATTCATAAAGAATGATCCCGACATTAAACAAATCAGTTGCGGGAGTAGTCACACTTTAATTCTGAGAAATAATGGAGAATTATATTTGGCGGGAAATCTTTTTGATTTCTTTTTCGAGGGTATAAATTTAAAAAAAATTTCAAATTAATTAATTAATCTCTTCATTCAATCCAACATTCAAAAAAAAAAAAACAAACTTTATGAATTATTCCAAAAAAGGAAAGAATATTTTTTCAGAATTCACCTTAATCATGAAAGATGAAAATATAAAGGGGATATGCTCAGGAGAAGAAATTGCGTTTATCTATATGTTTAGTGGAGAATTAATTGCATTCGGAATGATTGATGACTTTTATTTTGTCAATTATAAAGAAGTTACACAAATGGGTATAGTAATGATTGACAAAACTATAAAAATGATGAGTGAAGGATTTAGATCTTGTATGATTCTAAAAGAAAATGGGCAATTATTAGTATTTGGATTGAATAACCCTTTTTATAACTTCACTTTAATCGAAGAAACAAAACATTTACAATTAATGAAAGATACTTCTATCGTAAACTTTTCTTTTACAGGGTATCATGCTCTCATTTACAAACAAAATGGAGATTTGTTGGTTTGTGGATACAATCAAGATGGGAGATTAGGACTCAAAGACACAAATAATCAAACCAATCCCATTTTATTGATGAATGAAAAACAAATAAAGTTGATCAATAATAGTGAAGGTTTATTTTTAGCAGTGTTGTTTATGGAAACAATATATGTGTTTTTGGAGGGAAGTTTATTGAAATCTCACTTGATAGTGAAGAAGATGTTGATGAAGATGTGAATGATGATCAAGATCCTATTTACTTGGATTCAATGTGGGTATTAGATACAACAATGTAAAAAAATAAAAATAAAATTGAAATTGACATTTGGAAAATATCTTTTTTTATATGTCAGGACATATATTTTTAACACCAAAAAAAAAAAGAATCATTTATCTCTATATTGGAGATCTTTAAATATACAATTGATATTTACATCCAAATTATTCAAATTATTTTTCCTTATGAAATATAATTTTTCAATCAGAAAAAATGGAATGTGGGAAAATGTTGTGTATAATTCTAAGGAAGTTCCAAGCCCAAGAGCGAATTGTGCGTCAGGTTTGTACAAAAATAAATGATAATATGTGGTGGAAAAAGAGAATATGAATTCTTTGATGATTTTTGGAGTTTTGACTTTGACAAAAAAGAATGGGAATTACTACCAAGTGTACCTTTCTTATTTTATGGTTTAAAAGGATTTGTTGACGGGAATTTCTTTTATGTCCATGGCGGATAATACTGGGGATCCAATGATAACAAAGAAACTCATTTCATCAAATATGATATCAAACAAGAAATATGGGAAATTTTAGATTTTACTCCTTATTTCAAAGTTGACGAAAAAGTTCAAAAATCGAGTTTTTCTATTGTTGGAAACAATGTCTATTTTTTTGGTCCTAATAATTATTACAAACAAGAGATATGGTGTTTTGAACTGAAAACTAACAAATGGAAAGTAATCCCACTTGTTAAAAAATTCTGTGAACATTAAACTCTCATCACGCTCATTCTTCTGTTTACCATCGAGGCAATTT
This sequence comes from Cochliopodium minus, assembly GCA_024220525.1. NCBI lineage: Eukaryota > Discosea > Himatismenida > Cochliopodiidae > Cochliopodium > Cochliopodium minus. The sequence goes on along the minus strand of JAMYWO010000009.1, from coordinate 251,259 downwards.
TTATTTGATTGGTGGAAAAGATCGTAACAATAAAAATATTTATTATTGTTATGCTGTGAAGTTATTTCAGAAAGGAGAATGGAACAAAGAAAACCATTTGGTTTACCCCCAATCTTTTAGGGATCAAGTTTTTATTCTTTCTCTGATCCACAAGTATTTCAAATCCAAGTTTCCTCTTCCCAAAGTTCTTCTTCATTATTTCTTTAATTTAATTTCAATTAAATTATTTAAATTATTTTTGAGAGGAGAGCATACTTCATTATTATTCACAAGTTTATCTACCTTAAAATATTACAAAGACGTGTCTTAAATTAATGGAGAAAAACCACATGAAGGTTTGTATTGGAATTAAAAATTTCAAGAGATAGAAGTGAAGAAAAAAATTGATTTTAAAAAAGTGAACATTCATGGAGAAGAGGAATTCCATCATCCTGATGTAAACAAAGAACAAATTCAATTTTTTGGGAGAATTTTGGGATATTTGAATGATATTTACACTTTTCTTTAAAAGTAATGCTCCCACAAAAAAGAAAGTTTTATCCAATTTGGATTTTTATCCAATTTTTGTTAATTCATCATGATTTATAATTTAATGACTTTTTATTTGTAAATGATGCTGAAATTGACATAATCTAAAATTTGGGGTTTGATGTTCTACAAAGAATAATCCAAAAAATGAGCAATGTTATTTAAAGAAAAAGTAGGACCAAATGCAGTAACATTATCAGTCACAATG
>JAMYWO010000009.1:239317-249974 GCA_024220525.1 Cochliopodium minus | reverse complement strand
TTTTTATTTTTTTATTTTTTTATTTTTTTATTTTTTTATTTTTTTATTTTTTATTTTTTATTTTTTATTTTTATTTTATTTTTTATTTTTTAACAAAATTTGATTCTGTTTTTATTTATTGGCAGATTATGAAGGAGTAGAGTCTTCGGAGGCGGTGCAAGATTTCAGGGAAAGAATAAGGTATTATGAAAAATCTTACCAACAAATCAATGATGAAACTCAATCCTTCGTCAAAGTAAAAATAAAGAATAAAAAAAAATAAAAAATAAAAAATAAAATAAAAATAAAATTAAAAATAAAATTTAATAAAATTTAATAAAAAATAAAAAATAAAATTATTATAAAAATAAAATTATAAAAAGAGAATTTTGAAATAATTTTTTTTTCCATATTTAGTTGTATGATGTGGGAAAGAAGGTGGTGGTGAACAATGTTTCGAATTATCTTCAATCTAAAATTGTTTTTTACTTAATGAATCTCCACACCCAAAACAGACAAATTTTGTTAAGCAGGTCTTACTATTCTCCATCAAATAAAAAAAATAATCAAAATTTATTTTAAATTTACATTTTATTTTTTATTTTTTATTTACATTTTTTTTTGAAAATTGGTTTATTAATTTTTTTATTTTTTATTTTTTTTTTAAATTATTTTGGTTTTACTTTTTTTTATTTTTTTTTTGTTTTAATATTTAGACATGGAGAAAGTGAGTATAATTCACAAGGGAAGATTGGAGGGGACAGTGTGTTGACTCCTCTCGTAACATTTTTTTTTTTTGCAAATTAAAATAAAAATTTCAAAAATTAAATAAATAAAAATAAATGAAAACAAATAGGGAACTCAATATGCACAAGAACTTGTAAAGACTCTTTTTTTTTTTTTTTTTTTCAAATTAACCAAATTTTAAATTAATTTTATTTTAAATTAATTTTATTTTTAAATTTTTTTTTTAATTTTTTTTATTTTTTTTTTTTTTTTTTTAATATTATTTTTGTAGTCGAACTGGGTGATCGAAAAGATAGGAATAGAGGGAGATCTTACAGTGTGGACTTCTACCCTAAAAAGAACCATCCAAACCGCTCAGTTCATTCCCAAACCAAAAATCAACCTCAAAGAGTAAAAATAATAAATAATGAATAATTCTCGTCTTTAAAATAATTTTTTTTTTTGAAAAGATTGGACGAAATAGATGCAGGAACTATGGATGGGATGACTTATGGTAAATTTTCTTCAATTTATTTATATTTATTTATTTATTTTTATTTATTTTTATTTTTTATTTTTTATTTTTTTATTTTTATTTTTTTTTATTTTTATTATTTATTTTTATTTATTTTTATTGTATTTGTTATTTTCTTTTATTGTATTCTATTTTTTTTATTTTTATTTTTGTATTTGTTTTTTTTACTTTTTTTTTTTTTTCTTTTGAAAGAGGAAATCGCACAAAAGTACCCAGAAGAATCAAAGTTAAGAAACCATGAAAAGTTAAAGTACCGTTACCCTAGAGGAGAAAGTTATTTGGATCTCATCAGAAGATTAGAACCTGTCATGTTTGAACTAGAAAGAACAAGGTCATTTTTTAATTTTTTTAACAATAAAATTTTTTAATTTTTTTTTTTTAATTAATTTTATTGATTTTCTATTTTTTTTTCATTTTCATTTTGGTTTCTTTTTTTTTAATATTTATTTTAATGTTGTCATTAATTTTTTTTTTTTTATTGAAGGACAAACATTTTGGTGGTTGCTCATCAAGCAGTTATTAGGGCTCTTTATGCATATTTTATGAATAGAGAAGTGGAAGAAATTCCTTTCATTTCTGTCCCTCTTCACCAAGTCATCCAGATCATACCAAAGCAAAAATCTTTTTTTTTTTTTTTTTTGATTTATTTATTTATTTACACTTTCACCTTTTAGAGCTTATGGTTGTGAAGAAAAGAGATTCAAATTGATTGAAAACGATAATTGAGTTTAATTGAGAATAATAAATCTTTTAAAAAATATTAAATATTTATCACAATAAAGGCAAAATTTAAAAATAATTAATAATAAAAATTAATAAATAAAAATTAATAAATAAAAAATTACTATGAACAATGAAAATGATTTTGAGGAAGGTCATATTAAAGGAAACAGGATGTTATAAATGATGAAGAGGGAGAAGATAATTTTTAGTTGAGGAGAACTTTTTAAGAGATTTATTTGAGTACAATAATTATATTGAGAAAGAGAATTATACTAAAGAGAATTTGGAGAAAATATTTTTGCTGAAGAAGAGATCAATTTAATGGCAGAAGGAGTTAATTTTGGTAAAACCCTGGCTATGGAGAAAAAATAGACTTGGAGTATGGATTTTTAATCTTGACTGATTTGACAAATGAGGAAGAGAAATTGATACTATCTACCAAAGAATTGTGAATCTTTTTTCTAATATATTGATCGAATTTACGATAGGAATTGAACAAAACAAAGATTCTGATCTGGATCTTTTACAAATGTAATTTCAAATTTGGCAGGAGAACTTTAATAGGACCAACTACTTTGATTCAATTTGGAAAAAACATGGAGAACTGAGAAGTGGAGCAAGGGGAAATGCAGATAAACATAAGGGTAGAATGGTGCTCTATGTGGTGAAGAGGGACAACTTTAGAGACTGGGGGATGGATTGGAATTCTCAATCTTTCATTAAATATGCACAACAAAAAAAAGAGCATCCACTTGAAACAATTGGTGAAAGAATAATTCTTGGGAAATACAACACTCTCTTGGACATCAAAAAAGATGACTTTGTTAATGAATTAGATAAGTATTCTTCAAGTATTGAAAATATTATAAAAATGATAAAGAAAGATAGACTCAAGAGAAAGTTTGATCAAAATTAAGAATTTTTATTAATTGAAACTGAAAAAATAAAAAATAAAATGAAATAAATAAACACAGGACCCGGCAATTATTTACTTTAAGCAGAAGTCAGAACCCAATAAAAAAAAATTCATATGAGAATGGAGAGAAAAAAATCCCAAAGATCAAACCTCATCAATATACAGCATGATATAAAATTATAATAAATTATAAATTATAAAATAAAAAATTTCTTTGCCAAATATGGAAAATATATATGAACTGAATGAAGAGAACAAAGGAAAACTTGGATATTTATGGGCACAAAAATTGAATAAAAGAACATTGATAAATGTTTATTTGTTATTTTCTTTGTTGATTGCAAGATTTAATATGCATGTCAGTGGAGATAATGGGATTGCGAGGGATATTCGAGTGTTTTTCACAAAAGAGGAGATTGAAGACTTTGAAAACTGTTTTCCTTTAAAATCAACAAGATTTCCAAACAAAAAAGGTAACTTTAAGACATTTCCTTTCCAAAAAGGATATTTTGCGCACAAGAAGTGGGAAATAAGCAACTACCATGATTTGGAGGACTTTCTTTCTCTCTTCAAAAACCTTCGGCCTGAGATTGAAATAATAAGAGGGGTTGATTTTGAAGATAGATCTCAAGTAAAAGAAATTTCTCCAAGCAATTATTGGAGTTATATGAGGAAAGAAAAGGACATTGAAGAATTCTTCAATACATTTCCAAGCAATCATGCTTATTTTGTCCGTGCAAAAATCGCAATAGGAAGATACCTTGCAAAGTTTTATAGATTTTCTATTTCTTTTGTTGATTATAGCAAAGTTATACCAGGAGGGTACATGTCTTTTCAATTCAATTATGCAAGGATTTTAAGAGGATCTTACATTGGAAGGAAACTCATCACTTTGCCAGATGAAGAAATCAATTTTAATATCAAAAAAGATGAAGAAATGAGTGATGAAAACAATGTAACGAACGAAAGCATGAGTTCCTTGGTTGAGAAACACAGAGAAGCCTCCAAAAAATTGAATAGTATCAACATAGAATTAATGTTAGCTTCTACGGATGAATCATCTGATAATTAAAAAATGAATAGTATCAACATAGAATTAATGTTAGCTTCTACTGATGAATCATCTGATAATTAAAATTTTAACTATTAAATATTATAAAATTATGGAATTTTAATGTTTGTCCTATTACAGCATGTAAAACAAATTTGTCTAAGATTCACCTTTGTTTGGATAGACTTGCAAGATCTAAAATGAAACTTTCAAATGATCCTTGAATTGGGATTTCCACAAACCCTTATTAAATTTTGATATTCATATTCCTCATTAAATACAGAATATTTAAAGTTATATTATCTCTTGTTATTGGGCAAATCTCTTTCATCTTCATTAAAAAAAATTATTAATTTTTGAATCATAATTATATGGAATAATTTACCTTGCAGGGAGTGTATGAATGTCTTTCAGCTACACGAGGGTGATGGCTTTTTGATAAGGGAAATTAACTAAAGATTACAAAACTTCTTTCTCTCCAATGTGTAATAACTAATTTTTGAATCCCTACTTCTCCAATTCTTTTATTCTCATGTCTTTTTCTGATCTTAATTTCCACATCAAATAAATGGAATTTAAAGATATCAAGTTGATCTCTTTTTATAATCAAGTGAGTCAATTAGGCTCCATTATCTCCGAACAAATGAACAAAAATATTTGCACCAATTCCTACTCCTCTTCTGTCTTCAATGAACACTTAATCAAAGGTAATGAGCAAACTCCACCTAATGGTGCTGGAATATTTTTCATAATTTTATTGTTATCATCTCTTGAAAAATATTTCCACAACTTTTATTTATTTTGTAAAAGAATGATAAGAAATTAATTTTGAAAAAAAAAAAAATGAATGATTAACAATTAAAAAGATATTAGGTGAATATTAAAAAAGGAATAAACAGAAATATTTCAAAAAAATTTACGAGATTAATCATTTTTTTCAGAATAAATATCAACTCCTAATCCAAATGCTTTGTAAAAAATATCCAATTTTAATCTTTGCAAGTTCACCAAGTTAATTACATTCAATTCCAAGTACATCTGTTGTGTTTCTTTCAGGGTTATTGATACAAGTATCTAGAATTTTCAAATTACTCTTCCATTTTTTCCAAAAACAGTTCCAAAAACTTTTGCATCATTTATAGAAATAGATCAAATTATAAAAGTTCAATTTTAATCAACGAGCAACATTTTAATGAGATCAATCATGATTGAATGTAAAATTTAGTGGAATTTTTTTCAAAAGAAAAATAAAAAAAAATGGTTGATTGAAAAAATAAAGGTGGATATTAGATGTTGAAAATTTTTCACATTTATCTTGATCAAAAAGATAAATGTGAAAAAAAAATCATGATTGTAAAATTTGATAAATGCAAATTTATTTGATGCTTTTTTAATCTTTTGTCAGAGTGAACATCAGAGGAAAGTATAATCCTCTCTTAAGGTTCTAGTGAACCCAAGAGGAACTATTAATTCGATTGAAGAATGTTGAAGTGTAAACAGTAATGTTTTGGTGGATAAATGGAGTTGTTCTCTTGTTGTGAACAGTAAGAACATAAATAAACTTTGTTCCGATTTTTGTAATCAAAAGTTACAATAACAGTTTTAAATAATGTTGAAATTAAGATTTTATAACACAAAAATTTAAAGATTTTAATTTGTTTTCATAAAATATTGAAGCTTTGATTAATTTTTCAAACCTACTCTATAAATTTTTAATCAAATAAAATAAAAATAAAATAAGATGAAGAGTATATAAGGTTTGATAGATTTATAGGAACAAGATGTTATAATTAAGTGCAATACACTTTGTGAATATGATTTAAATCAATCATATTATTATTTTTTTGCAAATATAAAATACGTGGAACATATATGTTCACATCAAAATCTAGTAAAATGAAAGAGAATAAACCATTCAAAATTAAAATCTCGAGAGATTTAATGAATATTTCTTTCAATCGAAGGTAATTATATATAATTTGATTATTTTTATATTCTCTATCCATAAATGAAAGATATATCTCGTTGATTTTACGATGGGATCAAAAATAAGTTAATAAGGAGAAATGATTTTTTCTTTTAAAAATGTGATCCAAACAAATATTTTCAACAAGATAAATAAAAATCAAAATATAACCTCAAATAAAATATATTTATTATTTGTTATTTTCGATTGGTGTATATTGGAATTGCAAAGAATTTTTTTTAAAGTTAATCACTTCATTTTGATGTGGAAAAAGAATATGAAATAAAAATAGTGAATGTATAAAGAATATTATTTACCTCTTTTTCTTGAATGACTTTTGATATTAACTCATTTCAAATAATCTACTCTTAAAAGTGCAAATGCTTCTTGAATTTCAGTTTTTTATGTATTCATTAAAACTTCTTTTTGTTAAAAAGTTTCATTATATAAGATGATGAAGTTTAAAAACATTTAATTACCATTTATACCTCATTTTTGTTCCTTTTTCCCAAATTATATTGTTTAAAAATCACTTATTTGTTATGTTTATTATCTAAAGAATAAAACCAATTTTTTTTTTTTAATTTAATTTTCTTCTATAATGATATCATCTTCATCTCCAGTAAAAATCAAGTTATCGTTTTCATCTAATTCTTCAATTTTAAAATTAAAAAACTTCTTAATTTCAGTTTTCACATCGGTTACTAATTTGGAATGTTTTGATGTCATTTCGAAAAAAGGGAAAATTTCTTTTTTTAAACCCAATTGATTTGAATAAGCAGAAGTTTCTTGTCCTATTTCGACCTTTGAAAGATGATCAACAATTACCATAAGTCTCAAGATATCAACTGATAGATCATGTAACAATATTGCAGATGAGGATAGAAAAGATGTGTTAAAGATGTTTTTGTGTTCCATAAGGGTAGGATCTTTATAAGGTTTCCCATTGTTGGTGGCTCGAATTGAAACTAATTCCATGTGTGAGTGTTTTCTCTCTGTTGTTTGATTTTCCATCCTTTTTAAGTTCCCATACTTATAAAGGAAAGCAACTATGTGGTTGGTAATGATATGAATATATTCACCAGAGATTTCAGGAATAACAGATCTCATTCTATGCATCCAAACCAAAATTTTTAATTGAAATTTGTCTTCTTCTGATCTATAAAAGCCTCGATCTTTTTTTTCATCATGATGTTCTATTTTTGTGGGAGATAATCCTTTTTCTCTTAACTGGTATTTATCTAGTAGCTTTTGAGTTTTTATAGATTGAGCATCTAAAGAAATAATTCCATATCTTATTTTTTCTAAAATCTCCCCTAAATCATCGATCAAAACTACAAGCAAATTTTCTAAAAATAGTAATAATTATTTTTATTCAAAAATAAAAAATCTTACTCCATTTCTCCACCACAGAGGTATCATTATTTAAAATCATTTCTTCAATTGATAGTTTATTTTTTATCAACTCTTCTTTTCCAATTTTAAAAATTTTTATTTCTTTTATTTTAGACTTTTCAAATCCACAATTTTCATCTTCAACCATATCTTCAATATTTTTAATTTTTTCAATTTTTTCTTTTAGGAATTTTTTTTTTTCTTTATGTATTTCTTGAATGATCAAAATGTTTTCTTTTTTTAATTTTGATTTCTCACCATCTAATTTGTTTATTTTCTCAACATCTTTTCTCTCTTTTTTTTCTTCTTTTTCGATTTCAGAATTCAACTCTACAATCTTGGTGTTATATTCTTCTATTTTATCAATTTTATCAAAAGGAGAAGAAAGAGGATCATCAAAAGGATAGATTTTTCTAGGCTTATAATCATGTTTTTTCTCTCCATTTTCAAATGTTTCTCTGACATGAGGCACCGTAGAAAAAGAAGGAATAACTTTATTAATACAGTATTTCAAAGTTGCTTTGTAATCATTTTCAAAAATCTCGGGAATCATCTTCTTCATTGATTCATCATTGCACAATTTATCAATAAATTTTTTGAATCTTTCTTTTTGGAATATTTTGAGTTGTTCTTCTCGTTTAAGTCTCGAGAGGACTATATCAAACTTGGAATCACATGTTTTGTTGTTCAATGGTTTGGCAGCAAAATTTATCCATCCAAATTCTTCACAACATTTATTGAAGAAAGAAAAATTTCCATGCGCTCTATAACACATAAAAGCAATGTCTCTGATTATTTCTTCAACTACTCTCATGTCGAGATGCAAATCATCGGGGCACATTTCAATCAATTCAAACACACTTGAAATAAACTCAGGATTCATTTTAAAGAAGCCTCCATAATTAGAAAAAGATGATAAACATGTAGGGCAAAAGGGAATATCTTTTTTTGATTTTTGAAAGTGATACTTAGAGTGCTCTTTACATGTTGTTTGTGAACAACAATAAATACATTTTCTTAACCAAGACCATTTCCCAAATAAATTTCCTTCTTCTAAAGTTTTAAATTCAACAGTACCATCTTTGTTCACAACAATTTTCCTTAAAATTGGGGTTGTTATTGCTCTTGTACTTTTAAGATCCAAACTTGTAATGTTTTCAATATCAATCCGATGATTATCAAGGAGGGTGACCGATTTTATTTCTTTGAATTCTTTGAAAAATTGTTCAGAGTTACCATTACATTCACTCTCTTCGATTCTAATTTGAGAAAAGCAACAATAGTTCATCTCTGATTGTTCTTTCCCTTCCACCATAATAGTTAAAGAATAATTGGTAACATTATTTCCTTCACAAGTAGCTTGATCTTTATGAACTTTCACACCAACTCTTTTTGTCTCATCATTTATGATATTGCAAACCTTAAGTGATGTTAATTTTAGGATTATTATTCTTTTAATATTTGCTGAGGCTCCATTTGAAGGTTTTATATCTTTTGGATTTACAGTTGTTGGAATATAGCAGCTATTGACATTTTCAATTTCATGATCGTTAATTTTTGATTTGCCAAACAAAATTGGATTATTTGTTGTTTGTTTTAAACACTCTTTAAATTTCAATCTGAGAGGGTTTTCTTGTTTTGGTGTTCTTTTTAAAGGGGTATTTGGAGTAGAAGGGTTTTGAGAAGGAAGTTGAGGAGCAGTATTATTTAAAGAAATGTTTTGAGAAACATAATTTATGGTAGGTTGGAAGAGAGATTGAGTTTGTGAAAGAGAAGGAGTTTGGGATAGAGAAGGAGTTTGTGAAAGAGAAGGAGTTTGTGAAAGAGAAGGAGTTTGTGAAAGAGAAGGAATTTGAGAGGAAGATTGAGTTTGGGAGAGAGAAGGAATTTGGGAGAGAGAAGGAGATTGGAAGAGAGAAGGAGTATGAGAGGGAGGTGTCGAGGTTGTAATGGAGTTGGAAGGGTTGTTTGGATTTAATGGAAAGTTTTGAAAAGTAGAAAGTTTATGAATAGTTTTTGTAGGAGTACTAAAAGTGTTTGAAGGATAGTTATTATTGGGGACTTTCTTTGGGTTGACTTTAGGAATAATTTCTTCTTCTTCTTCTAAATTGCCTCGATCTATTTTAATGGCTACAACTGGTTTTACATCAAATATATGCAATATTACAGATCTAATCTTTTGTTTCATGTATGACAAACCATCCCTGGTAGGGAGAACACTTGCCAAAATTTTAGAACTATTTCTCAGATTTTGTAAAGTTTTTTCTGAAAGCGTGTTCATAAAAGTTGTTAATAGAAATGGGACGTCTTTTTCTTGGAAATCTATTTTGAAATGTTTTTCAATGTTTTCTATGTTGAGAATTAGATTATCATCTAGTTTTAAATTTTGCAAATATCCTCTCATGGAAAATAAACAAGAATTCTTGATGTTTTCGTCTTGGAATTCATTTAAGTAGATCAAAAATACCTTGATTTAAAAGAGATTATTTTAAAAATTTAATTTAAATAAAAAGTTGAAAATGAATACCAATGCAGGATTCAAATTTAAATTAATACATTGATTCATGAATTGATTGAAATATTGTTGGCTATCTTCATTTTTCTGATCTTTCTCTATTATTTTTTTTGTATATTTACTATAATTTGGGTATTTAATCATGTATTTTTCGCTTATGTATTTATTATGTGGAGTTTTTGGCCTTCCTACTTTTTGGATATCATATTATTTAAAATTAAAATATTTGAATAAAATTTACTTTTATGTGGTCTTTGGATTCCTTCATTAATCACGAATTTTTTGTATCTATTTTTGAGAAACAATTGACCAACTGCACTACTCCATAGTGAGTTTTTTAAATCAAGTAAATTAGAAGCGAGGTCAAGAGAAATGTACCAATCTTTCTTTTTCGAGAATTCATGATCGTTTTCATTTATACTAGATCTGGTAATTATGTTCAATTTTTTAAATTGATCATCGTTTTGAAAACTTGATAAGGCTTCTTTATCAAAAATCCCATTGAAATCAATATTACGGTTATTTACAAAAATTCTTCCAGTACTTTTTACCAAAAGAAAGTAATAATTATCATCATTTCTCACTATTTGATTTTTATTGAAAACAAGCATCTCTCTTGAAATGATGTGAAGATTGTTATCAATAAAGTTATTGTTGTTAGGGTTTCTATTCGGCCAAATATGAGGAATTTGAGAGGGAGCATTATTGTTATTATTGTTATTATTATTATTATTATTATTGTTATTATTATTATTATTGTTATTATTGTTATTATTATTATTGTTATTATTATTATTGTTATTATTATTGTTATTATTGTTATTATTGTTATTATTATTATTATTATTGTT
>JAMYWO010000009.1:222626-239217 GCA_024220525.1 Cochliopodium minus | reverse complement strand
TTATTATTGTTATTATTATTATTGTTATTATTATTGTTATTATTGTTATTATTGTTATTATTATTATTATTATTGTTATTATTATTGTTATTATTATTATTATTATTATTGTTATTATTATTGTTATTATTGTTATTATTATTGTTATTATTGTTGTTATTATTGTTGAAGAAGTTTTTATAAAGATTATGATTTAAAGAAGAGCTAGTGTTGGGATTAGGATGGACTGAAGGAAAGACATTAGGAGGGGATTGAGAAGTGATATTTAAATTAAAGCTATTAATATTGCTTGAATTCGAGGGAGTTAAATTGATGTTATTATTGAAAGAGATATTATTTTGAATTGAAGAATATCCAGGATGTTTCGTTGATGGAAAAATGTTGTTCAAATTCTTGGAAAAATTTCGGGTTTTGTATTTTGGTATTGTTTGACTTACTGAATTTTTCTTGATTGGTAGTTTTATATTTTTTGGGGATTTCTGTGGATGATTATTATTATCATTTCCATTTTCAAGGATATTTTTAAAAGGTGGAATGTTTTGGTGTATTTCATGATTTATGTTTTGGTGTATTTCATGATTTATGTTGTTGGGCGATGAATAGTATGTTGGTAGATCATTGTTAGAAGTTAATGATATATTGAAAGTAGAATCACCAAAAAGAAAGGAATCATTATTATCATTGGTTATCTCATGTAAATCAAAAGTTTGAAAAGTAGGTTGAGTATTAATATGATTATCATTCATTTGTATGTTAATGGTTTGTTGAACGAGATTATTGACTGACGGATTGTTTTGGTGTGTATTATTGTTAAGATTTGGGAAATTATCGTTTTTTACTGGAAGATTATTATTGTTATTATTATTTTCATTAGCCAATCTTTTTGGGGTTGGTTCTTTGTTGGAATATATTTCGTTTCTTTTATTTTTTTTCATGCCACCCACAATTTTCAATTTTAGGTCTAATGTTGATCCTTCTTGAACTCCATAAAAAGATAGTTCATGTTCATCGCACGAAAGCAATTTCCCATTGAAGTTTAGATACCAATCTTTTGATTTTATTTGAATCTTTTTAAATATTTCTTCTTTGAAAGAAGCAACGTTGTTATTGTTAAAAGTATTGATTAAAAGAATCTCATTCATGGATTTGACAAAAACTTGAATTTTTTTAATTCCAAGTTTATCTGTTTGGTTTTGAAGATTGATTATTTCATTTTGGTAAATAAAAGACAATTTGGATTCATGATTAATGTTTAAATCAGATAAAGGAATATTATCATTTAAAAGTTTTTCATTAAGAAATATTTTTAGTTTCGATTGTTCAATACCAAAAATGTCTTGAATTTTGTTCTTCAACTCATTCAATCCCTTTTTAAATTTATAAATTTCAAAACTTTTAATTTAATAAAAAAACTTACCTTTTCTGTGTAAAACTGAAAACAAAAGAAATCTTGGTTGGGAGCTCGAATCACAAGAAGATCTTCTTTAAAATTAAAGTTTTCATTTGTCTCCAAAGTAAGTATTGTGTTTTGAGAAATATCTAAGTTTTCAAACAAAGTTTCATTGTCCAACAATTTCCCTTCGAGTTTGATTTGTTGATCTTCAACTTTAATATTTGATTTCAAAAGAATAAATTTTTTCATATCTAAAATTTTATCATCCTTTCTTCCTAAAATTACAAATCTCTTATTATTGGGCAAGTCAAGAAATATGGTAAACTCTCCTGACTTTGTTCTTTTCTCACAAGTTAAGCAAGTACATCCACATTGAAATTTTGAAGAGCAAAAAAATGAATCGATGATGAGATCGGATGTGCGAAATAGTGATGGAAGAGATTCTTTAAATGGATTGTTTCTAGAACCATCAAAATGAAATTGATTTTTAAAATAATCATTACAAGATTCTAATGTCAAGTAGATTCTTCCATCCATTTTTTTGAGATTTTGCATAGAAGATTTGTTATCAAGTTTTGCAGCCATTTGAAAGTATTTTCTAGCAAGAGGAAGATTTTGTGTCACTCCCAATCCAAGAGCAGACATGTATCCAATATTATTTAAAGAAGATGCATCACCAAAATTTTCTAAATACTGGAATCTAGAAAAAGCTTGATCATAATCGCTTTCAAGAAAATAACTAACAGCATGATCGAAAATTCCATTCATTATTATTTCAAAAGTTGTATTCTTTATCAGTTTTGGATAGATATCATCAAAGAATGGAACATATGTTCCATTTCTTTTTTTTTTTTGTTTTCTGATAATCTGTCTCAATCTATATTAATAATAATTATTCATTAAAAAAATAATTTAAATCAATATTACCTATCTTTTTTATTGAGAGAAATGGGTGACATTTTAACTGTAACGGGGGAGGTTGATTGTGGAGTTGAAGGAGATTCATTCCCTTTATTTTCTTTATAATTTGGTGGAGAAAAAAATTGAGGATCTGACAAAGAAAAATCCATCTTGAGGCTAGAAGATTTTGGATTTTTTGAAGCAAACTTTGTTTTATCACAAATTGGTGGAGAAGTATTTTTACTTTGAGGTAGTTTATTCTTTGGTGATTTATTCAAAGGAGAATTACATACAAATTTTTTCAATCTTCTTTGCTTGTTCTTTACTATTCTTTTTTGTTTAGAAATGTTTCTTTTTCTTTTTTTGTTTTTATTCAATTTCTGAATCCAAACTCTTTTGATTTTTGTTGGGACATTATCTTGCTTTTTCTCCCTCATCTTAGAGGGAGTTTGTTTTCCACAATCATGACTCATCACTTTCGGTTTCTCTTTGCAATCTTGCTTCTCATTTTTATCAATTTTGGGTATTTTGATTTTTGGAATTTTAAAAAACACTTTTTTACTGAATTGTCCTTTTCTTCCCTTTACTTTTTTGTACTTTCTCGCTCCTATTTTTTGGTTGATTGTAGACTTTCCTTTACTCAAATCTTTTCCATCGCCCATCCTTATATTTGAGATATGATCTCTGATCTCTCCTTCCCTTATAAGTTTCTCTTCCTCCCTATCCTCTTTCTCATTCACCTTTCTCTTTAATAATTCCTTATCCAATTTGAATATCTTTTCTTGTAATCTTTCTTTCTCTGATCCCTCCTTTTCTAACATTTTTTTTCTTTCTACCTCTGATCTTTCTTTTTCTATTCTTTCTTCCTCTGATCCCTTCTTTAATCGAGTCAAACTTTCTAATTTCTCTTTTAATCTCTCTTGTTCTATTTTTTCTAATCTTTCTATCTCCTTTTTCAATCTTTCTTCCTCGAATTTTTGTTTCTCACATCTCTCTTTCTCCAATATTTCCTTCTCCATTCTCTCTTTCGCTTCAAATAATGCTTCATTTCCAAGTTTTTTTAATTTTTTAAAAGGAAGAGCATTTGTCAAATTTATTTCAATTGCGAAAAGACTACTTTCGGAAAAATATTTCATTGCAGAATAACTTTTACGGAATTCAATAAAGTAAGTATTTTCTTCGAATAAAAACAAATCTTTCACTTTCACATCTTTACTCAACCTATATAACTCTTCTACCATCTTTTTTTCTTCAAGTTGATGTTTCATAGAAATAAAACGATAATCACAATTATAATGTGTTATCACTGTAATGTTTTCAGGAATATTCTTGAGGAAAAAGGAACAATTTTTCCCAAATAAACTTATCCCACTTTGATTTTTAATGTTCATTTTTTTTTCGGAAAAAAGTAGCAATTGATTTCCTTTTTTACAGAGAAAAAAAGGTTCAGAGGTTTGAGTTTCGATTTTTACTGATAGTAATGTCTCATTCATATCAAGAGGAATTTCCAGTTTTTTATGATGATAATCTATTTTTAGAATTGCATTTCTTTCATTGGAACTTTCCTTGGAGGATTTACCTTTAAACATAATCATTTTATTTAAGTATTTTGTTCATTTATTTGTAAAAAAAAAATTGTTTTATTGGTTATCTTATTAATTTCTTCTATAGTAAACAAAAGATAATTTGGATCTCTTTATCAATAATTTTCATAGTGTAAAAACCGTTAAAATTTTTTTTTCATAGATATTGATTCAAATAAAAAAATGATGATGTGTAAAATGATTTAATTGTGAGACCATCGATTATTTATATTTGAATGTTATAATGTGGAAAAAAATAGATAACTCAAAATAATGGTCAGGTATTATATCTTTATTCTAATATTTGGATAGCATTGTTCAATGAAAATTAATTAATTATTCAATGTTGAAGTATCTGTTGGAGATGATTTCCATGAATTTTCCATCAAAAATATCGTTATAAAAGATGGGAACAAATAAACTTTTTATAGATTGATATTATCTTTCTTATTTACAATCAAACTATTCAATCTATTTATTATTTTTATTAGGTAAATATATCTTAATTCAAAAAAAATTTAACGTTGGTGACGAGATAAAATTGATTATGTGATAGATATTCACTCATTTTAAATAATTTATACTTCTTTATAAATGTCAACTAGTTAATTATACTATTATAGTTATTTTTTTTCAATTGATGGTTGCTGTTTTTTTTTTAATTTAGATTTATCTTGTCATGTTAATATTTAATTCGATAAAAATTTTTGTTTCTTTATTTTTAAAAGGTATTATTTTTACTTGTTATTGTCAAATCACTGAGCATGTAAACTGTTTTCTTTTGATTTTTCATCTGAATACTAATTTTTTTTTCTTGCATTTTACTTTAATTTTTTTTTATTTTTCCAAAAGTATTTATAAAAATAAATTGTTTAATATGCAATATTTTCTTGTGTACAACGTGGAGGTATTATCACAAAATTTAATGGATTTTATGAGAATTTAAATTTCCTCATAGATCAAAATTTTTTTTTTTTTCAATTCTTCTATAACCATTCTATTTATTCCAGATAATTCAGTAATTCTAGTTTTAAAATAATCCATTACTTCTATCTTATTTTTTGTGAGAAATGTAAAATTTAATTTTTCATGTTTCACCACCAATAGAGAAGGCATCAATGAGATTATTTCAAAGATACTAATGTTTCTTTTATAACTACTTTCGCTCCCTACACAACTTCCATAATAATCTTTGATACATCTATATTTTGAAACTTCTTTATCTTTTTTGAAATTTTTAAAATAATAACCAAAAATATATGAATGATATATTTTGGTTTCTTTCATTTTTTGGAACATTAATTGAATTTTTTCTTTATCTGATTCTCCAATTTTTACTTCTATTTCATTTGAAATGAAGTTACCACATCTTTTTTGGATTATATTTTTATTAAGAAGAGTTATTTCTTTGCCAAATTGTTCCAAGATATTCAAGTTTTTATTTTCTGTAATTAGATTTGAATTAATTTCTATATTGAGTCTGTCATTTTCTTTAGGAATATCAAGTTCTATATTTTCAACATTCTGTGGTATTTCTTTACTTATATGAGATATTTCTTCAATTCTATTAAATTTTCTTTTCCTAATATTGGTCGATTCTTCCAAATCTCCTTTGAAATTATTCAATAAATTCTTCAAAGAATTCACATTACCAATCAGTGATTCCAAATCTTCCAAAGAGAAATTTCTGAGTATTAATTTTAATGATTCATTTAATCTCTCTTTAATTATTCTGGCCAATATCAATAAATCAAATTTTAATTTGATATAAAATTCACCAAAAGTTTCTTCTTTCAAAAAATTTTTTTTGTGATTTAAATAATCAGTATAATTATAATGATCACACTTTTCTTCTAAATAAATATAATTATAAATATTTTCAATTGTATTTCTCAAATATTCCTCATCCATTTTTTTTTTATTTTAAATCAAATTCTCCTCTGAACTTTTATTCTCCTCTTAGGTTCACTCTGACCTTAAGAGGAAGTTTTATTCTCCTCTTAAGTTCACTCTGACCTTAAGAGGAAGTTTTATTTTCCTCTTAGGTTCACTCTGACCTTAAGAGGAAATTTTATTCTCCTCTTAGGTTCACTCTGACCTTAAGAGGAAGTTTTTATTCCCCTCTTATTAACATTATTCTTTCAGAAATCTAAAAATAAAAAAAAAAGGTAAATATCTTCTCCTCATGTGGATTAATGGCCGAAATATCCTAAAAAATTTGAATTTTAAATTGAGTAATTATATCAATAAGAGCGAATAAAATATAATAAACAACATTCCATAAAAATAATATCAATTTTAAATTATGCAATATAAATAAATAATGATCCCTCTTTCAAATTGGTTTCTGTGATTCATTTATGGAATAAAACTGCATTCATGTAAATATTTTTAAAGTAATAAAATATCATAATTAATTTTTTAACACTATAAATAAAATCATGCTTAATTAGATATCAATTGTGATATGACAGTCTATGGTGACGCATAATTAATTTTTCCATATGATAATTTTTAAATTATCTCCACAAAGAATTTCAATTCTCTTGATGGACTCAATCCCAGTTACCTTTAACACCCCAACACTTGTGATTGAAGAAATTGGATAATCAAAAACTAAATGTGCCTCTTCAACCAACCATCCATGCCAATTTTTTGCACATATGTGAGATAATTGAATGTCAAACATCAAATTAATTTTCATTTTTGATTATTCAAAAAATAAAGATGTGGAAATGGAGTTTCCAATGGACATGTCCAAAATTTACAACTTTGTTAGCGGATAATAATTTATAACTAACAAATTTTGAACTGTTGTAAAGTTTTAGATAACTCTAGGTTACCAATAATTTTGAAAAAAGAATAATCAACGAAGCAAAAACATTTCAACAAATTTAAAGAACAAAAGATCAAAGAATTGATAGTGAATTGCAAATTATGGGAACAATTCAAATATGTGTAGATTAAAAATCATCAACAAGATTTGAAATCACATCAAAAAACATGTATAGGATGTGATTACCATGATAGCAGAAATGCATCAATTGACATACATTATATCTAAACATTAAATAAAAATGATAATTTCAAAGCAAAATGATATTTCTGGTAAAAAAAAAAAAATTTCTTTTTTTGTTTTAGAAAAATAAAAGATGTTTGATCTACCAAAGTTAGGAAGATATGAGCTTGTTCCTCAAATAACAGTTCAACCTTTTACTCATGTAATCCCTGCAAAACTTGTGATTGGGTTGCAGCATATGTCTGAAATGGTGGAAATCGACTTACTTCATGTTTGGTAGAATTAGAAATAATAACGAAAGAAGAGTTCATCACCAACCACCCTGCTTGTTGCTGTGGAGTTGTAAAATTTCAAAAATGCAAAAAAAAACGAAATTGCGATGAAATCATAAATCCACCTAGTTAATGCAATGATGCTCATGCCGTTAGAGTTTGCAGTAACGGAGTAACTCCCAAATGTTGATACACTCCGTAAGTAATTCAATTTCTACCTCCAGTTCAACCATCAACCATCCCGGTTGCCAAGCTGCGTCCGTTAGAAAATATACAGGAGCAGTATACAAATAGCTTGCAGAAATAAGAAATTTTTTTAGTTCAAGAGATATGCACCAACTGAGAAATTCTTGCAACTCACCTAATATTGTGTTCAAAAATAATTTCACTTTCCCTCTACCAACTGTAAAGTTACATCAACCTTCAATTATCTATAAATCTTTTAATCAAAAATATTTTAATCAAGAAAATTTAAAAAGAATAATAATTTAATGTTAAAAATGGAAATTAGATTTGAAGCACAACCCACGAGGAGATGAAAGAATTTTGAAACTAAATAAATTGTTACCAAATGTTCGGAAAGCAAACTGTATGACATCCCTCAGTAACAACATCTCTTTCAAGCATTCAAAAAAGCCATATCTCTTTATCGATTTAACTTTTGAAAGTAACCTCAATTAAAAATCTCATTCGTTATAAATTTTTTAACTAAATATTTCAATAAAAAAAAAAAAAATGAAACCGATAAATTTTTGGATATGTAAAGAAATAATAATCAACATTTTCTGAAAATATATATCGTTTTATTAGAAATGTTCAACAGTTTAAAATTTGTTAGTAATTAATTTATATCAAGCCTGATTTATATCTGCTAACAAAGTTGTAAATTTTGGACATGTCTATCCTTATATTATAAAATTAATTTGTGTTAAAATAAAAGAGGATATAATCTTTTGGTAGAATCAAATATTTAATGATTTAAATTTAATTAGTTTATATATACTTTTTGATTTTTAGGAAATGAACATTGGGAAAATATTTAAAGTAAAATTCGGCTGGTAAATAATTGAGATTTTTATTATTAAACATTTTAATTTTTAAACAGGCTCAATTTAAAACTCCAGCTACACTAGTCTCCAAAAAATTGTTGGATAGACAGATTGTCAAAGATAAAGCTTTCAGGAAAAATCACTTTTCGAGTTTTATTGGAACAATCTGTATAAATCATTTTTTAAAAAGTTTCCAACAGGAGGAGTTTGCTTGGACTCAAACAATTTGATCAGAGAATTTTCAGCATCTGATGAACAAGGAAAACCTTTACTTCCTGTCAAAACATATGAAGTTGAAGTTAAAACAGGAGATATTAGAGGAGCAGGAACAGATTCAAATGTTTACATTGAAATTTATGGAGAAAATGGAAACTCGGGAAGACACATTTTGGATTGACCAGGAAACAATTTTGAAAGAAACAAAACAAATATCTTTGGAATTGATGCGATTGATCTTGGAAAACTTTTGAAGATCCAAGTTGGACATGACAATTCTGGAAGGAGGATAATGGTTCTTGGATAAAGTGAAGATGACAGATATGACAACCAAACATTTATACTACTTTAACTTTTCGAAATGGATCGACAAAGAAAACGGATTGGATCATGAAATGGCATCTTCTGAAGAGGGAAAGGAATCAATCAAATCATTTAAATACAAAATCTCTGTCAAAACGGGAGATTGTAGAGGAGTAGGAACAGATGCAAACATATTCATCCAATTTTTGAAAATGGAAAGACAGGAGTACATAACCTCGATTCATCTGCGAATAATTTTGAAAGAGCACAAATTGATGAATTCTCGATTGAATGTGTAGATATTGGAGAAATCAAGAGAATTAAAATTTGTCATGACAATTCAGGTGTTGGAAGTGCATGGTTTTTGAAAAACATTCAAGTTGAAGACACAACAAACTTTAAACTCTATAATTTTGTTGTTAAACAATGGTTTGATTTGAAATCAGGAGACAATAAAATTGAAAGAGAAATCAACACTGATACTAAACCTGGAGAAGGAATACTAAGATAGAAAATTTCTGTAAAAACAATCAACTTGAGAGGAGCAGGAACAGATGCAAACGATTATATCACCATATTTGGAAAGATTGAAGAAAATGAAACAAGTTCAGGAAAGAAATTATTTGATAACTCTGAAAATAATTTTCAAAGTGGAAAAGAAGAGTATTTTGAATTTTCTTGTGTTGATCTGGGAAATATTACAAAGATAATTGTTGGTTATGATAACAGTGGATTGGGAGCTGGATGGATACAGAATCAATCACAATCCATGATCCAAAGAATAGAGAATGGTTTTTCCAATTTCACGTTGGTTTGCTAAAAATGAATATGATGGATTGTCAGAAAAAATTGGTTCCATCCAACGATACTCCTTTTACTGCGATTCAATACGAAGTTGTTGTATTTACAGGAGACAGATGGAGCAGGAACAGATGCAAATAGTTTTTCATTTAAATACATGGAGAAGAAGAAAGAAAAACAAAACAAATCAAATTCGACAACAGTGACAACAACTTTGAAAGAAATAAGAGAGATGAGTTCATAATAAAATCAAATGATTTTGGACATGAAATTCTGGAATTGGACCTGCAGGGTTTTTGGAAAAAATTGCGATCACCAACCAAGTAACTCAAAAAATACTTTTTTATATGTGGTAGTCCACAAAGATGATTTGGGTGAATTGAAAAAGATCAGAGTTGGACATGATAACAAAGGAATAGGACCTAGATGGTTTTTGGAAAACAATTAAAATCACAAATCTTTCAAACAACAACACTTACTATTTTCCAAATTACATTGGTTCGCAAAAGATGAAGAAGATGGAAAGATAGAAAGGCAAATTTCAGCGCATCAAATCAGAACTATTGGTAACATATGCTGTATCGGTATTTACAGGAGATAGAAGAGGAGCAGGTAAAATATAATTTTTTAATAATTTAATAATTTTTTTCAAATTATTCTTATTTTTCGATTTCAAATATGATAAAATTTTTTCCAAATATATTTGAATTTAATTTTTTTTCAATTTCTTTACTTTTAATTAATTTCTTTTTTAATTACAAAAAAAAGCGATTATTTCAGTTTTTGTTTTTGGAGATAAAGGAGAATCAGGATCAATTTTATTGGAAAGTGGAAAAGATAACTTTAAAATAGGACGTCAAAGATAATTTTGAAGTGTTGATTTTGGAGATCTCAGGAGAATAGAAATAAGACATGACAATAAAGGAGTTGGAGCAGGATGGTTCTTGAGCAAAGTTGAAATTAAATCTGGGAAAGGAAGAAAATGGACATTTGGGTGAAACAAATGGCTTGCAAAAGATGAAGATGGTGGAATGGTTTCAAGAACACTTGAATCTGTCGAACAATTTGAAGAATTGAAAACAGCACCTTATAAGAATTCAGTAACAATTGGAGATAGAAGAGGTGCAGGAACTGACGCAAATGTTTTTACTGTTTTTGGATAAATGAGAATCTGATGTTCTTAAACTTGATTCATCTTCAAATGATTTTGAAAGAAATACAACAGATGTGTTTGGACTTGAATGTGATTATCTTGGTGAACTTATCAAAATAACAATTGGACATGATAACAAAGGATTTGGATCATCATGGTTTCTTGATAAAGTTGAGATTCATTCTGAAAAAGATGATAAAACTTGTAAATTACATTTTTATTTTGATTTTTTTATCTTTATTTTATTTTAAAATCATTTAATTATTTCATTGATCTCCTATTTTTATTTTAAAATCATTTATCATTTCATTTGATTCATTTCTTTTTAATTCACCATTTTTTTTTCCTTTCTTATCAAACAAATTAATTCCTAATTCATTCATTCTTTTTAAAATTTTTAAAAGATATCTTTTGTGTGGGAAATGGTTTTTAACAAGTGATGATGACAAGAAAATAGTAAGAGATATTCCAGCATCAGGAGATGGAGTTTGCTCATTACCATTGATAAATTATTTGGTTCAAGTGTTCACAGGAGATAGAAGAGGTGCAGGAACTGATGCAAACGTTTTGATAACAATTTATGGTGAAAATGGAGATACTGGAAAACAAGTATTGGATGGACCTGGAAATAATTTTGAAAGAAACCAAAAAGATGAATTTGGAGTTGAAGCAGTTGATCTTGGAGAACTTCAGAAAATAAGAATTAGACATGATAATTCTGGAATTGGATAAGCATGGTTTTTGGATAAAGTTGTTGTTACAAACTTGACAAGTAAAAAACAATTTTACTTCTTATGTGGAAAATGGCTTGATAGTTCATCAGGTGATCAACAAATTTCAAGAGAAATAGCAGCAAAAAATCAAGATGGACAAACATATGCACCATTGACAAGATACAAAATTTCTGTTTACACTGGAGACAGAAGAGGTGCAGGGACTGATGCAAATGTTTTCATTCATTTGTTTGGAGATAAAGGAGAATCTGACGATCTCATTCTTGACAATTCATCAAACAATTTTGAAAGAGGTCAAAAAGATGTTTTTGGTTTCGAAATGGTCGAATTGGGAGAACTGAAGAAAATCAGAATCGGACATGACAACAAAGGAATTGGTGCAGGATGGCTTTTGGATAAAGTTGTTGTTTATTGTGAAAGAGGAGCAAATGAATGGTATTTCCCATGTGGTCGTTGGCTTGATATGAATGAAGATGATGGAAAAATAGTGAGAGAATTGGATGCAACAGAAAGTGACAAGAATGGATGTGCTCCATTGACAACATACAACATGAAAATATTTACTGCTGACAAAGAATCAGAAAGTGAAATAACCAAAATAGATGCAAAACATGGATCATTTGAAAGAGGATCAGTTTTTGAATACAGTTTGGAATGTGGAAATCTTGGAAAGTTGAAGAAAATAAGAATCGGACACAACAACAAAGGACTTTCTGCAGGATGGTTGTTGGATAAAGTGATAATAAAAGACGAAAAAGAACAAGAAAGTTATTTCTTTTTGAGTGGACGTTGGTTTGCAGATGATGAAGAAGATGGATTGATTGAAAGAGAAATTGGAGCAGGAACTGAAGATGGAAAAACATGTTGATGAAACAAGATACAAAACATATGTATTTACTGGAGATAGAAGAGGAGCAGGTAAATGATTTTTTACCCTTTTTTTTTTTAATCATCTTCTCTACTTTTTTTTTTTTTGTATTTTAAAATAAAAAATTTTTTCTTTAAACAAAATAAAACACAATTATAAACACCCTCGTTTGATTCTTCAAAAAACTCACTTTTAAATTTTTTTTAAAAAAAAAAATAAGGAACTGATTCAAATTTTTTCATCAAGATCGAAGGAGAAAATGGGAAAATGGGACCAATAAACTTGAATGCTTCCCAAAATAATTTTGAAAGAAACCAAAAAGATGTTTTTGAATACTTTGGAGTATCTGTTGGAAAGATAAATAAGATTACGATTGTTCATGATGGAAAAGGAATCGGATCATCATGGTTTTTAGATAAAGTTTCAATTCATGCAGATGATGTAAAGACTGAATTCTTTTTCTTGTCTGGAGAATGGATTGATTCTGAAAGTGGATTGGAAAGAACAATTGAGGTTGCTGAAAAGGATGGATGTACATATTCTCCATTGACATACTATGAAATATCTGTATTTACATCTGACATGTAAAAAAAAAAAATTGTTTTTATTTAATCAAAATTATTTAAATTATCTCCAACAATAACATTTTTTTTTTCTTTAACAATTTTTTAATAACATTTTAATTTATTTTAAAAAATAAATAGAAGAGGAGCAGGAACGGATGGTGGGGTTTTTTCGCACTTTATGGAGAGAAAGGAGATAGTGGTGAAAGAAAACTTGATAACAGTCAAAACAACTTTGAAAGAGGAAAGAAAGATATGTTTGGATTTGAATTGGTTGACATTGAAAAATTGAACAAATTGAGAATTCGCCATGACAACAAAGGATTTGCAGCAGGATGGCATTTTGCAAAAATTGTTGTTAAATGCAATACTTTCAATTATTTTGTTTGCAACAAATGGTTGCACACAAAAGAAGATGATGGATTGATTGAAAGATATTTGGGATGTTCAGAAGAACACAAAGAAGTTTCTGTTCCAATGCATAGATAAGAAATACAAACAATAACAGGAGATATGTCGGGTGCAGGAACAGATGCAAAAATATCAATGATTTTGACTGTAGAAAATGGATCATCGAAAGAAATAATTTTGGATAGAAAAGGAAACAACTTTGAAAGAGCACAAACTGATGAATTTGAATTCAACTTTCCTGTTCTTGGAGATTTGAAGAAATTGACAATTGGACATAATTCAACTGCACTTGGAAGTGGATGGTTTCTCGAGAAAGTAATTGTAACACCTCTTTCTCAAGAAGTAAATGAAGAACAACCATGGTATTTTGTTTGTCAACCTTGGTTGGATCCATATGAAGATGATTTCCAAACAATAGGAGAACTTGGAGCATCAAGAGCATAGATGACTGCATTGCAATATTAGATTAAAAAATCACTGTTTTCACAGGAGATAGAAGAGGAGTAGGAACTGATGCAAATGTAACTGTTACACTTTTTGGAGAAAATAGAGACAATGGAAATCATTTGTTGGATGAAAAAGGAGATTAATTTGAAAGAGGAAAATCTTCATAATTCAATTTTGAAATAATGGACATTGGTAAAATTGTGAAATTGAGAATTGGACATACAAGAAAGGAATTGCAGCAGCATGGTTTTTGGACAAAGTTGTTGTTCAATCAGTATCAGGGCAAAAATACTTCTTTTTGTTTGGAAGATGGTTGGATAAAAATGAAGATGATAAACAAATCATTGTTGGAGGAGTTCCAGCAATAGAAGACTCAATAACATATTTCTCAGAAGTAACATACAAGATCAGAGTCAAAATAGGAGATAATAGAGGAGCAGGAACAGATGCAAATGTATTAATTGAAATAAATGGAGATAAAGGAAAGAGCGGAGAAAAAGTATTGGACAACAAACTAAACAATTTTGAAAGAAATGAAAAGATTTGTTTGGAATAACTTGTGTTGATATTGGATTGCAACAAAAATAAGAATTACACATGATAATAGTGGATTTGGTTTCTCGACAAAGTGATCATTCACAACTAAAAAGATCAAAAAGATTATTACTTTTTGTGTGGAAAATGGTTGTCAACAAGTAAAGATGACAAACAAATTGGTGGAGAAATATCTGCAAGCAATGAAGATGGAATTACTAAATCTCAGTGAAAACAGGAAATAGATGAGGAGCAGGAACAGATTCAAATGTTTATATTTCGATTTATCGAGATAAAGGAGACACTGGAAAAAGGTTGCTCTCCACAAATGGAAATTCTTTTTAAAGAGATCCAACAGATGAGTTTGGAGTTCAAGTAGTTAATATTGGAGAAGTTCAAAAGATCAGAATTGGTAAATCTTTAATTTACTTTATTTTCTGTTTTATTTTTAATTTAAAATATTTAATTCTTTTAAAAAATAAAAATAGAACTTGACAACAGTGGATTTGGACCTGCATGGTTTTTGGAATCAATCACAATTGTAACGGAACTTCAAACTTGTTTTTTGGGTGGGACAATAGCAGAAATTGTTTGCTCGAAAAAGTTAATATTGAATGATAAAATCAAATTTCTTCACTCAGTTTTACAACATCATCTTATAAAATTCAAGTAAAGTTTTTTTAATCAATTTTAAAATTTATTTTTTATTCATCATCTTCAGAGTCAACTTTTTCATCATTTATACCAGTTTCCACTCGCTCTTCGATGCGAAAAGAGTTACCTTTATCATCAACACCGATCCCGGGGTCCGCTTCTTGTTCAACTTTTACTTCAGTGAACAAAGTTGAACAAATAACTTGTCGTTGGTTTGGACTGAGTGTCGTCCACAAACTTTGCGTCCCAAATTTACATAAATCCATGTTTATGCACAGTTCTTTTTCAAAGTCTTCGAGTTCGTAAGACATATCCTCTAAAATTTCATGTTTTTCTCTGACGTAATTGTTCATTTCCTGCAAAAACACTTTTAAAGCTTCCTCCAAGATTTCTCTTTTCACACCAAAAATTTCAGAAAGTTCCTCAATGATTTCCAAAGAAGGTACATCATCCAATGGAATGTGCGAGTATGTTACAATATTTTTCACACCTACAGAAAGATTTGAGAACTTTTCCCAAAAAGCAATACAAAGATCATAATCAAAGTTGCTTGGAAGAAAAAGAAAACACAATGTAAAGAGAAGGGACATTACACTATTTTGCATCTTATTTATCTTCTCCAGCATGATTTTTGGTACTAATCCGAAAGATCCCAGTGGAACTACATCCCAGTCATCCAAGTTTTCATATTTCTTGACAAGTTGCAAAAAATTCAGTTGAAGATTGTCTATTTTTGTTGCATTAAGGTGTTTTTTGCAAAGAAAGAAGATTTTCGCTGTTGCCCCCAACCTTTTTTTGTCTTCTTCAATAAATAAGAGGAATTTGTCGTGTTCTTCACAAAGCAATTCATCCTTGTAGTAGAAATATTTAGGAATCGTCTTATCCAAGCTGAACTCTTTCAACCCAATGAGCATATTCTCTATATCAGAAGGATCAAGCTTTGAAAGATGATATTCAACTACTTCATTGTCTTTCCATTGATGAAACACCCTCTCCTTTAAAATCTCAACAGCAACCATCTTCTCATATTTTATCTTGTGAGCTTCAAAGTGATCATCTTTCATTTCAACACAAGAAAATAGAGTAAGTGGAGTCTTTGGCATCTTTTTTGGAGATTCTGGAACCTCTTTGGGTTGAATAGAAGGAATCGGAATGTCTTCTACATCTTCCTTTCCTGAATCAATTGAATTAGAATCACTATCATCAGATCCAGGATCTTCAATAGACAAATCGATCATCACCTTGGGTTTCTTTAATATCACAACATCATCAAATGTTTCCTGATTGATCTCATCTTGCACCTCCAAAAGATCATTCTTTTGTAAACAATTGATGATTTCCCTTCCCTCATCTTTTAACTCCTCAATTTTGAAAGATTTCACATTCCCGACCGATTCTTTTATCTTCTTGTTTGCACCTTGGAAATCGATAGGAGTGGTAAATTGGATGTTTCTTTTTTTGGATACTTCTTGATCTGCTAATACAGAATTCATCATTATGGAAATTTTCGAATAAATTTTGATAGAAAAAATTAATTTTTATTTTTTATTTATAATAATTTATTATTTTTTGTTTGATTTATAATTTCATCTGTTGGGGATATGTATATCATGGGTTCATCACACCAAATACATCCTCATAACCTCCATTTGAATTTTTGATTCGATTTTAAGAAATTTTCGGGTGCTGTG
>JAMYWO010000009.1:181783-221311 GCA_024220525.1 Cochliopodium minus | reverse complement strand
TTTTTATTTTTTATTTTTTATTTTTTATTTTTTATTTTTTATTTTTTATTTTTTATTTTTTATTTTTTATTTTCAATATTAAAAGAGCATTGTTAGAAATTTCTTCTGGTTATGGGAATGTTGATAGCAAAGTAAGATCCTATTCATTCCAAAATTTTAAATTGTTTATTTTTTACTTAAACATTTATTTCACAGATTTTGTTGACTAAAATGTACATAGACACCAAAATTCCACTTTAAATTAAACTTCAAAAAAATTAAAAACGAAAAAAAAAAATTATTTTTAAATTTTTTTAATAAACTCACAAATACTTGTAAAAAACAGTAGTGTTTGGGCAAAGGGAATGTTCTATTAATTGTTTATATCTTGATGAACAAGAAGAATCAGTGAGGGTGTATTTTTCTTCGAGAATTTTGTTAAATTTGAGTGCAAAATTCAAGAAAATTAAATAAATTGTACTCAACAACAAATAAAAAACAAAGAAGATAATAATACATACACGCACTTTAGGAGTTATATCTTTTTGTTCTCCTGTAGAAAAAATTTCTTTACATTTCTTGTTCCATCTTGAAACAATGTTGATTATTGTGAAAGAGAAGTATAAAACATTAATAATAGATACGATTGTAATACTCAAATAGTTCACTGCATTCATCAAACCAGATGGGGGGCTGCAAAGATCAGGTAATCTGGCATAAAATCTGGATGAGAGAACAATTGTTATCCCCAAAAAAAATAGTGAAATAAATCTGAATAAGATTCCAGTTAAAGTGAAATGATTTTCAGATTTTCCAATGAGAGAATCATACAATTTTCCAAGTAAATACATTAAAATCATCGACAATATACAGATTAAGAAGAAGATGGAAGGCCAAAATACCAATTTTTCAACTGAACAATAATTTGTATCATATCCCCAAGTACAACATATTGGATCCTTGGAATTTGACATGCAGTAATATTGTAGTTGAGAACAGGTGGTAATGTGGGTGGAGGCAGCCAAATTGCATTCAAGATAAAATGGCAAATTGCAATTAGTTGGTGCACTTTGTTTGTAGAATTTCAGATAATTGGTTAGATGTATTACAACAGTTACAATGATACCCAATATTGAAATAATTGATGGGATGGTTTCTTTTTCTGCCAAAAATCTAAAGATTTTGAAGGTTTCTTTTTTCTTTTTTTTTATAATCAAATTTTCATTTTGAAATATAATATCTTCATCATTTTGAACAAGGAAAACAAGTTCATTTTCATTTTGATTCATTTTTTTTTTTTTTTTATTTTTTTGAAAGAACATAAATTGAAATAACAAAAATATATGTTATGAAAAATAGATTGAGATTGAATTTTTAACCATTATCAAATTTACTGATAGAAATTATTTAACATTAGAATAGAAAGAAATACAAGAAGAAGAATTGAATTATTTAATTCCATCAGTTTTGATAAATTAAATTAACAAAAGTTTAAAATTTATTAGTTATGGGAATTATTTTTCCATTTTGTTGTATTTCAGGTTCTATCCCTTGTTTGAATTTTTCTTTTATTGGAGGAATAAAGGTATCTCTTTGAAATTTGATGGATTTATCTCCAAAGATGGTATTAAATAATTCCCAAATATACAAGAAATGGCAACTATTTTTGAAATAGATATTGATATGGAGCACCATTTAAACAATTTTTTCTTGGTGAAGGATTTTGTGGTTGATTCATCTTTATTTTTTTGAAATTAGATAAGAATTTTTTTATGGATCAATTTTCAAACCGAAAAAGGAGTTCTTTTTATTAATCCTAAATGTTTGGGTATCTTCAAAATTGACAAAGTTAATAGATTTGAAAAACATTTTTTCTCCAATTGATTTTTTTCAGGTTTTAAATTCGCCTTTACCAACAAATTTCAGAAACCAATTCACAAATTATCTAAAAAATCAATTAAATTGATTTTTTAATGCAAACATATTTTTTTGTCAAAACTATTAACTAAAAATCTCCTCAAAGATTTAAAAAAATTTTTATATTTTTTTTTTTCCTCCTCGTTCCTCATTAAATTATCACCAATATCAAATTTCAAAATTCATTTTTTTAAATTTGATTTTTTGATCTTATTCTTGATTATATTTGACAAATGTTTTTATTGAGTAAAAATTGGAATTAAATTTAACCTCGAGGAAATCTCCAAACACGATAATAATCTCCCGCGTAGTTAATTAATTAAGAATTTAAATATTTATTAAAATTTTATTTATTTATTAAAAAAAAAACAAGTTTTTATTGTAAATTTTGATTTTAATCAAAACAACTTCAAATTGTTGAAAGTACTCAAAATTTTATTCTAAATCACAAAGATTTTCTCAAAATTAATTTATTATAATGTTGTTTTGTCTGTGATTTGTGAAGATCCTTAAATTTAAAATTAAATAAAAAAAAAATTATAATAATAAAAAAAAATAAAAAAAAATCTCACAAATGTCGAACTACAATTATCAAAACAATAACAAGGGAAATTACAACGAGGATCCATTCACTAACGATAATCAATTGAACGAATATCAAAACAATCCAAATAACAATCAGTACTACAACTACGGAGACAATAACAACAATAACGGAAACAATGATGACAATGAAAATCAATATTTATACGGACCCCAAAATAGGAATCAAAGTAATCAGAATAACAATGAAAATAACAAAAAGAATGATGAAAAGAAAGATAACAAAGAAGAAAAAAAGAAAGAGGAGAAAAATAATAATAAAGAGGAAAAAAAAAAGAATAATGAAGATGATGACGAAGATAACAATAATAATAATAAAAAGAACAAGAAGAACAATGATTCCAACAATGAGGAAGGGGGGAATGAAAAGGCTAAGAAGGCTGCCAAAATATTTATGGGAATGATGGGTATTTTTATGACTGCCGCAGCCATTGTAATCAAACTTTCATTTCATTTCACAAATTTTTTTTTTTATTTGAAAATTTAATCATCCGGCTAACAAAAAAAAAATTTAAAATTAATACTCCAAATTTAAATTAATATTCCTCAAAATAAAAAAAAGGGATTGGCCATAACTGTTGGATTAATCGTTCCTAAAGGCAGACCAAATGTAGCAGTGATCTTCGAGGGAAATAACACATACAAACAACAAATGTTGTCCGCAGCAAGATTTGCCAAGTTCGACATGGGAAAACTATCAAAAAACAACATCACATTTATTGATGAAAACAACTCAACAAATGTCTTGAATCAGTTTCAAAAATTCTACAAGAAAGGAATACGAGTGTTTGTGGGTCCCTTGCTTGCTTCTAATGCCGAACTAGTTTTGAAGTGGGCTTCTGTTAATGCAACTGATGCTGTCATCATTACACCTGCTACTGTTGGAACTTCTGCAAATAAATATAAAAATTTCTTTAGATTGAGTGCAAGTAACACTCAAAAAACTCTTCCATATGTAAAGAATTTTTTTAACATAAATGTTTAATTTATTGTTGATTAATCTCAAATTTTATTATTGAAAAAAGGCTACTTTAATCTCTGAAGTCGTTTGTGCAGCACAATGTAGACCAGCTACTAATATAGTAATACCTGTCATCAGAAACGATTCATCAACTTTTGAATTCTTGTCAAGTTTGAATCAAACAGCATCACAAGTAGGAATTTCTTTTTCAACCCCTGTCTATCTTCCAAATGTTCTTTCTAATACTACTGCAGACAATTTTACTGCTCAAATATCCCAATTAGTAGCCACATTTCAAGCACAAAACTTAACAGTAGGAATTTACCTCAACATTTATGAAAACGATACCTCTTTCTTTTTGCCTTCAATCAACAATTCTGCCAACTTAAAAACTGTTCCATGGATTGCAGATGGATTTTTATTGTCCGGTTCATTCTTGAACAATACAAATGCAGTAGCAATAGCAAGACAAAGTAAATAAAAAAACCAAAAAAAAAAATACAAAAAAAAAAAGATTCAAAGATAGTTAAATATTTCAAAGAAAGTAATTTCAATAATTAACAAAAATTTTTACATTAGTTGGATTATATGGACTTCAATACAATGGAGGAGATTCAATTACACCTACCAAAAAAAAACTAATTCAAAATATTACTTCTCTCATTCCTGGAGTAAGTGTTTCCACAGATATCTTCCTTGCTTATGACTCTATCCTCTGGATTTCCAACACCGATTACACCAAAATTAGCAATATTTCTTATGCTTTGGCATATCAAGCAAATCAACAATACGGTTTGTCTGGAAGTTTACAAGTAGATTCAAACAACAATACAAGATCTTCTCAATCTTTTATTAGGTAATTAAAAATTTTTTAATTTAAACTCTTTTATAAAGTTAATATCAATTTTTAATTAAAAGAGTTCGTTTTGCTGCTAATGAAGGGGGTCTTGGTTTGAATTGGATTGAAAATGGAAAGATGGATGTTGCTACAATGAATGGGGTTTCATTTGCATCTAGCAGATATGCAACTTTCCAAAATTTTCCTGCAAATTGGTTCACTGGATGTACCTCTGGTGATTTGGCCATTCAATTTTCTGATTACACTGGAGTTTCAAGATCTGTTAATCTCACTTTACAAACTTTGCAACAATCTGGTGTTCCATTTATTCCAACTGGTAATCTAAAATTTATTTTCTTTTAATTTTGATTTATTTTTCAATTAATTCTTAAAAAATATTATTTTGCAAAATTTAATTTTAATTTTTATCGATATAGCTCAAGGTATTCAAGGAAACTGGACTTGTAACAATAAACTTGTTCAAATCTATTGTCCTCCTAACACTTATGGTTCACAAGGATCATGTGTGTTTCAAGGCACATCACTCAACACTACATCAAGTTGTGTTCCAGGTATTATTGATACAGCTGCTGTCACTCCTGGTTCTGCCAACATTCAAAAGATTAAAACTTCTATTGATGGTTCTTCTAATTCTACCAGTTGTATATGTGCTATTTCTTCTTATTTTACTTTTGGTTTTTGTTAAAAAAAAAAATTGTAAATTGTTAAAAATGGATTTTAAATATTAAACACTTTAAAAAAAATATTTCATTTTTTTATTTATTTTTTCAAACTTTTTTTATTTTCATATGTGTTTTTAAATTTTAAAAAAAAATCATGAAATAAATATTTCTACATGTAACTCTTTCGTATTTCTTTTGACTCACAATAACAGGTCTGTTAATTTTGATTGTATAGAAAAAATAAAAAAAAAAATTGAGAAAAGGATTTCGAGATTAGGAACATATCGTTTCTCACTTATCAATCAGAATAAATCAATATGGAAACGGATAATGGAGATAATATAGAAGAAGAATGGAAAGAAGAGGATACAAACAACAATATCAACACAAATCAAAATAATAACTCAAATCATAATCAAAATCACCAAGAAAATAACAAAGGTGAGAAAGATGGGGATGGAGATGAGGATAATGAAGAGAAGGAACAATGGTATGATTGCAATATTTGTTTGGAACATGCAGTTGATCCAGTATTATCCTTATGTGGTCATTTGTTTTGGTATATATATATCAAAATTTCTTTTAAATTGAGATTCAATGGATCTCCTTTGATACCTTTTATCAAAAAAAATTATATTAATTATATTTTTTTTAATATTCCTTTATGAAAGTTGGGCATGTATATATAAATGGATGGATATGCATAGATCTGCGCCTACATGTCCTGTATGTAAATCTGTGGTATCCAAAGAAAAATTGATCCCAATATATGGCAGAGGTGTTGAAAATAAAGATCCAAGGTAATAGAAATCAAAAAAGATCATTCAACAAAAGAAATCTCATTATTATCGATTGGAATATTGAAATTATTTAAAAAATATTTAACTGAAATAATATTATAAATTTATAATCTCGATTGAAAGATAATAATGGAAATGTATGAAAAGCCAAATCCTTCAAATTATTGTTTTGATTTATTTTTATTTTCATCAATAGAGAAAGCATCCCAAAAAGACCAAACGCAACTCACGAAAAACCAACAGAACAACCTCGGTTTAATTATGACACGAACGAACACGCAGGGTTCAATCCCTTCCAAAACTTCCAAGCCAATTTTGGAGGGTTCAATGTGGGTATTGGTGGTTTTGGCTTTGGTTTTGGAATGTTCCATGATTTTTTTGGTCAAGTACCTGTAAATAATAACAATAATGTCAACAATAATAATAATGTCGATAATGATGTGAACAATGGTCAAAGAAACTGTAAAAATATTTTTTTCTACTCTTTTTTTTAAAAAAAAAATTTTATTTTCTTTTCAAAATTTTTTTAAAAAGTGACTCCTGAACAACAAAGACAGCAAAAACTTTTGAGTCAAGTTTTCTTTTTTGTGGCAATGTTAATACTGATGTCTTTCGTCTTCAGATAAATGGAAAATAAAAAAAAAAAAGGAAAAAAAAAAATAAAATTTAAAATTATTTATTAAACAAAAACTTTTTCTTATTTAAATATATTTATATTATTATTCCAGAAATTAGTATATATCCTTTAATACTGAGACAAGATCATCGATTTCGTTGTTACTTTTCTCAGATTGGGTATTTGCCATACTCCTTCTGAGGTTTTTATTAGGAGGAGGGCGAATTGGAGTGTTTTTGACATTTTTATTAGGAGGAAGATTCAAAGAAGAAAAACTCTTTGTCAAATTGTTGGTGTTGACATTGTCTGTCTTCTTAGAAGGCCTCATCGTGCTAAAACTTTTTTTGGGGTTGCTTACTCTCAAACTTTTTGTTTCATTTTCATTTCTAAAGTTGATGTCGTCTTGAGAGTAGGACTTTGTTTGGAGATTTGGCGAAGAAGTTGCGAAATCGCTCTTATTATTTCGGTTGATGGGAGGAGGTATTTTGTTGGGGAGTTTGGTGGGAGGGTTTGGATCTTCTTGTTGGGGAGGGTTACGTTTGGGAATGGAAGGAGGAGAATTATTATTGAATTGTGATTGATCAGTAGAAACTCTTTTTGGAAGAAAAGGAGGTTTGAGACTATTGTTACTACTAATACTCAAATTATTATTATTATTAATATTGTTGTTATTATTAATATTATTGTTATTATTTTTATTATTATTGTTTTCTGTTGTTTCAGTTTTGTTTAGTTTTAAAGAACTGCTGAGTCCATTGCTGCTCGTGTTCATATTGTTGCTTTCTCCTACTTGTTCCCCAGGAACCTTTCTAGGAACCATTTTCTTATTAGGGACAGGCGGCTTGTCCCGACTGGGAATAGGAGGCTTAGAAGTAGAAGGGGGAGGAGGGGGAACAGGTTTAACACTATTTATATCATTCAAACTAACACTAGATCTCAACCTAATATCAATTGTACTACTTCTTGTTTTCTTTTTATTGTCATCTAATTCAGAAGGATTCGATGAATCTATTTCAGAAACAATGTCCAGTTTTTTCCCGCTCAACATTGAGGAATAGTAAGTTTCTCTCATGTAATCATCGTACGAACTTACTCTGTCTGTTATTGCCTCTGCTTTCGGATTGATTTTGTTCACTTCCCTGTAGTTTCCCAGCCCTATTTCCCTAATTTTTTTAGCGTATGATTCCAGTTCTTTGTCTTCGCTTTCTGAAACAAAGTTTTTGTCAAACACAAGAAATATGGAAAACAAATCGGGTATTCTGTTGTCAAAAAAAAAAAAAAAATGTTGAAATTAAAAATAGTCTTTATTAAAATTACATTCTTTAAAATATTAACTTCATATTAAAAAAAGATTAAAAATGTTTTTTTTTTTTTACTTTGAAGGATCTTTTGTACATGCGATATCAATTTGATTTTTATTAAACTGGAGAACTTTCTCAGTGAAAAAAGTGTTGAAGACAAACTTTGCAATTTTCTTTTCCTTCTTCTTCGTGACATCATAAATCTCAAACAAAATGTCATCCTTCAAAATGACCTGCTTGTGAGCATACTTTTCTATAATGGTGGCGTTCCATTCCTCGCCTTGCTGAGCAAAAGAAGAAGCGAAAGAAGTATAAATCAAAGTGTGGGGGAAAGTAATTGTACTAAAAATCTTTATTTTGATGGCAATACCGTTTTTGGAGTTTGGAAGATTTTTGAAAAGAATTTTCTCGAGTTTTCTTGTGACGGGCTTTGGATTCACATTTTTGTAGATTATGTCGGAAATGTACTCGACGTGCCTTTTTTGACTTGG
Source organism: Cochliopodium minus (assembly GCA_024220525.1). NCBI lineage: Eukaryota > Discosea > Himatismenida > Cochliopodiidae > Cochliopodium > Cochliopodium minus. Next base: position 213,122 of record JAMYWO010000009.1, on the reverse strand, counting down.
TTGGGTCACTCCGATGGATTTCTCTGATCTCATGTTGGCAAAGTGGTTCAGAGCTTCGGTGGCGATCATTGTGAATCCCATCAACAATAAGACACATGATATAACACATCCTGTTCTCCCTTTTCCAGCTCTAACCGTAACATTTTGAGTTTATAATGGATTTGAAAAATTTTGTTGAATATTTAAATTGTGAGTGTTTTCTCAGAATCATTAAAATTATAAAGAGAGTAAATAAATTTATCATTATATTAATTGAAAGATATTGTAGGATTACAATGCTATTATAGTTGTATTCGTAAATTATGAAATAAAAATTTGATTTTGGATTCATATTATTCGAGAAAATCTTATAATTGAAAATCATTGTTGTAAAGGTGATATATGAATTTATGAAAGTCAAAATAGTATTTTAATTATTTTTTTTTATAAAAGGGATTTAACTTTTATATTTTGCTGAAATTATATATTGTTTCTCCTCACATTTTTAAATTTTTTTTTTTTTTCATTTTATTTACCTACAATGAACTAAAGCAACATTTGTTGGATCTGATTTTATCCAATTGTTTATATCTTCCAATATTTGAAAACATAATTTTAATGATGGTGGATGATGGTCTTCAAAAGGATATTCTCTGATTCTATTCTTTCCAAATGGATCATAATTGTATGTTTTTTCCGATATGTTGTATATCATGACTTTAAAATAGAAAATTTTGTTTTTGATAGATATTTCGATTGGGAATAAAGGATAATTTAATGTATTATAAGATATGTATAAGTTGTATATCATCATTATCATTCTTTAATCAGTATTTCATAATAATATATTGGCTAATATAACCGATATATATTTGATATTTATTAATAACTTTTTTGGTGAGAATATTACAATGTTCTGCATGATTCTCATTCAAAAAATCAACCACGGGATCTATTTTATTTCTCCATACTGCTTCCAAACCTTTCAAAAGGAAGAATATTATAGAGATAACAGAATTGATTTTAAAATAATAAAATATCGTACCATCAGCAGGTATTCCCATAGCTATATATAAAATTATTAAAATGATCTTCGTTATTAAAAATTCTTTTATAAAAGAAACCAATGATAGTTCTAGTGATATATGTCAAATCCAAATCATATTTTTCATCAACATATCTTCTTTTATCTTGTGAAACCAATTTTCTGATAAGGTTCATTTTTGTCACAAATTTATCAAAATTTTTTTTATAAATTTTATTATGATTTGAGAAAAGAGCTTACAAATTAATTAAGAATGCAATCAAAATTTTAGAGAATTCTATTGTGAATGTCTTACATTAAATTTAGTTTTAAGAAAAATCATGATTGAAAGGAAAATTAAAAAAAATTTATAAAAAAAATTTGTTCTTTTTAAAAATTCAAATAATGTCAACAAAATATAAATTATCAATCGTGACAGGGTATGATCTTTTATTTCTTTCCTTATTTTTCAAAATTTCTCATTTGATTGTTATTTAATCCGAATAGAGATGTGAGAGAAGCAGGAACAGGTATCATCTTTCAAATTTAATTAATTTAAGGAAGTTTATTTCAAATTATGCTTAAAAATTTTATTCAGATGCAAACGTATATGTAAATTTGAAGGGAGATAATGGTCAATCTGGTGTACAGAAATTACTCTCTGGAAAGAAATATTTTGAAAGAGCATCTATTGAAGAAAGAGAATTTTCATGCCAAGATCTGGGAGAAATACAATCATTAATAATTGGACATGACAATTCTGGATGGGGAGCAGGATGGTAAAATAAGATGAAATGTGTCTTATAAAATTTTAACTTTTTTTAATTCAAGGTTTTTAGCAACTGTGACCGTGAGAAATTTAACAACATCTAAAACTTGGGAATTCCATTGTAATAGATGGCTAGATTCATGTAAAATTTCAATTTAATTCGAATATCGTCAATATATCTTTTATTTATAACAAATAACAAAAATAGCCAAAGAAGATAAGAAAGTAGAAAGAGAATTGACTCCACAAAAAGAAGTATTAAGATATAAGGTGACTGTATATACAAGTGATATCGAATATGCAGGAACAGGTGAAAGAATAATAAAAGAATATATAATCTTTAACCTTTAAATCTTTCAAAGATGCAAATATCTTTATTGATATTCAGGGAACAAGAGGATCAACAGGAAAGAGACAACTCAATTCTGATAAAGGATTCAAAGCATTCGAAAGGGGAAACATTGATTTTTTCACACTTGAATCTGAAGATATCGGGATTGTAAAATCCATTCATATTGGACAAGATGCAAAAGGATTATTTTCAGAATGGCACTTAAAGAAAGTCACAGGTAAAAATCGATCCAAACTCTTATCAACAAAAAATTTAAACTAAAAATATGAATAGTTCTTGTTGAGGGAAAAGGAGAATACTTTTTTGAGTGTAATGAATGGTTTGCAAAGGACAAAAAATTTGGGGGAATATTAGAGAGAACTCTCCAAGCAACAGAAGGAGAAGGGATGACTGACAAAGCTGTTTATACCATTGAAGTTCTAACATCGGATTTCAAGGGAGCTTCCACATCATCTAATGTGGAAATTAACTTAATAGGAAGAAAGGGAGAATCAAATTTCAAGCACTTGGAAAACTCTCTTGAGCAATTTACTCGTAATAAAGTTGACAAGTTTGTGGTGAAAACAGAAAAGGATCTGGGAGATATAGTAAAAATAGTGGTAAAATCTGATTGTTCTGGTATCTCTCCTGATTGGCTTCCTGCCAAATTCTCTGTAAAGCACGAAAAAACTGGGTTTGTGACCAATTTTACCTGTGGTATGTGGTTTTCCAATACACTTGATGACAAAAAAGCAGAAAGAGAATTGATTCCGTCTGAATTACCACCAAGAGGTATCCAAAAATACAGAATCGATGTAAAAACAATGAAATTGAGAGGAGCAGGAACAGATGCAAACGTTTATATCAATATCTTTGGAGAAGATAACACAACTTCTGGAAAGAAGCTCTTAGACAATGCACAAAACAATTTTGAAAGTGGAATGGAAGATGTTTTTGAGATTGCTTGCCTTGAACTTGGAAATATCACAAAAATCATTCTTGGTCATGACAACAGTGGATTTGGACCAGGTTGGATGGTTCATTCAGTCAAAATCAGCTCAGAAGGAAAAGAATGGTTCTTCCCTATTTCGAGATGGTTTTCTAAAGACGAAGATGATGGATTGATCGAAAGAGAATTAGTTCCATCTAACGATACTCCTTTAGATGCTGTACCCTACGAAGTTATTGTGTTCACAGGAGACAGGTGGGGAGCAGGAACAGACGCAAACGTTTCTATAGAAGTGTATGGAGAAAATGGGAGAAAAATTAAGCCAACCAAGTTGGACAACAGTGACAACAACTTTGAAAGAAACAAGAGAGATGCATTCTTGATAAAATCAATTGATTTGGGAGAACTCCAAAAAATCAGAATTAGTCACGATAACTCTGGAATTGGACCTGGATGGTTTTTGGACAAAGTTGTGATCACCAACCAAGTAACACAAAAACAATACTTTTTTATTTGTGGTCGTTGGCTCGACAAATCTGAAGATGATGGTCAAATCGTAAGAGAAATTCCAGCAGAAGGATCAAACAGAGAAAGTTGTGGAAAACTTGTGACATATAAAATAGATGTAACAACAGGAGACAGAAGAGGTGCAGGAACTGACGCAAATGTTTTTATCGTTATTTATGGAGACAAAGGTGACAGTGGAGATAGATTTCTGGATGGCAAAGGAAATGACTTTGAAAGAGGACAAACAAACTCATTCGGAGTTGAATGCGTGGATTTGGGTGAATTGAAAAAGATCAGAATTGGTCATGACAACAAAGGAATAGGACCTGGATGGTTCTTGGCCACAGTCCAAATTACAGAGCTTACAACAAACACAGTTTACTATTTTCCATGTGGACATTGGTTAGCAAAAGATGAAGAAGATATGAAAATTGTGCGTGAAATTTCAGTTCACAAAGAAAATGTTACTCCTGAACCATTGATAACATACAGAATTAATGTGTTTACAGGAGATAGAAGAGGAGCAGGTAAAATATAATTTTTAAAGTATTTTTTAATTATTCATTTTTTAATTATTCTATTTTTCAATTTCTTTATTAAATAGTTCTAAAATTTTTTTTTTCGAAAAATAGGAACAAATGCAAATGTTTATATTTTGGTTTTTGGAGATAAAGGAGAATCAGGATCAATTTCATTGGAAAGTGGTAAAGACGACTTTGAAAGAGGACGCCAAGACAATTTTGAATTTGAAAGTGTTGATTTGGGAGATCTCAGCAGAATAGAAATCGGACATGACAATAAAGGTATTGGCGCAGGATGGTTCTTGAGCAAAGTTGAAATTATATCTGGGAAAGGAAGAAAATGGACATTTGGGTGTAACAGGTGGCTTGCAAAAGATGAAGATGATGGTGCAATTTCAAGAACACTCGAAGCAGTCGAACAATTTGAAGAATTAAAAACAGCACATTATAAGATTTCAGTAACAACAGGAGATAGAAGAGGAGCAGGAACNATAAAAAATAAAAAATAAAAAATAAAAAATAAAAAATAAAAAATAAAAATAAAAAATAAAAAATAAAAAATAAAAATTAATAAAAATAAAAATTTAAATGATAGATGGTGAACGCTTTAGGTCCTTTGGAGTCTATTTACGATTTTTATTTGAACGGAAATTATTATTTTGATACGAGTGTCCCTATTTGGATCTATATTTTGAGTTCGATTGCGATTGTATTGGGACTCTGTTTGCTTGGGTTCAGAGTTGTTGAAACAGTCGGAGGTAAAATATTTTTATTTTTTATTTTTACTTTTTACTTTTTTGATTAAATCATTTTTTATTTTTTTTTAATTTAATTTTTTTGTAATTTTTTAATTTTTTAATTTTTATAAAAATTTTTGTTATTTTTGTCTTTTAATTTTTTTTGATTGTTTTCAAATTTAAAAAAAAATAATTTTATTTTTATTAGTAAAAATTGTTACATTGAGTTATTCGAATGCTTATTGTGCTCAATTTAGTATGGTTATTTCTGTTGCTATCGGAAACATTTTTCAGTTACCTGTGCTGACTGCAAACTCATTGATAGGAGCAATCTGTGGGACTCAGTTCAGATCTTTTTACGGTATAAAAAATAAAGTTGTTTGGAAAACCATCCTATTCGTTGTATTTGGAAATGTAGCTACTTTTTTCTCATCATTTATTTGTACAATAATTCTTTACATTTCTCTTAAAGAAATTTTTCTTTTGTGAAAAAAGATTATTTGAAAAAAAAAATTTTCTTTGTTTTTCTAATTTAATTTTATTAAAAATTTTGTTTTTAATTTTTGTTTTACAAAATTATTTTTTTGTTTTTATTTTTTATTTTTTATCATCCAATTTCTTAAAATAAACATTTTCTATCCATTCAAAACATTGGCTCATGTCATGATCTTCTGCGATCTGGATCAACTCGTCCATGTCTTCAACAGAATCGAGAGGAATTTCTCTTTTCAAAATAGAGTTTAATCTGAAGTATCTTTCTTTTATTATCATTTCTAAATTTGTGTCCAAGGAAAGAGAAGAAGGGTCCATCATAAGTGACAAAAAGTTTGGTGCTGAAAAATTAATAAAAAAAAAAATTTAATGAAAAATAAATGGAAATAAAAATTAGTAGATAAAAAAAAAATTTCGTAAAAAATTAATTATTTACCCCATTGACGAATTCCCCAATCATTGTTTGATTCATCCACTTTTATATGGTAATTATAAGAACCTGACCCAACTTTATTTTTTATTTATTTTATTAATTTAAATTTCAAATAATTAATGTAAGAAAGTTGAAATATTTTTACTTGAAAGGACAGAAATGTCCCTAGAATGAACATCTTTGAAATGAGCCCTAGCTTTTGAAATTGCGCTCAATGTAGGATTATTTGCAAAAACTGCTCCGTCTAATAAAAAATAAAAATAAAACAAAAATAAAAAATAAAAATATAAAAAATAAAATAAAAAATAAAATAAAAAAAAAAATATAAAAAATATAAAAAAATTTTATACCAATGTACCCTTGATAAGCAGGAAAGAAAGTGGGTGCAGCTAATCCATAAAAAAAATTTTTAAATTATTTTAATCAATTTATTCAATTAAAAAACTACCACTAGTTCTCATTGCAGCATCACTTAGAGACAAATCATCATCAGGAGGTGTACGACCTTTTAAAAAAAAAAAAAATAAAAAAAAAAAAAAATAAAAAAAAATTAAAAAATATATAAAATAATAAAATATAAAATAAAAAAATGTAAAAATAAAAAAAATCATCAAAGCAATAAAATAAACAAAAAAACAAATGAAAAAATAATATACATTTAAAAAATTTTAAAAAAAAATTAAAAAAATGTATAAAATAATAAAATAGAAAATAAAAAAATGTAAATAAAAAAAATAAATGAATGAATGAAAAAATAATACCATCCAACAAAGGAATGTTCGAAAATAAAGCAGGTCTCCATCTGTTGAGTTGATTAGGATAAAAGGTTTCTTTTTCAGTATCGTCCTTCGAATTATTAAGTTTGAGAGCTGTCAAAACCACAAATGTTTTCAAATCTGAAAATTTGAGGTCTTGGAAGTAATGGTTCATTACTAAAATAATTTTTTTAAAATTATTTTTGATTTAATTTTTTTAATTTTTATTTGTTTTTTTTAATTTTTTTAATTTTTTTAATTTTTTTAATTTTTATTTGTTTTTTTTACTTTCGAGCTTGTTCTTGTCATCATATCTTGCTTTGAAGGGAGAATATCTTCTGGAAATGTCTGTATGGAAAATTGCAGAAGCGTGATACCTGTACAAATTTGAACATTGGCAAGGAGTGTATCTTGAATTTTATAAAAATTATGATAAACAAACAAATATTAATAAAATAAAGAATAATATATAAAAAATTCTAAAAAATAAAAAATAAAAAATAAAACAAAGAAAAATGAAACGATTAAAAATAAAATAATATTAGATAATCAATAAATTTATTAACGAAATAAAAAATATCAAATCTAAATAAATATTAAAAATACAAAATAATGAAAAATAAAATATAAAAAGATTAAAAATAAAATAAAATTAAATAACCAATAATTTTTAAATACAAATTAACAAATTAAAAATATCAAAAACAAGTATTGATAATGATAAAGAATTAAACAATACCCCAAACCAAGCAATAAAGTCAAAATTCCACCTTTTTAATTAAATGAACGAAATAAGATCAAAATTTTTTAAAAATAAAATGAAATATAAAAATTCAAAAATTTTTTTATATTTACCAGTAGAAGTACCAGCTATCAGATCAATTTCGTCGAAAAAATTGGGATATTTTTCGGCGATTCGTTTCAACAGAGTGGCGGTGAAAATACCCCTCACCCCTCCTCCGTCCAAAGACAAAATTCTGAAGTGTCTTTTTGGTTGTTCGCATTCAGGTGATTTTTTGATGAAAGGAGACGGAACGCACTCCATTTTATTCAGTTTGTGTTCCACGACATCTATTGCTATAAAATTTTTACAAAATAAAAAATTGTATCATTAAAAAATAATTATTTCATTCTCTTTAATTTAATTCACTTTTTTTATTTTCTTCATTTTATTTTGTTATTTTATTCATTTATTATTTAACAATATAACTGTTTGGTTTTACAATTTATTTAAAAATTAAAATTAACGTATTAAATAATTATTTTCTTCATTATTTAAAATTGAAAAAAAAAAAATTAAATTTTTTATTTAACTATTTTTTAAAATTTTTAAATGAAAATTCAAAATAAACAAAATAATTAAAACAATTTATTCATTATTTTAATTAATAAAAAAAAAAGTAGAAAGTAAAGTATTTAACATTTTATTATTGAACTTACGAGAAGGAGGGATAACTTTATGTTCTTCATCAAGGGACGTTTCTTTGTTTATTTTGCTTTGAGAAGTCAAACTAAAGTTTATGTACAATCTCCCGTAGGCGATGGTCTCGGGTTTGGTGGATCTCATCCTGAAAAAAGTCTCCCATGTTTTCTGTTGATTCCTTATTATCCCCGTTTTCACCATTTCATCTGTTATCGGTCCTATTATCCCAATCAACTCATCATTTAAAAAATTTCTGTCATAAATCTTTTGTTTGTAAAACAAAAAAGTTTAGAGGATAATTTAAAACATAAAATAATTTTATAGGATTAATTTTATAGGATTAATTTTATAGGATTAATTTTTTTTTTACAAGATTTAAGATTAATGAACCAAATTAAATTTTTTAAATTTTTTTTTTTCAACAAAAACTTTCGAATGAATAATAATTCAACTTTAATTTAATAAAATATTTAAAACTAATTTATGTTTTTTGGTTTCATCTTTAAAATGAAAGAAAAATTTTTCAAAAAAAAAAAAGGAATTAAAACTAAAATGATTCGAATATGTTTGATAAAAAAATATGAGCATGATTAAATTCAATTCTAAATTTGTTGAAAGTTTTTTGCTTTTTATTTTTTACTTCAATTTCCAACGAATAAGATTTATTCCATCCAAAATAAAATACTTCTCCCCAAATTGGATTTTCCTGATCTATCTTTATCGTCGTCATCTCATGATGATATCCATTCTTCAACTTTACATAGGTGCAAGGTCTATATAGTTCATTTTGCTGAAATAATGAAATTTTATTTGAAATTTTTTTTTGATTTTTACCTGCTCCATCTGCTTATAAACAATTCCCTCGCTCCCACTATTTCCACCTTTACCAAATCATTCTTTTCAAAATAATCATCCTCTATCTCCATACTGTAATATTTTTTTATTGTGAAGAAGGAAGTGTGGGGAGATCTGAAGGTTTTAAAAGATTTTATGATATCAAAATTTTTGGAAGAAGAGAAATTCAACAATTGTTTCGTATATTTCTTCCACATTTTTTTTTTTTTTGAATAAAGTATAGATTTCATTCAATCGCAAGATAGATGATCCATACTGTTTGGCATTAGTTATCCTGAGACTTATTCTTAAAAGAAAAATCAAACAACAATTTCTTTAAATTTTCAAAATTATTTTCATCAGAGAATTTTTTTGTAATCCACAATCTTTGTGATCGAAAGATTCCAAGATCAAATGATATGCAACCAAAGAAAAAATTGAAAAAAATAAAAAAAATGAAAACTGAAGAGATTGAAACGATTAATGAAGATACATCAATACTTGGAAAGACAATAAATTTCATAGAAAATACACATACAGGAAACATATTGCTCTATGCAGGTCTGATGTACGTTTTCCACATTCTATTCACCAAAGATATCTTCTCAAAGAAGCATCTGGAACATGTTCCCTACAGCAAAATTAAATTTAGAAATATTGCAGGAGATATCCCCAAAGAGATAGTTGAGTTGAAGGATATGTTCGAGAATAAGACAAAATACGATAAATTCAATTTATCTGTGCCCAAAGGAATTTTGTTGACAGGTCCAACTGGAACAGGTATAAAATAAAAAGAAAGAGAAGTGATTTTCATACAATAAAAATATATATTTGATTGAAATAACAAGTATTTAATCATTAATGAATCTAATTTTCAAAATAATTGTTTCAATATAAAGGATATGTTTATCTGACCATTCGAAAAATATCTTATCATCTTATGACATATCAAGTTATCATCTTTAAAAAAAAATTTATTTATTCAAACATATCATAATATAAAATGACATAGGACTATTCATCAAATCTATTGTTCAAGATTTTTTCACAAAAAAAAAATTTTTCAAAAATCTTGAAATTTATAAAAGGATGACAAACAATAATTTTATCATTCAATTTATTTAATTAGGTAAAACTTTGTTGGCAAGATCAATAGCAGGAGAACTCAACTGTCCATTTATTTCACAAAATGGGTCAGATTTTGTAGAGTTGTACGTGGGATCGGGTCCTCTCAGGGTGAGAGAGCTTTTCGCTGAAGCCAAAAAAATGGCCAGAGAAGATGAAAACAAGAGATGTATCATTTTTATAGATGAATTGGACGCTATTGGTGAAAAGAGAAGGTAAAAAAAAAAAAAAATTCTTTGAAAAATAAAAAATTCTAAACAATATTCCTTTATTTAAATTCCATTTAAAGTTAAAAAAAAAAAATTTTTTTGGATGAAAATTATTAATTCCTTTTAAAAAAAATAAAAAATTTGTTTCTTTTAAAAAAATTCTAAAAATTAAAAAAACTCCAATAAAATTTCTTTTTTTTTTTAGTTCTACAGATTCACACAGAGAATACAATTCTACATTAAATTGTTTATTGAGTGAGATGGACGGATTTTCTTCGGGGGCAGTCCACACCACTGCTTGGGAGAGATTCAGCGGATGGATGAGGGGTGATAATGTCTCCAAGTTACAGCTCTTGAACGTCATCGTCATTGGGACTACCAACAGAGAAGATATCCTTGATCCAGCTCTTTTAAGACCTGGTAAAAAAAAAAAATTATTTTTTTTTTTTTGTTATTTTTTAATTTTTTTTTTTATTTTTTTAATTTAAATTATTTTAATTATAGGCCGATTTGACCACATCATTGAAATTTCTTTGCCTGACCTTAACAAAAGGTTCTTGGTCTTGAAACAGTATCTTCAAATGTACCCCGTAAAATCCAAAATAAATCTCAATCAACTTGCAAAAGATACAGAAGGTGATCAAAAAAAAAATAAAAAAAAATAAAAAAATAAAAAACAAAAAAATAAAAAATAAAAAATAAAAATACAATAATTTTTTTAAAAAAATAGGTTTGAATTGTGCTGATCTTGCTTCTATTATTAAAACTGCTGCAAGAAATGCCGTTATGAATAATGAAACAGGAATCACTGATGATGATATCACCTATGGTTATTTGAAAGTCAAAAACTCTAAAAGTAAATTAGACGAGTTATTTGTGGATAAAATTTAAAATAAAAAAATAAAAGAAAAAAAGAAAAATTATTTTTTAATCAAAACAAATTTTTTAAATGAGAATAATCCAACTTTTCCTTTGGAAGATCTGGTATATATTTTTTTATTTTGTTTGACATATTTTTGTTGAGAAAGGATTTCCACTTTTTGAGTTCTACCGGCCAGTCCATATCAGATGTCTTGTTGATCTGTTCTGCCAAAACTCTTAGTTTGTTTGGTTTCCAATCTTTAATTTCTTCATACTTGGCTATTCCAAAAAAAAAAATTTATTAAAAATAAACATTAAATGATAAATAAAGAAAACCTAGTTGTATAACATAAAAACAATCTCTCAACGCATGGAGCAAAACTTTTTTAGACTTTGTTATATTTTTGTCTTTATTGCATTTATGAAAAGCTTTGCATATGGTTCTTTGTCTCTCATGTCCTAATATAAAAAAATAACATCAAAAAAAAATAATTTTATGAAAAAAAAAAAGGGAAAAAACCAGATGAAGCTCTCAAAAATGGCAAGTTTAGTTGAAAGTTTTCCCACATCATTTTATCTTCTTTTAATTTAAACTCCAAAGGAAGCCACTTACAAAAGATCATCATGGGCTATTAGAAAAATAAGACAAAGATTGAAGATTTGTTTTAAAAATTAATCTTTTTTTTTTTTTACGTGAAAATTTTCTATTCCCTTCTTCCATGTTGAATGATTATAAACACTGATATCTACTAAACTTTTTGTATGAAAAACTTCTCCTCCAAGGGGATTGTAATGGTCTTCAACTATCACAAAAAGATCCCTTAAAAAAAAAAATTTGTTTTGAATTTTCAACTAAAGAGGATTTCTTTAAATTAATTTTATTTACCAATCGCTCTCCTTGTTCGAATCCATCAACTAACATTATCTTAGCTTTGTTACCAAGGTTTTCTTTATATAAAAATCAAAGTTTATTTCTCTTACCCTTTCCCACTATAATGAAAAATATATAAAAGAAATTTTGAAGCAAAATCATCAAATACATAACTTATGATTTCATACATTCATCTGTTTTCAAATATAAAATAAATTTTATTCTTTGCTTACAACTCTCGAACCATAAATATAGCATGATAAGATCCTATCATATTCAAGATTAAAGAGATCACATACTATTTCTATTGACAATTTTTCAATAGGAATAATGTCCATTCTAATTTTATTTTTTATTTTTAAAAGTCCTTTTGACTAAAATTTGTGTTGAATAAAAATTGATAAATCCAAATTGACCTGTTTTTTTATTTTGAAAACCAAGGATTTGGCAAAATTGAAAGAATTTACTCCTAAAAGCTAAATTTATATAAGAATTACAATATACTTATTTTTGACTAATGTAAATGAGGAATTAAACAATTTGAAGATAGGGAAGATAGGGATGAGTTTTTAACAAATATTGGGCTTTTTTTTCAAATTTAAAGAATTTAAATGATTTTTAACTGAATAAAAAGTGGAGATTAAAAATATATCTTCTTTTTAAGAAATTTGATTAAATTAAATTTTCAGTTTAATTTGAAATTAAAGTGCTATCATTTTGTTTTGATACTTTTCATCCATTTTATCCTAAAATCTACTTTCAAAGTGGTTTAGATTTTAATTTTTTATTTTTTTAAAGAATCCCGTAAACGGAAAAACGGAAATAAAATAAAAAAGAAATCTTTAAAATTAAATATATATTTCATTGAAAACAAAATGGATTTGTTTTTTCTTTGACATTGAAAATTAAATTAGATTTGATTGTGAGATTCACTTTTAAAAATTTTTTTTAAATTTCATGAAATAAAAGATTGTTAAACTTTTACTGTGGATCCTTTATTTTATGTTATGGTTTTTTTTTTACAAAGAATTAATTTTCATTTCTTTAATTTGATAAATGATAATTTTCTCACAAGTTGTGAATGTTTTGATAAATTCTTAGTTAAAATTCATATCATGAAATTTATTTTATTTTCAATTATTTTGACTGTGAATATTTATTTGTCCTAAAAACAAAAGATGATTTTGATTAAAAAAATTTGTGAATAAAAAAATAAAAATAAAAAAAAAAACTAAAGAATAAAAAATATTTTAAAAAAAAAGTACAAAAAATATTTTTATCGCATTCAATATAAAGAATGGCTAGTAATATAAAAGGAAGTTTTAGTTTTATCACAAGAAACAAGTTATCTATATCAATTGGATTGGTTGCTATAATAATCTGTGCATTCTTCTTCAGCACCTTCAAAAAAGATGAAAAGGTTGTTTTGAAAAATCCTTCAAGTGATGTATCTATAAAGGTAAATTAATTATAATGAGAAACAAATTTATCGTTATATGTTTTTAAATTTATTTCCTCAAAATCAAACACCGCTGTATTGGCCAAAATATAAAAATATATTTATTTCCTTCACAATGAAATCAAATAATTAATTTTTATCTTAATTTTTTTAATTTTTTTTTCATTGATCCTCTTTATAAAAACAACAGAGAAAGAATTTAAATCTTTGACTTCACTATTTATTTTTTTTTAATTAAGATTCATTTTTTATTTCCACTTTATTTTTCTTAAAAATATTTTTTTTTTTAACTCACTTTTTTTCTTTAAAATATTCAGTCTGATTTCGGATTGGAGATCTTAATTGATGGTAAGAAAAAAAAGAATATCAAAAATCGGAAACAACCCAAACTATGAACTAAAAAATATTTTTTTTTTTTTCTTTTTTAAAGGTGTTGATAAATTGAAGAAAGAAGTGGATAGAAAATTTGATGAAACCAAATATCCAAAATCAATGTTGAAATCTAAATCAGATATTGAAAAATTGAACACTGTAAATATTAATATAAAAAAATTTATATGTTTATACTTTTTTTTTTATTAGCCCACTGGATGGTCGAATTACTTAAAATCAATACTCTATTACGATCCTAAGGAAAAAGGAAAACAAGGATTCATGGATATAATCTACGAAATTAAAGGAAATTACAAGGCATTAAAAGAAGCAGAAAAAAATAAGAAAAGAGGACATTATTGGAGAAAATTCTACGATATGTGGGCTCCTGTTAAGATGCCAAGCCCTTTTTTTGGAAAAGACTGGAAAAATTGGGGAGAAACATTAAAAAATACACCTGCTTTCATTTTCTGTGATGATGTCGAAGGAAGATTGGGACACTTGCTATACATAAACGATCAATTCTACGTTGAAGATGGAAAAACCAGAAAGAAATGGGATGGAAAAGGAAACAGATTTAATTCACCTGTAGAGCTTGAACATTTGATAGCAATCGTCGCATTGGGACACCAGAAAAACATCAAGATTAAAGCATTTGGTACAAGTCACAGTTGGTCTCCTATAGGAACGACTGATGGGATCATCCTCGATAACAAGAGAATAAACTGGGAAAAGGGTATCGAAGATATCTTTATCAACCCTGAAGATCCTCTCACCAACCACCCATCTCTCATCAGCGAAGGAAAATTGAAGCCTACTGTAACCTGCTCTCCTGGTCTCATGACTGGTATCTTGGAACAAAAGCTTTGGGAGAATGGTTATTCTCTTGCTGCATCTACCATCGAAGATGTTTTCACCATTGGAGGTATTGTCGCTACCAGTTCTCATGGTGTTGGAAGGGATACTACAGTACTTTCTGATTTGGTTGTTGGAATGACATTTGTTATCTTCAATGGCACATCCCCTCAAATCATCAAGATCACACCTACTTCTTGTCCTGATTTCTTGCTTCGTAATCCATCTACTGGTGAAATTGATCTCATTCCTGAAGATGTTTGGAGAATTGCGCAAATCAACTTGGGAGCTTTTGGTATTCTTTGGGATATCACCATGATTGTTGAACCAAAAATTGATGCATACTTTGTCACTGAGACTGCTCGCTATAAAGATTATTTCAGTGATACTCCTGAAGCAAGAAAGAAACTTGCAGAACTCACTGAACAATGGGATACTGTTGAGTTTTGGCATTACCCTCTTACCTTTGCTGAAAAAGGAAAAAACATCAAATTCAGAGATTTATTGTTCGCCAATGTCACTCCTTCTGACTATGTATACATCTGGAAAACTACCTCCAACCGTGTTCCAGAAGGTTATACTGTCGTAGAAGAGGATTTTGATGCAATGTATGACGTTTGGGTAAAACAAGCATTGGGTGCAAAGTTTTCTGGAAAGATAATGGAATGGATCTACACCAATGGTCTTATTCCCGAGGTCTTGATGCCAAGAATGACTGCCTTCACCACTTATGGAACCCAAGACAGATTTGGAGACGAGGAAAAGAAAATTGCATGGAAGATTCCCCAATGGTTTGCTAATCATCCATATCCTGCGGTCTCTGTTGTGGAACCTATTGGTGGAGTTCTTGACATTGAATGGGCTGTTCCTATGACTTTGTTTGATGGAACTGGTGATGGTTTGAGACACGGTGCTAATGTGTATGGACATTTGATTGAGAAAGTAAAAGAAGAATACCACAAAGGAAGATACCCCGTTACCATCAGTGTTGAAATGAGATACTTGAAGGGTTCTGGTTCTCCTATTTCCCCAGAATATGTTCCTGGTTTGTCTCTTCCTGGAAGTGATAACGACAAGAAATACAAGGACATCCAAAGAAGAGCTTATGCTGTTCCTGAAATCGTTTCTCACTCATTCAACCCTTATTGGGAAGAATTTTATGAAAGAATGAACAAAGAAATAACTGGAAATGAAGAGAAATTTGGACCAAACATTCGTCTTCATTTGGCAAAACAATTCAGTTCTTTAAAAGGTAAAACTTATTCAAACATTATTTTTATTTTAAAACTTATTAAACTTTAATATATAGATAGTTTCACTTACTTGAGAAACAACTACAGAAATCAAACTTACTCTTATTATCCATTTGATGAGGAACGCAGAAAAGATTTTAAGTTCAAAAATGTCCTTGACTTGTGGGCTAAAGTCAGAGAAAGATTCGATCCTAAAAGATATTTTACCAATCCTTGGATTGATCAATTCTTCTACTTTGAGAATTCAGAGTATAATCCTCCTGTTGGGTTTGAAGTCCTCGAATCTGGTGGAGTTGGTACTAACTTCAAAGAGAGACATGCTTCCAAAAACATCAAAAAATAACCATTTTTTCTTTTTTTCCCTTTTTCGATAATTGATTTTTGATTATTTTTTCCGAAAGTTTTTCAAAAAAAAAAAGAAAGAAAATTTTAAATAAAATGTAAATCTATAAACTATAGTTCAAACTAGCAATTTTTTTTATTCATCAACCTTATAGATTAAATATCTTTGTTTATTTAAAAGAAAATAAAAAAAAAATGTTTCATCTCAATAATAATATACTTTCAAAAAAATTGTGAGTTTTTACTATCACCTTATATCTTAAACCATCATATCATATTTCCCAAAAATTAAAGGGGAATAGAATATATAGTGAATGAATTTTTGAATATCAAAAAAACACAAAGAAATGAATTAGATATAGAAAGTATAATAGAATCCATTCAATCCATCAAAGAGATGCAAAGAATGGAGAAGAATAAGGGGATAATGATAATACAAGAGAGGAGATATAATTTGTTGGGAATCAATTTGAAGGAATATGATCTTCCCAATTTTGATAAAGAAGAGGGTAGATACTTGAATGATTTTTTGACGATCTTCAAATCCTATTTCCTTTTTAAATTAGGAAGATATGAAGAATCTGAGAAAGATTTATCGGATGTTGAAAAAGATGTCCTTGATCCTTCAAAAGAGAATATTGATGTAAAAAAAATACCTTGGTGGATGTTAAAGATGCTCTCAACAATCAACTTATTTTGTAAAAAAAAAAAAGAAAATTTTTTTTTTTTTCTTTTTATTTTGAAAATTGTTAGCTGTGGGAATCAATTCTGCTTCGAAAAAAGAGTTAGAGTGGAAAGTTGTGAAATTCGAAAAATTTATTGATAAAATCAACAAGAAGAGAGTAAACATTGAATCGGAGCATTTAAAAAACTTGGACATGATGATATTGAGTTCTCTTTTCAACATTTCTTTGTCTTACTTTAATCTTCAAAACTGGAAAGAGTCTCACAATCACTCGAAAATAATTTTAGATTTTATCCTTTTAAATTATAATGAAAAGCCAAACGACAAAAAAAGAAAAAGAATAGAGTCTATCGAAATAAATAATGAGAATGAAAATCAACAACAAATGTTTTCTCAAATTAATTCCATTTTTGAAAACTTTAACAACGAAAGGTCTCCCAAAAAAATGATAAAAGTTCTTTTCAAAACGTGCATTCTCATTTCCATTTGTTGGATACACATGTCTCAGTCTAGCAAATCCAAATATTTACTCGACTTGTTGATGACCAATGAGAATTCAAAGAAATATTTTAAAAATAATATCTATTCTTCTTCTATTTATTTTTATTCTTCTATTTCAAGGGTGATCGAAAAAAATTTCAGCTCTTCTTTATCCTTTTTGTTCCTTAACATTTCAGAAGACCAAAAATTTTTTATTGAAAGGAGGATTTATTTATATGGTAGATTTTATAATTATTTTTTTTTTGATATTTTAATAGATTCTTATTATTTTTATTTGTAAAAAGGATTCTTGTTATTTTGTGAAGGAGACTATGAAAATGCATCTTATTGGTTCTCCAAAATATATCAAAGAGAGAACAGAGGATTGGTTTGTGAATCTATTAATATGAAAGCGATTTGCATGTCTTTTCTAAATAAAAAGAGCAAAGATATAATCGATTTATACTTGGAAGGAATAAAGTGTGGGGAAAACACTCCGCTCTCTATTTTATTTAACATATCTAATCAATACATGAAAGAAGACAATTTGACAGCAAGATTACAAATGTTGGTTTACCTCAAGAACTCTCTTTCCAAAAAAAATTCTAAAGAAAAAGCACAAGAGAAAAAATTGGAGATAGATGAACATATCTGCTCTGTTTTGTTTGAAAAATATTCTAGTCTCCACAAAAATTTGTGCCCGATCGACAAAATAGAACTACCTTTTATTGATTACTTGATTTTCAAAGCTCAGCTCGAAATAAACCAAAGAAAATTAGAAGAGGTTGCTGTTGTCCCCACTATGGAAATCCTATCACAGCTAAGTTCAGAGTTTTTGATTCAAAAGCTAAACACATTTCCTTATTCTCACTATTCCAAAGAAATTTATCATAACCACATCTATTCCCTTTTAGAATTGAACAAATCTCATTTAGCTCTTCAACAATGTAACAGGGCTTTGGATCTTTTCGAGAACGACTTAGTTTTATTAAATTACAAAATTGATTCTTTGATACAACTAAACCAAGTGAATGAAGCAATCCAAACTTGTGAATTGTTAGAAGTTAATCTCGAAAAAGCGATTTCTCTCAATTCTGGGTCTCAAAATTATTTCAAACAACTTCAATACCAAGCTTTCAACAACCATTCTCTTTTGTTGATTTGTAAAGAAAACTACCAAAATGCACAAAGAAAACTTCTCCTCGCAATACAAATTTATCCTAATTCTTTGGAACTTACCTTCAACTATTCTATTCTCTTGTTAAAAATGAAAAAAGAAGTGGATGCTTGTATCTTTTGGATGAATTTTCGTTCTTTTTCTCTTGATGAAAATACTCCTCACTATGAAAAACTAATCAGCAACATTTTGGATAATCTTTTAGAAGTAGATTTCACCATCAAAGGTAATGTTACCGGCTCTGTGTCAAAGGGACAATCTTTACTTTTAGATCAACATGTATTGTCTTTGTGGAAATCAAGAGTTCAAAAGGAATCAACAATGAAAGAAACTATTGTTTTGGATCTTATTTAAAGAATCCATCGAAATTATGAAAAAAATTTTTTGTTGTTAATATTCTTTTCTTTAAAATTTTCTTGAAATATTTTTTCTTATTTATAATGATAAATGAAATGTTAACAAATTTTCTGTGTTCAAACTAAATAAATCTCATTTTCATCAAAATCTATTGGATTGAAAGAAATTTTTGTAATTTTCCATCTTTTAGAAAATTTTCTTTCTCATATTTTTTTATACCCAATTAATCTAAAAAAAAAAATAAAAAAAAAATTACCCAAAATTTTAGAATTTCTTTAATATCAAAAGGGAAAATAAAAAGCAAAAGGAGATAAAAGGATTCTATACTGATTGAATAAAGAAAAGAAATTTTATTTTATATATGGACAAACAAGAATATAACACGATCATATACAAAACAAATACAACACCTAAAAGAAAACTAGAAGAATTCGATAAAAATCAACTTAAAAAAATGAGATCTAACAATTTTTTCCAGGATGATAGAATGATACAACCATTGACCAACGAAATAAAATATCTCAGCTTCCAAGATACACCTAAAGAAAAAATAAATGAGACAAGAAAGAGAAAACATGATCCAGTTGAAGAATTGATCGATTCAAGAATGTTTTCACGATTGAAATTGGATGGATCAAATGATGGGCAAACGGATCAGGAGCATAAGTATAATTTCCCTCAGCAATACAATAATATCGAGCAAAATAAGAAGGTGAATATGATAGATACTCCATTGAAGATACAATTTGATGATATAAATGATGATGAGAAAGAAAAAAATAAAAAGAAAAATATAACCGTCGAAAATAATAATTTGAAGCAACATAATCAAGAAAGTACAACATATAATACTGTATATACCATCTATTCCAAGATCAATAGTTTTCTCAAGGAATTAACCTTTGAAAGAATCTTAAGGAAGAAATAAAAGTTTTTTTTTTTTTGGAAAATCAAGATGATCACTACAAATTAACTCAAAATGGAAAATAATTTTTTTGTTGATATAATTTGATTTATTGTGACAAAAAAATAATAATAAAAAAAAAATTTAAAAAGTGTATTCTAAGAATTTTTTCATTTTCTATTTGACAAGGAATTAAATATTCAATTACGAAAACAGGTGGTTCAATGAAATTGGTTGAGGATTTTAACACTTTAAGTGAAAGCAAATTTATTCAAAAATGAACTAAGGAATTACAAGAAAAACAAGTAATTTAGTAAAAATTAATTTTATTTATTGTTTTTATAAAAGTCTTGAACTTTTTCCATCATCTTGGTAAATTCATCAATAGAAATCTTTCCATCACCATCTAAATCGCCTTCAGCTATCATTTCCTTCAACTCTTCGTCAGTAATTTGAGATTCACCAACCTCTTTTGCTACTTTTTTAAGATTCTCAAGTGAAATAAAACCTTGGGCAAAAAGATTTTTTAGTTGTCATATTTATTGGAATAAATAAATTCTTATCTTTAAAAAAGAAAAATCAAAATTTTACCATCATTATCTTCAGAAAAAAGTTGAAAGACTTTGGTCATCTCTTCAATAGTATCTGTTGGTTCGATTTTCGCAGTCATCATTGATTCAAATTCCTTTTTTCAAATAAAGAAATATAAAAGGAAAAAATATCAAATAAAATGTCGTGATTAGCAAATATTGGACTTCAAATATAAATAAATGTGATTTATACCTGATAATTTATTTTTCCATCTCCATTTTTATCCAATTCACTGATCATCTTTTTAATTTCATTTTTTGATGCTTCAATACCAAGAGATTTCAATGCTATTTTCAATTCATTTGCATCTATGTATAAAATTCTAATTTATTTATGTGTTAATAAAAGATTGTTTCATATTAAACCTATATTGCCATCATTATCTATATCAAACAAAGTGAATGCTTCTTTTATCTCTTCCAATCTATCATTGTCCACTCTAATTTTTTTATTTTTGTTTTTGTTTGCAGATTTGGATTCTTTCTTATCATTTGAATTCTTGGAGTTTTTTTTCATTTTTAATTACAGTATATTTTGAATAAAAAAAGTTTGGATAGGTCAAAATTAGAAAGCAATTTTTTTTTATTTTTAATTTGAAACTGATTGTTCATAGAATAATTGAGAATTTCTGATGATTGGCAATAAATAATTATAAACAAGAGAAAAGAAAGATGAAAAGAAATAAAAATTTGGAAAGAAAAATCATCATCGAACCACTACATAAACCAGAAACACATTTCATCTTCATTGTACAATTTGGGTTTTTAAGATTATCAATAGTGATCATATTTCCTGATTTGGAAAAGGTGAAACTTTCATTTTTGTAATCAGCACTTCCAGAAGAAGGAGTAACAAGATTAAAAATCATTTTCTGTTCTCCAGCTTGAGAACAGTTACCAACAGATGGCCCTGAAAAAGTGACAATACCTTGCGAATTTTGATTAACATCAATGTTAGAAGTGAAGCAACAACACTGAGAAGTTTGACAAACTCCCTCGTATTTATAAGATCCAGACAAAAATCTTTTTTTAAAGGAAGTTTTATCAAATAAAAAAGAAAAAAATAAAAAAAAGTAAGTTACATTGTTGAAGGAAAAGTTGTAGGGGAAATAGTCGGTGTAATTGAAGGATTAATGGTTGTTGGAGAAACAGAGTTGGTCTGGGTGTTTATTATTGTAAAAGTTGGAGTATTTGTGGAAGGATTTAAGGTTGGAGAAGCAGAGGTTGGAATACTAGAAGCGGAATTAGTTGGAGAAAGAGAAGAAGCAGTATTAGTTGGAGAAGAAGTAGAAGCAGAATTGGTTGCTATGCTTGTGGGAGAATTGGATGGAGTATTCATAATAGTTGCTACTTCACTTGTTGTAATTGTGGGATTATTAGTCGATGGGGAAAATTCGGTGGTTTGTTGAGAAGAAGGAGATGAAGAAATAGTTTCAGGTACTGTATCTCTAAAAGAAAAATTCAAAGTGGATGAAAATGAAAAATTAGAAAAGATTAAGGGCATTATCAAGTAATTTGGAATTGAAGAAGTAAAGTTGATTCCCAAGCTTTCTGTAGCGGAGCTGTTATAAGAGAATGCAGGAATAGATATCACAATTAAAGTTTCATTCACAAAGTTCAAATATGGTGAACCATTTGTCTCATTTAAACCAATGGAACTGTTTAAAGTGTTGAATATGGCGTTAGCAAGACCTCCTGAAGAGAAAAAAGAAGAAAATAGAAGAGATGTTCTTTCATTGTCAGAGATGATCAAGTCTGAAAATTTATATTGAGGGTTGAGATGTAAAGAAATATTCACTTTCCCACCTAAGAGATCGTCCCAATATTGAGAAGAAGCATACATTACTCCAGATATAGGCGAAAGAACAGAAAAATTTAGTGTGAGATTTACAACTGGAGATATAGCAGAGAAAAAATAATAAGCTTGTACTTCGTTGGATAATCTTTGATAAGAAAGAATTTTAGATCCAAAACCATTGTTACTCAATGTAACATTTGCTGCTAAATTTTGTGCTGCACTCATAGTAAAATTTCCACTAAGAGAATTTGCAGTTACAGAAATACCTGAGATATTTCCAAAGTTCACGATAACCAAGTAAGTTCCTTCCAAGATGTTGTTTATCATGAATGGTTGAGAAATATTGGTCTGAAAATAAGGAAAATGAGTAACAGTAAAGGTTGATGCAAAAGACGAAAATGTGCTTATACTTTCTGCTCCATTTGAAAAAGAATAGTATCCAGTCGATGTGGGTGCTCCATCTACTCTTATTACTCCACTTAAAACTTTGACAACATAGGCTGTATTGTTGGCAAATTGTTCATATGGTGAATAAAATCCCATTCTTCCACCGTTTGCTAATTGGTGATACAATGTAGACCCTCCAGAAGGTAGTTTGATGAAATAGTTGATCAATATACGGAAAGAGATATCTTGTGTCACTCTGTCCATTGGTAATACATTCATGATGAATGAATTGACCTGATCTATGTTCACTCTAAGTTTAGTTTCATCTTGAGTAATGTTAAAAGAATATTCTACTTCGCTTTCAGTCCATGCAATTTGGGAAACGTTGGTTGAAATTAGCAATGACAAGGGTGTTTCAAAGCTAGAAAATGTAAGTTCTGCTCTGTTAATGTTCGAGTCAGCATTAACCCAAATCTGAGTATTTTGATAATTACTAATAAGGTATGAACCCAAAAGAGGAGTTTGGGCTTGGAGGTAAAAATAAGGAGCAATTACAGCCTTCACATTCTCACACACACTATCAGAAGAACAAGTGATTTGAATTATTTGAGAAGTGGAGTTAAGTGAACTAATGTTTGCTGTCTCAAAAGAAGTGAAACTGTTTGAAGTTGACAATGTAGTTAAGTAAAAAGTCTCATTCAAAAAGATTGATGGTTTGACAACAGCTCCAATAATTCCACTGAGAGAATCACATCTAAGAGCTACAAAATATCCAGTAAACTTTTTAAGAAAAAAATCTTGAGGATCCCAATTAATTTTTATCATGTTTGTTGCACCATTTTCAAGGCTTCCCATTTCAATTACGTTCCCAATAACACTGGAATTATAACCTACAATAGGTCCAGAAAATAATTGATACACTCCATTGGTATCTGTTGCATCAAAGTTGTTGAAATAAATTGTTTTGTTGTTGTTGAATGTGGATATTGGAGCAATAAATGAGTAATCTCCACTTGTTGTTGAGGTGAAATTATAACTTGTTGAAGTTGGTACTTTAAAATTTCCTACATAAAGAGTTGTGTTTTTTGTGACAGATTTTGACTGAATAACAACTGCATCTGCCCAGTTTGTTGAATAGTTTGAAAAATTAGTTTTTGAGAAGCTATCACCACCATTTGATGTAAGATTTTCACTCCATTTACCCCACTTTGTATTTGAAACTTTGAAAATAGAAATATTATAATGGATGTCTAATTGTTCATCAATAACCCTTTTGTATAAACAAGGATAGTTGGAACAAGAAGTATTTGGGTAAAAAGTATATGAATTTATGATTGGCTGCATTGTTGATCCGATGTAAATTTGGAAGTAAGAAGAATTTGTTGCGTCAAAAAGTCTAAATGAAAAACAGTTTAAAAATATTAAAAAATTCAATAACTTACATTGGAAAATAATAATTGAATACACTAGAATAAGTGTTCATTGCAGTTGGTGAATAATAATCAGTTGAACAATTTGATTGGCAAAACTTGAAAAAAAAGAAGGGATTACAAGGTGATCCACATAGTGTAGAGTTTAAGTTGGCAATGCTGTTTATTTTGACCAAGAATTCTTCCATATGATACGTAGCAGTATCCGATCTAACAATAATGTTTTTGGTGGTTAAAGTTGGAATCAATATTCCTTTTGTACATTGAGAGCAAAAAGAACAAGTGAGCATTGTTTTTGATAGCATTGGTACCTTGAAAGTGTAAGGAAGTCTTCCACCTAAATTGACGTTTCCAAGAAGTGAAATATAGAATGGAGGAAAGTTTGCTTCAAAATCAGCTCCGTAGTACATTTGGTATCCGATAAGTGAAGAGGGGCACAAAAAAGTAGAAAAGTTGATACCAAAATAAGGAACTAAGTTTAGCTCAGCTGTGAGCCCACCAAATAGCACTACTTTTAGCTGCAAAGTAAGGGAAGTAATTATATCAGAATTTATCGTAATTTTGTTCATTATAACATTTCTTGTGAATTTGGGATAGTTGATTTGATTTATTGGAACAAACGACCCAGATGTGTAAGCAAGTCCAAAAGATGTAATTAATTCACTTGTGATTGCAATGGAAGCATTTCCGGTAGTGTTTCCAATTAAATCAGATTTCACGTTCATTGATCCGTAGAGGTCAAGAGATACAGGCAAAAAATACACATAGAATGTATATTTGAAAAAGTTAAGATTATTAATTATTGTTTTGTTGAAGAGATTAATGTTAAATTGATTAGTCAAATTAGCTTTGAATTCAGCTGATGCAAATGCCATTCCTTCATTTAAAAAAAAAAATGATAATTAAAAAAATGATTCATTTATTTTGAAATTACCTTGAAAAATCGAAGAAAATTTGGTTAGTCCATAATAATAGGAATATTCAAATTGAATATCAAGATTTAGCTTTAGAAATGCATAACAATTTGATGTAAATGTTCCAATGGTTTGATTAAATACCCGTATTGGTTCAACATTTGAATTTATGATTTGATTTGTTGTTGTATTATAATTGAATCCCCAGTAACCATTGGCTTCATATCTTTTCTTGCTATTTTCATCAGGGATGAAAGATACCAATCGAAATTCAAGATAATAGACGAGATCTCTCAATGATAGATCTTCACTAGTACTCACATGCAATATATCTTGACTCAATTTGGAAATGGATGTAACTCTCCTTTTTAAATCTCCTTCATGTTGATAATTATCCCTGATTGCTTTTGACCATTCTGAGCATTTATAATCGCCGCTGGAGACAATTATATCTCCCGTTCTGATTTTGTTAAATCCATCTGCGCGAATATACAATCCATTTTCATAGCATAAAACATCGGATGTATTCAAGCTATGCTCCAAAGATATAAATCTATCTCCCTTTGTTTTCACTTTAAAGCTCAAATGAAATATTTCCTCTGTACCAGCATCTTTTCTTATCTTTTTCCCTTCATATTCTGTGGAAATGTCTTTTCTATATTCATCCTGTTCATCAAACAAAAAGACTTCACCAAAATCCAAGTGCAAAGCAGACCTCCTCTCCATATTCCTTCTTTTATCAAATTCATTTTTCACAAACTCTTTTTCTGTAAAAGTAAAAGCAAATTGTGTGAATAGGGTCAAAAATAGCAAAGAATATAATATAATTCTCATTATCTTTTTTTTTTTTTTATATATTTATTAATTGAATATAATTATAAATATTATTTTTTAAATTCAGAATTCGCAAAAAAAGATTCATATCATATCATATGAGATGATTGTTTTTTTTTTGGATTTTTAAATTTGTTTTCAATGATCTTTTTATAATTCGTAATAAATAAAGGTTATTTTTAATTCTCCTTCCGTCGAAATAAAAATAATTAAAAAGAGAAAATGGTTTTTAAATATGATGGGAATTATGTGATAGATAAAAAAGATATTGACCATGAACATAGATATATTTTCCTGTAAAAAAATATTCAAGAAATCGTGATTTTTTTTTTTAGATTGAATGATTTTTAGAGACAATTATATCACCAAATTGTTTGATTGATAAATGAAGAATATCTCATTGAGAAATAATGTTAAATTTCTTAATATCAAGTATTTCTTCTCATATAATAAAAACAAGAAAATATAAAGAAAAATAAAAATAAAAAAGAGATTGGTTTTCCCATTATTGTATTTAAATCAGAATGAGTGAACATCACCATAGATCATCACAATTGCCAAACAAATCATTTAAAGGAAGAAATGCAGGGCATAAATCAAAAAGAGAAATAGATAGGAAAACATCAGGAAAAGTATCGAGCAGTAATATTGAAAGAGGAAATATAAAAAACAGAAAAGGAAATCATACAAAACAAGATTTGAGAAATACAAAGAAACAAATCATCAAAAATAGAAGAGATGTGATGATTTCACACAAGAGAGGTATAGGAGCTGAACCAACACCCAAATTGGTTGCATTGATCAATTTGGGAGGAGAGAAGGTTAATATGAGTGAGGCAAGAAGTAATCTGTTGGATTATCTTGCAGAGGGATCTGAATACGAGAAAATGGGGCCTGTAACTATGCGAAGCAAAAAATATAAAACAAGATTCACCATCTTTCAAACATCTGAAGAGATTTATTGCATGATGGATATCGCAAAGATTGCGGATATTATAATCTTTGTAGTATCTGAGGAAAGTATCACTCCAGAAGGGAAAAAGGTCATTTCTATTCTTAAAGCTCAAGGTATAGGATCTGTTTTTGTTGTTACTCAAGGGGTGAACTACATTAATGATAGCAAGAGACAGAAATTGGTTCAGAAACAAATCTTGCAAGAATTTCAACATGAATTTCCAAATGTGACAAGAATATTGCCTTTGGATAAAAAAGAGGATGCAGATCAAGTAATTTTCCAAATATTCAAATTTTAATTTTTTTTTTTTTTGAATCTTTTGTTTGGATAAATGTGGATATCAATCCCAAATAATTTGAATCAAATTTTAATATCATTATTATCTTTGATAGGTTATCAGATTTTTGGATGTATTGACACCTTCAGATACAGAATGGAGAAAAGATAGAAGTTATCTTTTGGCTGATAAACACAACTTTATCAAAGCAAACAAACCAACAGGTGCTTTTCAATCAATAGGAGAT
The DNA here is from genome assembly GCA_024220525.1 of Cochliopodium minus. Lineage (NCBI taxonomy): Eukaryota > Discosea > Himatismenida > Cochliopodiidae > Cochliopodium > Cochliopodium minus. The sequence continues at coordinate 185,986 of JAMYWO010000009.1, read as the reverse complement.
GAAGAAAAAGGAACACTCGTAGTGTCTGGTTATTTAAAGGGAGGAGCAAAAATGAATGCAAATTTGCTCGTTCATTTGCCATATTTCGGAGATTTCCAACTCATCAAAATCGTTTCCGCAAATGATCCTTGCTCCAAAGAAAAAATGGGAGGAAACAAAATGATAGAAGAAGAAACTAATGAAGAAAGAATCTTACATCAGTTCAACCCTGAGGAAAGAGACAATCTTGAGTTTGAAAACATACCTGATCCTCTTGACGGAGATCAAAATTGGCCAGAAGAACAAGATTTGAAGGACGATTCTTTCGAAGACATCGAAAATGCTGCAACCAAGCTCAAAAAGAAAAAAGTGCCAAAGGGTACTTCTACTTACCAAACCACTTGGATTCCTGATACTGAAAGCAGTGAAGGGGACAGTGATTCTGAAAGTAATGAAGGAGATAATGAAAAATCCAACTTGAAATTTAATTCCACCAACAAAAACAAAATTACTTCTAATCAAAAACAACTAATAAATGAAAAGGAAGACAGGGAAGATTATTCTGACGATGAGGAAGAAGATGATGATGAGAGTGGTATGGAAGATGAAGGAAAGAAACCTCGAAACACCATTCGTTTTGACGGTGAAGCACAACATATCGACAGCAGTTCTGAAGAAGAAGTTAAAATGTCCATCCAAGAGTCTCATTTCAGCATCAGAATCAAGGACAGAAGCAACCACACTTTGGAGGAGCTTGAGAACGAGCAACTCGACTGGCCTGATGAAGTTGAAGCTCCTGTTAATCAACGTGCTTCAATTCGTTTTCAAAAATATAGAGGATTAAAGTCATATAGAACTTCTTCATGGGATCCAAAAGTATTTTATATTTTTATTTTTTATTTTTGTTTTTTTTTCACATTTTAATTAATTATTAAAATAGGAATCTTTGCCAGAAGATTATTCTAGAATTTTTCAATTCGAAAATTGGCAACGTGCCGTAAAGAGAAACAAAAAGAAATCTAAGGAAGGAGCAGTTCCAGGACAATACGTATCTATTTATATCGCTAATTTCCCCGAGAAACTCGTAAATAAAAAAAAAATTTAAAAGAAAAAAAATAATAAACAAATAATGATTAAAAAAATTTTGAAAAATAATTAAAAAAATTTAAAAAATAATGAAAAAATTTTTAATAATTTTTGGTTTTTTTTTTTAAAATAAAGGTATCTCTTATTGACCCAGCAAGACCTTTCATTGTTGGGAGTTTACTTAAACATGAACATAAACACTCAGTGTTGCATTTTTCAGTCACCAAACACCACAACTACCCTGTATCCATTTGCTCCAAAGAAGATTTGGTATTTTGTTTTGGCTGGAAAAGATTGAAAGTCAATCCTATTTTCTCTCAAGGCAGTCCAAATGTTGACAAACAAAAATATTGTAAATTTCTTCACTCTGATGTTAATGGATCCGCTTCATTTTATGGTCCTATCACTTTTGGAAGGTAATTTTTAAATATATTTTTTAATTTTTTTTTAAAATATTTTATTTTTTTTATGATTTTTTATTAAATTTTATTTTTTTATTTTTTCCATATTTATATTTTTAAAATCATTTTTTTTATTTTTATTTTATTTTTATATTTTTTTTATTTTTGATTTTTTTTTATTTAGCTGTCCTTTGGTTATTTTTAAAGAGACAAAGGATGGATTACATCTTGCTGGGACAGGAACTTACCTGAAAACTGACCCAGATATCATCAACGTAAAGAAAGTTACATTGACAGGAAATCCGTACAAGATCCACAAACGTACCGCCTTCATTAGAGGTAAATTTTTATTTCTTTTAATTTATTAATTAATTTTTTATCGATTTATTTTATATATTAAATTAAAATTATTTATTAATTATTTTTTTTTTTTTTTTTATTTTTAGGAATGTTTCATTTTCCTGAAGATATCAAATGGTTCAAACCAGTAGAGTTGTGGACCAAACACGGTAAAGTGGGTAACATCAAGGAACCTCATGGTACTCACGGTCTTATGAAGTGTGTTTTCGACACCCAAATCACCCATCAAGACACTGTATGCATGTCTCTTTATAGAAGAGTATTTCCTAAATGGACTACAAATGAATTAATTTATTAAAAAAAAATTTATTTTAAATTTTTTATTTTATTTAATTGAAATAAGCTATCTCCATCTTATAAAACCAAATTCTTTAATTTTAACCAAACTTTTTAATTTTCAATTGATAGCTTTTTTTTGTGCTTATCAAAATAAAAAAAAAAAAATAAAAAAAAAATCGAAAGCAAAATTTATCCAGGTTTTTTCTTTATAATCAATGAGTATTTTTGGAGATCTTGAAGATCAACTCACTTGTTGGATTTGTTTTGAGATATTTAACATTCCTATCTCCCTTGATTGTAAAAAAAAAAAATTATTCCTTTTTGTGAAATATTTAGCTAAATATTTAATTTATATCATATCATATTTAAGGTAATCATTCATTTTGCAAGGATTGTAAAATTTCCCGAAATTATTTTACTTGAAGAAAATTTAAATTATAAAAAAATATCTCATGATAAATAAGGCATAGAAAGAGTATTGAAGCAAAATCCGTTGTGCCCTTTTTGCAGGTAAACTCCTTTTACAAAATTAAAAAATGGGAACTTTAAAATAATCTAAATATTCAAGAAAACCTTTCGGGGAACCTTTACCTCTCCCTAATCAAGGTAAGAAAAAAGATGAAATTTTCAAAAAATTGAAATTTCAAAAACATTTAAAAAAAAACAGAAATTCAAAATCTGATAGATAAATGCAAAAACGAAAACAACAATAATAACAATGATAATAATAATGAAAACAATACCAATGACAATAACAATGATGTAATTATAAAAAAAAAATTTTTTAATTTTCTTTTCTTTTATTTAAAATTTAATTAAAAATGAATTAATTATTTTTTACTAATCAAATTATTTTAAAATTTTAATTGTTTAAAAAATTTTCTTCAAAAAAAGTGCTTTATCTTTTATCTCCCTGAAGAAATATTGCTCAGAATCTTCCAGAAGTTAGATGCAATTTCCTTAACTAAAACGTCAGGTGTTTGTAACGACTTCAACAGAATATCCAATGATCCTTTTCTTTGGAGAGACATTGCCAAAGTTCGTTTCCCATTTTGTAATGTGGACAGAGAGACAACTTGGAAGAAAGTCTTTTTGAATCTTTTAAAACTAAAAAGGTAAAAAAAAAAAAATTTTTTTTTTAATTTTATTTTTCATTTAATTTTATTTTTCATTTAATTTTATTTTTTCATGTATTTATATTTTTATTTATTCAATTTTATTTTTTTCAATTAAAACAGAGGATGGTCTAGTGGTAAACCCAGTGATTTCAAAATGACTCCAATGAGAGGACACAAAGGATTCATCTCATGCATGAAAATGTACAGAAACAACGTCGTGTCAGGTTCTTCGGACAACACCGTCAAAATCTGGAACGTCAGAAACAAAAACTCCCTTTTCTCTTTAGAGGGACATTTTGGAAAAATAACAAGTGTAGATTTTAACGAAATCAAAATTGCTTCTTCCTCGGTTGATTGTAATCTTTTTTTTTTTTGAAGAATCTTATTTATTTTTAATGTGAAAATTATTTCAATTTTTTGAAAAAAATTTACATTTTGAAAACTACATTTATAATTTGTTATATTTAAATAATAAACACCTTTTTTTTATTAGCGACTTCAAAAATATGGAATACAAATACGGGACAACTTTTAAATACACTCCATCACAATGCTTCTGTCAGTAAAGTTTCCTTCGATAACGAGAAAGCATATACCTCCTCTTCTGACGGAACTGTCCGCTTGTGGGATTTGAGAAACAACTTCCAAATGCTCCACTTGCTCCAAACTAATACAGGTGCTATCAAAGACTTTCAAGTTAACCAAAATTACTTAGTATCTACTTCTTCAGGAGGAAGTAAAGTAAGAAATTTTTTTTAAAAAATGAATTTATTTTTAATAAATTGCTTATTAGTACAAAAATAAAATAATCAATTTATTTTTTTGAATAATAATCGTTTCTTTCATTTTGTTTATTCATTTTAGGTTTGGGATCTTAGAAATCCAAACAACATCCTTTTCAATCTTCCTTCTTTCAGTTGTTTTCAGATTTTCTCTTCTACCAAACTCGTGGCAGGATTCGCTAATGGAGGCATCTCCCT
>JAMYWO010000009.1:161574-181683 GCA_024220525.1 Cochliopodium minus | reverse complement strand
TATTGGATACGGGTATTCTTTTACATACCTACAGAGACCCACAAACCCCCAGCCCCATCAATTCCATGCAATTCGACGACAAAAAAATAGTGAGTGGAGCTACCGACAACACCATCAAAGTGTGGAACAGAGAGAACGGCACCCGTATCTATTCTTTGCTTGGTGGTTCCTTGAGACAGAATGATAACTCTAATCCTGAGGTTCAAGGTTGTTCTTTGATGACTTTTAATGAGGGTAGAGTTGTAGGTGCGTTTGCTGATACCATAAAGTGTTGGAGTTTTGAAGATTAATTTTTATTAAAATTAATTTCTAGAAATAAAAAAAGAACTTTTTGTGTTTTTAAATAATTCTGTGAAATAATTTCTTTATCAATTTTTTTTCTTTTCCTTTTATCAAAATATATCTATTTCTTGTTCATTTATTTCTATTAAACTACATTATCTTCTCTCAAAAAAATAAAAAAAAATGAATTTTGATGAATTGTTGTTTGATTGTAGGGTTTACATCTTCACCTTCCTAGATTTATCTTCCTTGATCAGAGCTAGTCGGGTCAACAAGAAATGGAACATTGTCTCCAAAAAAGATCGAGTGTGGAAGAATCTCTTCCATAGAATCTTTGGAATGACAAATAAATCAATAGATAGACAGGTGATCTTAATATAAATCAAATATGCCTTTTTATCTTAACGCATAAATTTTATTTCTAAATATAACACTCAGAATATCAGAGATTGGAAACAATTGTTCAAAGATAATCTCAAAAATCCAATCATCGATAGATCAAGATTGAGTATAAATTTTTCTGTGGGAGCAGGACCAAATAAACTTGTAAAATATATATATAAAAATAATATAAAATATAAAAAAATTTATTATGAAAACAATTTCAGTTTTTTGTTAAATTAGAACTAAAATTGATTTTAAAAAACAGTTTTTTGGAGGAAATTTCAAATTTAATGAGAACCTAAATTTCAAAGTGGCAGTAGGGAGTAAACAAATAAAAAATTTTAAATTATTAATAAAAAGTTTAGAATGTAAATAAATAAATAAAATTTAATTATAAAAATAAAAAAAAATAAAAATTTGTTAACCAATTCCTTCATACAAGTATTTGGATCACACTTTAGAGAAGTAAAAGAATCAGAAATACAAAATGAAATAGATATCGCCAAAAAACTCATACATCCAAATATAGTGAGGCTTTTCGGGTACTGCCCACAAAAAGAAGTAAAAGTTGTGACAATAGAAAAAGATAATGTGATAGAAAATAATGAAGGTAGAAAATCAATTATTTTTTTGATTTTTTTAATTTTTTTCTATTAATTTAATTTTATTTTATTTTGATTTTTTTATAGAAAAGGATGAATGGGACATTTCTTCTCTTAAAAACTTTGACCCGAAATTGGTTCCTACCAACAATGTTTCAATCGTTACAGATCTGTTGGACACTTCTGTATTGCAAATCCTCAAAAACGAGAAATACCCAACCTATCTCACTCCAGAAACTTGTTTCCACATCACTCACAGTGTAGCCCAAGCAATAAACTTTTTGTAAGATTAAAACATTTAAAATTTTTTTGTTAATTTATTAATTTTTTTATTAATATTTTATTAATTTTTGTATTAATTTTTTATTAATTTTTTTATCAATTTTTTGATTAATTTTTTTATTAATTTTTTTAATTAATTTTTTATTTGTATATTTTTCAAAAAGACACAATAACTTTCATTCTCAGATATGCGTAATGAGACATTTAACTCCAACCAAAATTTATGTAACTTGAATTTTTCAGTTTTCTCCGTTATTTTTTTATTTTTTAAAATAAGGTATCTGTTGACAAAGGAGTCGTCAAAATAGGTGGTTTCTCTGAAATGATAGATATCCCAAGAGATGTTAAAAAAAGAAATTTCATCAATGTTTCAAACACTTTGAACATTTCGTAAAAATAATAAAATATAAAAATGAAAAATGAAAAATGAAAAAAATGAATAAAATATAATAAAAAAATAATAAAATCATAAATAATAAATAATAAATTAGAAATAATTAAAATAAAATAAAATATAATAATTTTTAAATTGAAAATAGGATACCTGAAATTATTAATAAAACAATGATAAAATAAAAATGGAATTACTTTTAAATTAATTTGTAAAAAAAGATACGTGAAAACAGACTTCATTTCACCAGAAGTCCATTGCTTTCATATACAAGATACAGTAGAAAAAAAAACCAAAAAAATTTACCAAAAGTTCCAAATAAAAGACTATGACGAAAAATGTGACATCTTTTCCTTTTCTGTCATCATTCTGTCTCTCCTCAGCTACTTGTCCACCAAAACTTTGCTTCCGTTCATAGTTTTGAACTCTCAAAAGTACAAAAATAATTTGGAAGCTTTATTAAATGGAGAAAGGTTCAAATTACCAACAGGTAAAAATTCGTTAAAAAAATTTTTTGTTTTATTTCAATTTTTAAATTTTTAATTTTAATTTTAATTTTTTTTTTTTGTTTTTAAAATAGGAATTTATCCTTCTGATCCAAAAAAAGTGAGGGAGGAAGTATCTTCTTCTGATCACATCAAAACCTTTCTTTGTGATCTGATGATCATGTGTTGGGACAAATCTCCTCAAAAGAGACCATCTGCCATCAAGATATGTGAGCTGATGAATGAAGCTGTAAAAATTTTCAAAAAAAAAAAAAAATTTAATTTTAATTTTAATTGTATCTTTTAAAAATTTAGATGAAAAAGTATTTCTAAAGAATAAATTTAGGAGCGTTTTTATCAATCAATGATTTTGGAATATTCTTTTATTTATCAATCAAAATCTTTAATTTTTCCCAGTTCGACACTAGATAATCAAAATAAATTGGAATAAAGAATAATGGGTGTATGAAGTATTTTTTATGTGTTCTTTGAAAATATTGTCAGAATTTCTCTTTTTAGATTTCAAATCTATTTCATATTTATCTAATTAAGGGATGGAATATTTGAATAAACGATTTTATCATACATAGATCTTTAGAAATAGAGGCAATTGGAATCAAATATGAAACATAGATTTTTTTTTTTGACTATATAAATTTTTTCGAATAATATTTGATGAATAAGCAGAATATGAAATCAATTTGATGTTTTTATTCAACAAATCTTTCTTATATTTTTTAACACAGAAAATTTTGAATAATTTTATTATAAAAAAAAAAGAGTATATTTATTTTTCTTTCAAAAAGGATGTATAAATTATCCAAGAAAACCTTTACAAACAAAATCTTTAAATCCACCTTGAGAGGAGCATTGCAATTACGTAATTATGGAGATAATCACAAACATGATCATTCTGTAGATCACCATGATCACCATGAACACCATCCTTACAACGATGGTTCCAAAAATAATTATGAAAAATTCATTGGAGAACAATTGCCAGAAGGACATGAATTCGCAATTGGTATTGAAAGATACGAACTTGATAAAGCTGCAAAGGGAGAATCTCTTTTTAATTTGGGTCCTGATTATCTCACTGGAGATCATTTTGGAACTGTTAATGAACCAGTACTCATCAATTCATATAATGATGAAAGAATTGTTGGATGCTGTGGTAAGAGAAATAAAATTAAAATTTATAATATTTATAAAAAATATCACTTCAAAAAAATATATATATTTATACACTTCCAATATTTTATTATTCTCAAAATATTAAACTTTGATATTAATCATTGAGAATAATAGTGGCATATTTTGAAATATATAAAAAAATATTATATATAACAAGAATATTATTTATATGAACTTTTATTATCCTTTAAACCATAAATTTCTAATTCTATCCAATATGAATTCAATATATCTCCTTTTATTGTTTCCTTTCAAAATGTCAAGTTAATTTTTCATAAATAATAGGAAGCCACGATGAACCTCACGAACTCCTTTGGCATGTAGTTTCTGAAGCAAGACCCCTCGTATGTCTTGAATGTTATCAAGTATTTAAACTCAACAGACTCCCAGATTCCGAATACGATTTCGAAAACTAAAAGAATATCTTTGGAAGATTGAATTATAATTAAAATATTACACAAAAATAAAAAAACACTCTTTATACATCCTTATTCTCAAAGAGATATTAAATATATATAAAAGAGTTTCAAAGATCAAATTTCATATTTTTTTTCTAAATATCACTTGAAATCTTTTCTTTAATTATATTCATAAAAAGAAAAAAAGATTAGAGAAAGATAAGATTCTCATTTTTTTGTTTTGGTCTTTTTCTTGCTGTCACTAGAAGAAGTAGAGCTCTTTCTCTTGTTGTTTGTTTTCTTGGTGGTGGTTGTGGTAGGTCTTGTGTCGGCGGAGTTTTCATCATCGTTCTCAACAAATTCTCCATCAGAGACGATGTAGTAATGGATGGTTTTCAAGATTACGTCCACTCTCTTTTGAAGATCCGAAGGGGTTTTGGATCTAATCCACCAATCAAATTTGAACTGAGGTTCTTCCATAATAATTTTTTGAAAAAGTTCCCAATTTCCTTTTTAAAAAAAATTTAAAAAATTAAAAAAATTAAAATTTAAACAGGATGATTTTACCATAACCATGTTTATTGGTTAAAACAGCAAGAAAAAGGTTTTCTTTATCATTCCAAGTGCTTTTCTTTTGAGAACCAGGATAAGTGAGTTTGTTGACGTTATCGACAGAAGTGATAAACTTGTGCAAGCTATCCAAACTCTCCAAGTGTCTTTTGTTCTTGTTCTCTCCATCCTCTATGGTAGTGATGTGTTTCTTCCAATCTTTCAAATTCCCATATTCTTTCCAAAAAGTAGCGTGGTAATCCATAAACTCTTTTTCAGTTTTACCTTTATAAATTTTTTTTTTATTTTTTTTTTAATTTTTATTAATTTTTTTTTTATTTTTTTTTTTTACCAGTCATTTTGTCAATCAATTTCTTAAAGTTATCCCTTCCATATGTACTAGAAAGCCTGATAAATAACTGAAAGTCCTTAGTGTTCCAATTAGGGAATCCCTGCTTCAGAAGCTCTTTTTTTTCTAACCTTTCTTCCTTGGTGAGGTCTTTCGTCTATATTTTATTTTTAAATATTTTATTTTTAAATTATTTTTTATTTTATATTTTATATTATTTTATATTTCATTTATTTTGTTTTTATATTTATTTTGTTTTTATATTTTATTTATTTTTATTTTTATTATTTTTTTTAAATTACCTCCTTGAGTTTCTTGTTGTATTTCTTCTTTAAGGACTCCAACTTTTTCTCGTTTTCCTCAGAGTTGTCCCTCTTGTATCTTCGCTCCGCAATTTCAGTTTCGCAAGCTTGCTCAATCAAAAGAGGTCTTTTTAACTTTTTTTTAAAAAAAAATTTAATGAAAAAAAAAATATTAAATTAAAATCAAACATAAAAAAACTTATATAAAAATTTTTTTGTTTTTTATAAAAATAAATGAATATATTTTTTATTTTTATTTTTCTTACTGTCCATGCACTTTTTTCTTTTTCTAGCAAGGTGTAGAGTTTTTTGGGGTAGAATTGGAAGTCGTAGACCTTGGGGAAGTTTGGAGGTAGGGCGCCAAATTTCTTTGATTGGAAAGTTCTTAATTTTCTCATTTCATTCTTGTTTTCTCTAAAAATAATTAAAAAATAAATCAATAAAAATAGAAATGGATAAAAATTGAAACGAAATTAAATTTTTTCGAAAAATAAATAAGTAACATTCAAAAAAATTTAAAAATTCAAATTCAAAAAGAAATTGAAATATAAAAATCAAAAAAGAATACAAAAAGAAATAAAATAAATAATGAAAAAAATTAAAAAATAAAAAAAAAATGAAAAAATTAAAAAGATTAAAAATTAGTTTTAAAAAAAAAAATGATTAAAAAATTAAATCAATGTTTTTTTTTTATTAAAGATAATTTTCATGTTTACTCTTCTTCGATTTCTTTTTTGGAGTCCTCTTTGTTTTTCTTGACGATATTCTTCAAAACATTCTTAGAATAATCGACGCCACCATAAGTATAAAAATTGGTACCCTCACCCTCACCCATAGAGAAATTGGCGAGGTTCATTTTGTTAGTTTTGTACTTCTGAGAAATCTCCTCCGTCTTCTTCTCGCCAATCATCAAAATTTCATCGATGTCTTTTTCACTCAAGTCTTCTACGTCTTTCCCGCTTTCGAAGATGTGATCCGCTCCGAAGGTGATCATCTTCATGAGATCTTCTTTGTTGACGCCCTTTTGCTTTTCGACGAACCTCCCTTGTTGGATGACGAGGGCGTCGAGGTAGAGTTTGGATTCGGCCTTCTCGATGATTTTCTCTTCGATCGTCCCTTCTGTGATGAATCTGTAGATCAACACTTGTTTCTTTTGCCCTATTCTGTGTGCTCTGTCCTATTTTTTTTTTTTTTTTTTTCAAAAAATTAGAAATAAGAAAAATGAAACAAGTCTTCTTTTTTTGTTGAAGAGAAAATGAAATGTATAAAAAGAAATTCATGAATGTTAAAAATGAATGTTTCAAAAATAAATTTTAAAAAAAAAATTTATAATAAATATAAAAAACAGTGATTAAGAAAGATTGAAAAAAAATTAAAAAGTTTAAAAAATAGATTGATTATAAAACAATATGGGAAATAAAAAAGGATTTTTTTTTTTAAATTTTTATTACCTGTGCTTGCAAATCAACTTGAGGATTCCTAAAAGATGAAAACAAGAAGATTAAATAAAAAAAGATGTTAAAATTAAAACTCTTTTTTTTACCAATCACTGTCATAGAGAATGACAATATCTGCAGTGGCCAAGTTGATACCGAGACCACCAGCTCTAGTGGACAACAAGAAAACGAACTTCTCGGAATCCTCCTTGTTGAACTCACTGATGGCAGTGTCCCTGTCTTCCCCACTGCATTGCCCATCGATTCTGCAGTAGTTGTACTTGCGGAGATGGAGAAAGTCTTCGATGATGTCGAGCTGTCTTGTCATTTGGCAAAAGACGAGGACTCTAGATCCCTTTTCTTTCATTCTTTTGAGCAGTTTGTCGAGCAAGATCATTTTACCACAGTTTTTGACGATGTGTTCTCCTTCTTTGAATGGTGGGCCTAAAAAATAAATCGAAGATTGATGCATTTTTGTTAGAAAATAAAAGTGCATTGTAAAGACAATTTTTTTTTTCTTTACCTTCTTCTGCTCCCTCGAATAAGTAAGGGTGGTTACAGACTTTTCTGAGCTGCATGGCAATGTTCATGAGTCTAAGTTTGTTTCCAGTCTTTTTTTTCTCTCCCTCTTTGTTCTCATCATTGATGACAACATCAACATCTTTCATCAAAACGTTCTTGTACCATTCTCTCTGCATTTTGGACAACCCGACGTACAACTTGATCTCCTTCTTTGGAAGCAACTCCATCTCGACATCGTTTTTGAGTCTACGCAACAAGAAAGGCTTCAAAATCATGTGTAGTTTTTCTACTGTCTCTTTGGACTTGTTCACATCGAACCAAGAGTCAAAATCTTCAGAAGATGAAAAGACGTCAGGAAGCAAAAAGTTCAACAAAGCCCAAAGCTCGTGTAAGTTGTTTTGCAAAGGTGTACCTGTCAACAACAAACGATTGTTCGACTTTACATCACGCACAATCTCGGACAACTTTGAATTCTCGTTCTTGATACGATGAGCTTCATCGATGACCATGTATCTCCAATTAAACTTTTTGAATGCACTTTTTTCTATGATGATCATTTCGTATGTTGTCACACAAACTTCGAACTCCCCCGCAACCAATGACTTGCTTTTTAGCTCTATTCTTTCTTCTTTGTTTCCGTGGAACTTTAATGTTTTGACTGAAGGAAGCCACTTCTTGAACTCGTTCATCCAGTTGGTGAGGGTGGATTTTGGCACGATCACCAAATGAGGTCCATTGATGTATCTTACATGTTTCAAGTATCCTATCAAAGAGATTGTTTGGAGTGTTTTTCCCAATCCCTTAAAAAAAAAAGATTGTTTTTGAAAATTGTTTGTTTTTCTTAAGTTTTTTTTTTCTTTACCATTTCATCTGCTAGCACCCCATTGATTCCATGATCATACAAATTAATCAACCAGTTCAATCCATCAATTTGGTAGTATCTCATTTCACCATTTTTGATGACTTTGCAAGTGATAATAAATTATATTGATAAATCGAAATGAAAATTAAGCAAAATAATGGTTATAATTTGATCTTGAAATATAAAATTAATTATGAACAGAAATATTCCAATATCTGGTTGATTTTTCAATTTAATTAATATTTTCTTACATGATGGAGATCCAGTAACTATAGCACCTATTTGATTATCCTCTATTGCGTTTTCCAACATCTCTTTATCCTCCTCATTCTCCTTTATTTTGCTTCTTCTTGGAGAATCCTTCTCTTCAATTTTGTTTTGGGTCTTTTTGATAGGAGATCCCTTTTGCTTGCTGTTGGACATAAAATGAGCAAAAATTTCGCTTTGTTGGATGAGATATTTCAATCTGTTGTCTTTATTTCCTTCAGAATCCTTCTGTATTTCCTTATTTTGCTCTTCTCTGAATTTGGATAGTGCTTCTCTTTGTTTCTTCTTTATTTCAGTTTGTCTTTCCTTTTCTTTTTTTTTCAATTCCTTGATTCTTTCATTCTCTTTTATTTTGTTAGCTTTATTGTCATTATTGGTGTTATTATTCTCCTATTTTAAAAATAATGGTTATTTTATTGAGTAAATAAAATTTGGCGGCAAAAATTTGAAAATGATTATCGTTATTTACATTATTTGTACTTTCTTCCATTGAAAAGATGTTTTAAATCCAAAGTATTAAGCTGTTTTATTTGGTTTATCCTTCTTTCTTAATTTTTTTTTAATTTTAATTACATCTTGAACAAAATAAAAAAAAATTTTTGTCGAGTGAAAATAGAATGAAAAAAAATTTTAATATTTTCAAGAAGATTAATCACAAATATAGACTTGACAAACTATATAACAAGATTCATTATAATAAGAAGAAATCAATATACAACAAAATAATCTTCCCAACTCCAGATCAACACATCAATCTTCAAATAAGAAAATATAGCGAAAATATCAAGAATGATAAACAATTCGATGATATAAAAGAACCTAATGATAATGATAATAATTCAGAAGAGGATAATACACCTAAGAAAAGGAATTACAAGAAGATCTTTGCTTATGTTGCTGCTGGGATTGGATTGGCCACTTTGGTGGCCACATTTTCCATTCCTCAAGATGTGAGGGAGGTAATGATAGAGGAGGCGAAGAAAGAAGTGATAGATGAAACGAACAATGAAGCAATCAAATATTTAAAGGGAGATGGAGTGATCCAAAATTATCAAAGAGCAAAAGGTAAATCATATTAAAAGTGAATATCCTTTATATATTGTTGATGTCATAATCTGATCAAGATTGGTCAACACAAGTTAGAAAGTTAAAATAATAAAACAATTATTCCAATATCCCTTTAAAGATATCATTAATTTTTTGAATATGGAAGATTTCTTGAACATCAATCTTTGATAATGGATTATTTTCTATGAAATTTCTTTTTTATAAAATCAAATTAAATAAAAAATAAAATATAAAAATAAAATAATAATTAATTTGAATGTTTTTAAAATTTTTTTTTTTTTGAAAAATTCTCCGCCCAAATCACTTCTAAATCTATTCTGTTTGTAAAGAATTGTTTGAAGAATCATCCAATAAAGGAGACGGACTAGCCAAAGCATACCTTGCAACATTCTATCTGTTCGGAAGAGGAGTGGAGACAGATTACGAAAAAGCAAAACAACTTCTGGAAGAATCCCTCAAATTGAACACAGTAGAAGCCTTGCACTATTTCGCTTACATGTATCAAACAGGTTGTGGTTATCCTCAAGACTACAAAAAAGCAAGAGAGCTCTATGAATTGGCTATGAACAAAGGTCATTTAGATTCCATATTTTCTTTAGGTAAAAATATTTTTGAATTATTATTTTTTGTTTGTTATTTCTATTTTTTTCTATTTTTCTTTTAATTTAATTTATTTTTTATTTTTTAGACTTTAAATTTATTTTTTAATCATTTTATTTTTCAATTTTATTTCAATTTTTTAAATATTTTTTTTTTCCATTTTATTCAATTTTATTTTTCAACACTTTATTTTTGAATTTTTTTTTTTTTTGTTGTTTTAAATTTTAATTATTTTTTTTTTTTTGAATGATATTTTTTAAATTTTTTATTTAAATAGCAAACATGTACAGAAGAGGAGAGGGTATGGATGCAAATTTTGAAAAGTTCTACGAGCTCATAGAAATGGGATCCAACTTGGCTCAACAACAATGTTTGGCCTCTTTGTCCACTCTCTATTTATATGGAGAAGGTGTAGAAAAAGATGTAAACAGAGGTAAAAAAATTTTAATTTTAATTTTCTATTTTTTTTATTTTTATTTTAATTTATTTGACAATTTTTTAATTTTTTTTTTTTCATTTTTTTTTATTTATCAAATTTTTTTGATTAATTTTTTTCATTTTCATTTTTTTTTTATTTTTTATTTTTTATTTAATAATTTTTTGATTAATTATTTTTTATTTTATTTTTATTTTTATTTTTATTTATTTGATAATTTTTTTAATTTTTTTTTTAATAATTTTTTGAATAATTTTTAATTTATTTTTTTATCAATTATTTTTTAATTTAGCAATCTCCATTTTACTTTCTTCCAAAAGTGACAAAAAGTTGCATTATCACATTTTGGGACTCATTTATTTGAGCGAGCCTTCTGTTAAAGACATCAAACAGGCCAAAGTTTATTTAAAAAGTTCTGTGTCTCTTGGTAATATCAATTCTCTTCATCTACTTGGTCAAATATATTATGATGAAAAGAAATATCATAAAGCAAAGTAATCCATTTTTTTTTATGTTTTATTGTTTTTATTTTTCTTATTTTTTGTTTTTTATTTTTCATTTTTTCATTTTTCATTTTTTCATTTTTTTATTTTTTTATTTTTTATTTTTTATTTTTTATTTTTTATTTTTATTTTTATTTTTTATTTTTTATTTTTTATTTTTTATTNAAAAATAAAAAATAAAAAATAAAAAATAAAAAATCAAAAATCAAAAATCAAAAATCAAAAATCAAAAATCAAAAATATAAAAATAAAAATAAAAAATAAAAATTACAATTACAATTAAAATTATGATTATTAATTAATAAAGAAAAATTTTTTTTACTTTGTTGTCCATGTCTTTATATTTTGCACTTCCTTCGAGAATTAATTTTCTTTTGTTTCCGACTAACTTGAAACCCTTGGACAAACCACCAGTCAGAGACTTTTGCAACTCCCCCAGCCTTTGGTTGTTGACGGTGTCGTTGGAAAGTTCTTCGACGTAGTTGGTCACTTTGAGGAGCTGAGGTATCGCATCGTTTAATAGCTGATAGTCTTTATGGTTTGCTGGTGTGAATTTGAGAAGTTCCTTTAACAATAATACATATCTTGGAAGTCTTTAAAAGAAAAATTGTTAAAAACTAAACAAATATTATAGAAAGGTGAATCATTCACTGAAATTTTTTTTTTTTTTGTTTGATGATGGTATGGATGTTTTGTTTTTTGACATTATAGAATTCTATTTGAAATATATGCTTAGATCTATAAAGATAATTTTAAAGAGATAATAAATTAATTAATATTAAAGAAGTATATTCTTTATATTTCTGATATTTCTTTGTTATTATTAAAATATTGATTTTCTATGAACTCAAAATTCTTATTAGAATCCAATAATATAAAAAATATATCTTGGATCCGATCGGATATGTGCTGGAACGTAATCCTTTGAACAAAATTTTTTTTTATTACCTTTGGACAGGCTGCAACAAAAATTCTTTTATTTTCAATCTCTTCTTCTTGACAATGGGATTCTCATAAACACGTTTGATCCATTCATTGAATTTAGGCTTCTCATTAAGCAATTTGTTGAGATTCTCCATCCTGGTGGAATAGGTGGTGATATAGGTGCTGAAGATCTTGAGATGTGGTGCGAAATTGGTGAATATCTCGCCCATTGTGCTATTATGTGTCCAATTTGCAATTTTGTTCTTCAAATCATTTCTTAGGGATAAGCTGTATCCCAATAGGGTCTCGATCTCAGAGAAACATTTCTTTATATCTGAATTATCTACTATCCCATTCAATTTCTTCTTTGGTTGGATATCGTTCTTGAGTGGAACGATGAATACTTGGACGAGAAGTTGCAACGTCTCTAGATAGGATTCCTCTGTGGATAATATCTCTTTCGCGCATATTTTCCTTTTTCCTCTGAATTTATCTAAAAAAATAATAATAATAGGGAAGTGGGATGAGATAGAAACGAGATAATAATTATAAATTTAAACTTTATGTTTCTCTTTTGCATGAAATATAAATTTAAATATTTTTCAACATATCATTCTATATTTTTTGTTATGAATTTCTTCATTCTAATATGATGAGAATTTAAAATACTGAGGAATATTTTCTCTTTTATGTTCATATAAACATATTATGTTGTTCTATGAAAATCAAGTTTTTATATAAACTTTTCTATGTGGATTTTGTATTTTATATTGAAGCATATTCGTTATATTTATTCCATTTTTGTTATAAAATAATCTGATTCTATTTCTTTTACATTCTTTAACAGCAAAATGTTTTCTGACCAACGACTGGACCTTAATTATGGATTTATCTGAATATTCTTTTTTCTGCTCGGTAGTCATTGTTTCGGTGACCTGATTATAAGTTCTATTTCCTAAATTTATTAAAATATAAGACAAATTCAATTGAGAAGTATAGTATATTGGCTTTTATAAAATAGTATGTGATTTGAAAATATAAAATTAAATATATTTATATAATCGAATGTACATGTTTATATCCTATTTACCATTCTTCATCAGATTCATTTGTGTTGAATAATCAGATTCATATTTCTCTTTAAGAGAAAGTTTGGCTGATTGTAATTTCTGGATAAATTCCGTATGTAATTTCCTCTCTTCATTATAGAGTGCATCTTGATACAACTTTTCATATTTCTGTTTTAACTCCTTTTGTTTTTCAAGGGAGTTGTTCTGTGGCTTCATTTTTTATTTTATTTTTTTATTTTTTGTCAAACTTTTAATTGAGTTATTTTTTGATAAAAAGCAAAATGTTATTTAAAAACCGTTTTCTAAAGACTATTAAATGAAATTACTTTCAAATTTTTCAATTTTATAATTTTTGTACATTTTGAAATTCAATATCTTGTATGATTTTGATGAACTCTTTATCATTTAAATTTAAACAGAAAAAAAATTCGAGATCTTATTCACCCAGTTGTACTTTATTTTTAATTCCTAATTTAATTTTGAAATCAAATTGATTTTCTAATTGTTTTACTCCAATAATTAATCAGCAATAAAAGTGAAGATCAAGTGTTTGATTGGTTTTGGAATAAGAAATGAAGGATTGTTTTTTGAAAGCCTTTTCAAACAAAAAACAAGAGTTGAAACAGAAACTCTAAACCAATGAGGAAAAAACTTGTGTTCAAAAGGAGACCATCTCTATTAAATTTTAAATAAAAAAAAATTAAAATTAAAAATTTAAAAATTTAAAATTTAAAAATTAAAAATTTAAAAAGATTTACATTCAAATTCCAAGAATTGTTTTGTATCATCTTTATTCCTCTGAAATTACCAATTTTTGTTGGATTATTTCGATGTTCAAGATCTCCTAAACCCAGCTTTCCATGTTCATTATTTCCACAAACCAAAATTTCAGTGTTTCCTTGGGAAAAAAAAGAAATTTTTTAAAAAATTTAAAAAATAAACAAGTCCAAAAAAAAAAGTAATTACCATTAATAAAAACAGTGTGGTGTCGTCCAGTTGAAATCAAAAAAATGTTAGAAAGATTCAATTTAGTGAATTTAAAAATACATCTTTCTCCTCCCAATCCGAGAATGCCTTGCCAATTACTTCCAGCAGCATAAACATCTCCGTTATCCAACAAAATGAGAGAATGGTTTGCACCACAATGAACTGATGAAATATTTGGGAAGGATTCATTGATGTATGGCTTAATCTGTTTACTTTTATTACTCTTCATTACGTTACCCTTTTCACCAAAACCAATTCCTAATTCTCCACTTGAATTGAGACCAAAACATTTTAAAATGGTATTTCCCTTTTCATTTCCTAATAATTTATAAATTTTAAAATTAAAGAAGATCATTTTTTAAAAATTATGTTTAAAAAGTTAATTTATGAGTATTTTTTTTTTACTTGTCAAAATGAAAGAATAAGAGGATCCACAAATCAAACTGATGATATTTTTGTCAGTTAATAAAAAAGTAGGTTTATTGATTAAATCATAATCTTCCTCGTGGCTTTCATCGTCCATCCAATCTTCATATGGAACTAGTTTAAATCCACATTGACCACTACTATTTGTACCCCATACCCATACTTCTCCATTTTCTTTTGTGATAAAAATTTTTAAAAAAATGATTAATAATGATTAAAAATGTTATAGAATATTATAAATTCTTCTTTTGTTTAATTTCATTTTAAATTAAATCTTTTTCTTTTTTTTTTTACTTTTTAAGAACAGACTATGTTGATATCCACAAGAAAAAGAAATTACATCATCAATTTCAATTTCTTTCTCAAATTTCCCAAAAGTTGACATATAAAACCCTCCCATATATACTTTTCCATCATCTATTTAATGATTCATTATTTTAATCAGATTTAAATATTTTTTGTTGAAAAAAAGTTTTTCTTGCCTTTGAGAATAATTGCAAATCTTTCAGATGCAGAAATCTGTTTTACATTTGAACAAATCTTTACAAACTTTAGTTGATTGTTTCTATCCTCAACAATGTGTCCAAATGTGTTTTCTCCTAAAAATAAATTTTATTTTTTAAGATAAAAAGTTTTGTAATTTAATAAATTATTTTATTTTGTTTAATTATTTAATTTTTTTTTACCACATCCATAAAAATCTCCGTTTTTTTCCAAGTAATATGAATTATTGGGTCCCAATACTATTGATGAAATATTTGGGTTGTTCATTATTTTCTTTGGAGACAACACATTTTCTTTGTCTCCTGTTCCACATTGTCCGTAATAGTTGTAACCAAATGAGTAAACATCTCCATTATTGAGCATGAACATGTTATGATTTGAAAAACATGAACTCGAAAAACTTTTCATTTCCTTTTAAAATTTTTAAATATTTATAATTATTTATAATTAAATCTTTATTTCCATACAGATCTGACAGATTCTGATGAAAATCTCTCTGATTTATTGATTGAATTTGATTTGGGAATTTTTGTATTTTCAATGAAATCTTTCAAATCTTCCTTTTTAATTTTTTTTGTTGAATTTGGATCCAATCTCCTCAATGTTTCTTCAATTTCTTCTTCCTCGAGTTTTAAAGAGAAATCCTTGCAAAAATCAAAGAAATCTATTGTTTCAAGTGATCCTTCTTTCTTTATACTTTCAAATAAAAGTTTATTTGAGGGTTTATTTAATTATTCATGAAAGGAAAAATTAAAAGTTGATTACTCATATTTGGAAAATGTGTTATCAAATATAGATCCATCAATGTTGCTTAATTTATTTTCCATCTTTTTTTATTTATTTTATTTATATAATTCAATTTCAAATGAAAAATAAAAGATTTATCATGAAATACTTTCATAAATGAAATTTTTAAAAAAAGTTTTTGTGAAAGTAAAGAAATCAGTTGTAATAAATATGAGTAATATTTTATTTGTCATCAAAAAGCAAAAAAGAGATTAACAAGAAAAAGATTAATTATAATCACTTAAACAACAAAAGTTATTTTTTAATTTAAAAACTTGAAAAAGTTTCATAATTTTGAAATAATCTTTTTAATAGTCAAAATTGTGTCGAAGTACTTTAAATAGAGATTGTTTTGAGTATATAGACTTCCACCAACACCTATCACATCATTATTATCATAATTGGTACCGTTGTTTTGATTTTTTGAAGATTTTGTGTTGATGCTTTCATTAACTTTTTCTTCCTTTTTTTCATCTTCTCCATCTTTTGTTTTTCTGAGTCTCAAAACAAGAAATATAGTTGATTGATCGATAATGTTATATTCTTTTTCAGAGAAATTTTTATAAAAAATAAAAATTAGATATTTTGGTTTTTTCACCTGACAAGGTTTTTTCATTATCTTCAATCAATCTTCCCAAAAATATAAATCTATTTCAAAAAAATTTTTATTTGGGATATTTTTGAAATAGATTTATAAATTTAAAATGCCTTTGCATATCAGTGGGTATTCCCTCAATATCTTCGATTTTTTGTTTGATGGAAAGGATTTTATCGAATGGAGATACATTATTGATAATAATAGTCTTCCCGGTCAAAGTTTTAAAGTACAAATTCATTTTTATTTTTATTAATTTTTTTTATTTTTTAATTAAATACATTCAATACTTCTAATTTTAGATAGAACCCATTTAATCAAAACATTAAAAGTATTTTAATTTAGTAATTAAACTCGCAACAACAACAAACACCAAAACAACACCTACATATACAAATGGTGTCCAAGATGCTGTCCCTCACTACATCAAAGGAAGTTCCACATATACAAGCATGACAAGCCATTTTACATGTTGTGTCTTTTTCTACTATCATTTTTGTTTCTACATTAATAATCACATATTTGTCACGCCTCCAATCTCGTCTTTTAAAATCAAAAATCATTAAAACATACGAAAAAATAAAAATAATGAAATAAAACTAAGAATTATAGAAATAAAAATAACAAAAATTAGTTTTATTTTTTTAAAAAAAAATGAAAATTAGTTTTATTTTTTAAAAAAAAAATTTAAAACAAAATTATTTAAAATAAAAACTTTCAAAGATAAAAAAAAATATATATATATATTGAACCTTTCAATACACGAAAACGTCCAACCTATAAATCTAAAACATTCTGCACAACAGCCCGCTATAGTAAGAAAAAGACCAGCCATCATCAAAAAGGGGTAGTAGATAAAGAAAGTCCAAATGTTGAAAAACAACATAAGACAAACCAAATTGCATGGAGAGATGTCCTTGGATCTTCTTTGTTGTCTGCACATCTTAACAGGACAACACAATAAATTACATCCTTAACAGAATAATGAAATTTAGTAAAAATTATTTTTGGAAAAATCTTGTTGGACATTTTCAACACAAATTAAAGTTTTTTATTTTTTTTTTTTTTAATTGAAATAAATTAAAAATTTTAAAAATCTTTTTATTAAATTTCAATTTTGATTGTGAATCAATCAATATTTCACAATCCGAAAATGTGAAGATAAAGAGTGTCAATAAAATAATATATGTTTATATTATTTTTACCTAGTTGAGTACATTTATATGGCCTTCCCAAATAACATTCACAATCCACTCTATTTTTATCAATATATTCATCCAATTTTAGAATATAGGAGATCTTCTTTCTATTTTCCTTGTAATCATTCCTATGTGTTTTGATAACAACCAATTCAGGATGGCTTGAATAATCTATCAACTTCCTCCATGCCTTGCATACTGTTCTCAGATTGGCTATCTCGCAAGGATCACCCACATAACAGATTATTTCTTCTTTAATATTTTTGGGTAAATCATTGAAATGAAGTTTACTATTTCCTTTTTCATCATTGTCCATATCCTTTTCTTCTTTGATTAATAAATCAAAATTTTTTATATTTTTAATTTGTTTGTTGTAAATTAAAAAATAACGTGAGCTTTTTTTTAATGTAATGTTTGAATACCTTACCTTGTTCAATTCATCTATTTGGTTATATAATAATTTATTCTAGCAAAATTTAAAAAAAATTTGTCATTCTCGATAATCTTTGAAATATAAGTTTGCTCTGGCATGGCATCTTTTCAAGAGTTGATATGGCCATTCGGCATCGTATTTACGTTCATATTGGCTTTCGGAATCGGTGCTAACGACCTATCAAATGCTCTTGTAAGAATATTTTATCAAACTCGAATCATTCATAGTTAAT
The DNA here is from genome assembly GCA_024220525.1 of Cochliopodium minus. Lineage (NCBI taxonomy): Eukaryota > Discosea > Himatismenida > Cochliopodiidae > Cochliopodium > Cochliopodium minus. The sequence goes on along the minus strand of JAMYWO010000009.1, from coordinate 163,615 downwards.
ATCCAATAGGATCTTCTTCAATCCAAGTTCCTCTGAAAAATATATTTTTACTTTTCCTATTTATAATGAATGAAAAGATATAATCAATATTCACTTAGATGATGATGGATATCGAAACAAAAAAGAGAAATACACAAAAATAATTTTACTAATACTTTTCCTCCCATTCTATAATAGGGTACATCTGTTGGATCAAAAGCATCCAATCTTAGAACTGCGATAATATTAGCTTCTATTTCTGAATTCTTAGGAGTGATGCTAATAGGGCCTGTAAAAATAGACTTTTAAAATAAAAAAATTAAAATTTTAATTTCCACCTTTCAAAAAAATAAAAATAAAAAGATGTCCGCAGGTAAAAAAGAAAAATGACACAAAAAGAAAAGAAATATTTTGAAAAAATAAACAAATAATATTTTAAAATCAATCATAAAAAAATTAATTTTTAAATTAACCTAAAAAAAATTTTAAAAAAGAAAAAATATTGATTCAAATAAAAAAATTCTTAAAATTTACAAATTTTGAAAAAATAGACAGTTTGAAAACGAGGATAGTATCACCACTAGAATTCAAAGAAACTCCACAACTATTCGCACTTGGGATGTTCTGCGTGTGTTTCACATTAGGACTAACCCTCATCGCAGCAACTTATTTCCGCTTCCCAGTATCGACACATTTTAACGTGGTGATGGGAGGGATCCTATCCTTTTGTGTGGTTGAGAAGGGTTTCTCTGTTGTGAGAAAAGATGTTTTTACTCAATTGTTTATTTCTTGGTTTGTTTCTCCTCTTTTGGGCTGTTTCATTTCCGCTCTTTATTCGTAAAAAAAATTTTATATTACTTTTAAATTTTTTTTTGTAATTTTTATTAACATTTTTTCTCATTTATATTTCTTTAAATTAGAAACTTTTTTTTTTGTTTTAAATATAAATTTCATTCTTCATTTTTTTTTTTCTAGATTTTTTTAAAAAAATTTTTTTCAAAGATTGTTGATAAGAAAGGTAGTTACTGAGTCATATGACCCATTGGTAAAAAAAAAAAAAAATTGTTCAAAAATGAGAAATATCCAAAAAAAAAAAAAAACAAAATTAATCTTTTTTAAATAAAAAATAAAAATAAACAAAATTAATCTTTTTTAAAAATAAAAATAAAATTAAACAAAATGAATCACTTTTTAAAAATAAAAAATAAAAAAATAAAAAGGAAAGATCAAAGAAAACGTTCTCATTTTTTTATTCATTTACGATGTCATGTATTGTGTTATTTATTATTGTCAGCCAAAAATCGAATTTGCAGTGGAAATGGATACAAAGTTGGATTCCTTACGTCATTTTTGTGGGATTGTTTCCTATCTTGTTCGTTTCTATTCATTTTCTTAAAGATCTTCCCATCATCCAAAAGGTAAATTTAATAAAAATAAAATGAATTAAAAAAAATATTAAAAAAAAAATAAAAAAATAAAAACAAAAAATAAAAAATAATAAATATTAAAAAAAATATTAAAAAATTATAAATAAAACTGCTTCTCACATTGAGAGGTTCAAAATTTAATTGGAAAATTAAAATAAAATTAATAAAAAAAAAAAAAAAAAAATAAAAAAAAAAAAATTAAAAAAAAAAAAATAAAAAAATAAAACTAAAAATATAAAACTAAAAATAAAAATAAAATAATAAAACTAAAAAAATAAAACTAAAAATAAAAATAAAAAATAAAACTGCTCCTCACATTGAAAAGTTAAAAATTAAATTGAAAAAAGAATGAACCACTTTTAAAAAAAAAGAAATTTTTTATTTTTGATGGAGATGAAGAAAAAATGGAATTGACAAAAAATGAAATGTCGAACGAAAACAAAAGGATAATGGAGAATGAGAGACAGGAGACTCTTGCTGCTCAACACCAGAAGCTTTTTGTACCTCTTGTGGTGATGTGTGGTGTTTCCATTGCTTTTGTACATGGAAGTAATGATGTAAAAATAAAAAAATAAAAAATAAAAAATAAAAAATAAAAAATAAAAAATAAAAAATAAAAAATAAAAAATAAAAAA
>JAMYWO010000009.1:146807-160374 GCA_024220525.1 Cochliopodium minus | reverse complement strand
AAGGAATACAGTGCTAAAAAAACATACAACATGACAAATTTATTTCCTCAAGGTAAATCAAAAAAACAAACAAAACAAAAAACTTTTTTGTTTACTGAAACCCTTTTTTTTTTAAAAAATTTTTTTTTTAAAATTTTTTAGATTGGGCAGATTTGTCAAAGAGAATGGAAACAGAAGATTCTCTTTTTGAAAAATATTGGTTCTACAAATCCACTTCCACTACTACAACAAGTGCACTGGTAAATGTAAATGGGATCAAATCTGTTTGACAAAAAGTGGATCTTACTCCATTTATAAAAATTGCACTGCATCTTACAGTCCAAAACAAAATTAATAAAAAGATTTTTTATATTTAAATTTAAATTTTTTTTCAATTTCAATTTTCTTTGTGAAATTATTTAAATCAAAAAAAAAAAAATTGAAAGAGATGAAGCCTTTTCTTTATTCTTCCTTCATTTTCTTGTCTGGTTATGCTCTATCTTATCTCTTCCAACCCAAGAAAAAAAACGAGATCAAAATCTTTGAAGGACAAGTGGCAGGGCATTTATGGAAAGAGGGTATGTATTCTTTTTCTATCCATCTAATATTGTTTTCTAAATCTCAATATATCATAATTTTTATATCAAAGTATAATTTTCATTATTGATTGCCAAAAATAAATATGATACTTTAAATGAATCATATAATGAGTATCCAATTAAAATGCATCTTGCTTGATCAAAACATGTCTTGATAAAATAATAAAATTGGAAAATTTTTATGGATGATAAAGGATATATAATCACTTTTCCAATTTGGAATACATTTCATAATTAAAAATAAAAATTTGAGAAGAAAAAATTTTTATCTTTTCTACAATATTATTCTAATCACAAAAAAAATAAAGGAAAAGTGGGGATGTTGAAAAGTGAAAACAAAATATACAAACCATTGCAATCACAACAAAGAGGATTGATAGAAAAAACTTTTTACGAGGAAACATTAAACGACAAAAACATTTCCCCCATCATCCCTCGTTACTACGGTGTCATCACTTTGACTTCTCCCGTCAAATGCAGGTACTTGGTACTGGAAGATCTTACATATACTATGAATCATCCCTGTGTATTAGATTTAAAGTTGGGACAAATTGTAAATAAAAGAGAGATAAAATTTTTTATTTTAACATCATTATTTTAATATTATTTTTAATAATAATTAATTTTTATCACAATATTTTTTATTAAAAAATTTCAAAAGACTCATGATTGTTTTGCTGACGAACACAAAATTTTAAGAGAATTGAAAAAATATCCTCCACAGCCTAATGTAGGGTTTAGATGTTGTGGAATGAAAGTAAAAAAAAAAAATATTTATTAATTTAATCATATTTTTTTTTAATAAAAAACCAAAAGGTTTGGAACAAAAAAACCAAAGAATATATTAGTAGAGGACAAAAATGGGGAAGAAAGGTAGAAGAACAAAAAGTGAAGGAAATGGTTTTCCAGGATTTCTTCTTCGATGGAGAAACTCTCCGCAAAGACATTATAAAAGTGGCCATAACAAAAATAGACAAAGTGATAGATTGGTTCAAAAAAAACCACAAATATCTGTTTTTTTGCTCTTCTTTGTTGATAATTTATGACAGTGATTTAAAAAATGTTGATGAAAAAACTCCTTTGAGTGTTATTGAAGACAAAATAAAAGTTGTCATCATTGATTTTTCTCACGTTTATCAGAACAACCAGGAGAATGTCAAGAACTATTCCACTTTTTTGTCTATGTGGAGAGGGAAAACTAATCACGATCAGGACGAACATTTTAATACTCTTTCTCTTGATTACAATACAATGTACGGAATTGAAAATGCCAAATCTTATTGCGAAAGTTTGATTGTTTAAAAAAAAAAAAATCTTTTATTTTACAAATTTTTTTTTTTTTTCAAAAATAATAAATTAAAATTAATTTTTAAAAAAAAAACACTATTTTTTTGTTCGGCTGATTATCTTCATTTTTTTGAGTTTCCTTTTTATCTTTGGTTCTAAATAATCCAAAGGTTTTTTCTAAACAAAAATAATCAATCAAAAATAAATTTTAAAAAATGGATATAAAAGGGAAATACATTATATTTGTCCTTCAAATTGACATCAGACTTTAAATCAATAAAAGATTTCAAAACAAAGCCATGGTTGATATTGGTAAAATTGGCACAAAAAATATGAAGAGGAATTTTGTCTTCCAAATTCTTTAAGTTAAGATTTGCTTTGTGTTGAACAAAGAAGACTAGAATTTCAATCGGTAATTCTCCATTAGCAGAAGCAAAATGTAGGGGAGAATTTAACTCATTATTATGGATATTTGGGTCTGCTCTACAATCGAATAAAGCTTTGATAGAATAGCTTGTAATGTATGTTTTTTTATTTTTAAAAATGCTATGGAAAGGTGTTTCTCCATTTTCCTATTTAACTATTAATTAAATTTAAAGTAAATTTTGAATTTTTTATTTTACCGCTTTCAAGTTTATGTTAGCTTGATTGTCAATGAATAATTGAATGATTTCATATACTACATTTTCATTGCTACATAAAACGTGAAAGGGAGTGTATCCTTTAAAAGAAAAAAATAAATCGTTGAAAAATTGAATAATTGAAAATTAAATTTTTATAAAAAAAGAAAAAAAATAAAATAAATAAATTATTTACCTTTAGAATTTCTTAGATCAATATTAGCTCCATAATTAATTAGTAACTCGATTATGTCCAAATGAGGAATGACGGATCCACAAAGATGAAACAAGGGAGACAAAGGACAGTCAGAAGAATCCTTGTTGAAAATGTTTGTGTACGCTTTGTTTTGTATCAAATACTTTACTAAGTCCATGTTCTCATTTTTCAAGCAATGAAATAAAGGTGAATATTCTCCTTCTGGAAATTTGTTAACATCAAATCCGTTGTTCATTAAATATTTAACAACTTCTTTATCTCCGTTGTTTTTGCAAACGTTGTATAGTGCCAATCTGTCTTGTTTTATAAAACTCGAAAATTTATCGTAAGATACATCTTCATTTTCAATCAGATCTGATATCTAAAAATAGGAGGATATTAATAAAATAAAAAATAATTTTGAGTTCATTTTTTTTTTATTATTATTTTTTCATTCACCATTATCATGTAATTCATTATCAATTTCTTCAATGTATTATCATTTACTTTCAAATGTTTTATTTTGAGATCATGTACCACTATTTCTTCAATCAAATTTCTTTTTCGTAAAAAAAAAAATTAAATTTATTACGAGATATATCGAACATATTAAAACGTATTTGGACAAGAACTGATTTTAAAAATATTTCAGAATTAAATTTTTACTTCCATTCTTTCTGATTTAGTCTTTGTTGATCTTTGCCATTCATTACATGTGAGTATAAATTCTTTATATCTTCTTCCCTTTCTAGATTATCGAGATTTATTTTGTTTCCCATTTATTAATGCTTTTATTTGATTTTTTATATGGAGAAATGGAATTCGAATAAATACAAATTTTTTTTTTTTAATTCAACTTGGATAGTTTATATATCCGTTAAATGAAATCCCCTCAGATTTATTTATTTATTGAATTTATAAAATCTGTTTTGTTATAAATGATCAGAACTTCTTTTTATTATTGATACTTTTAAAGTTAACGGATTTTATTCAAATTTTCAAGATTTTTTTTTGTTTTTCAAAAATAAACCAAATATTCTTGGAAGCAATCAAGACACTTCTCTCATTAAAAATTGCTAATTTGATTTTAAAATTCTTTTTTCAATTTCGACTACAAATTTAAAAACTTCATTAAAATGAAAACTTTCTTGAGAAAAATTCAAGATCAATTTCTTGATCAAGAGTAAGATTTAATTTGAATAAAGCCAAATTCTAAAAGTTCTTAAATTGAATTCAAAAACTAAATTATAATAAATAAAATAATTAAAAAAAAGGTCTAATACCGGAATACCAATCAAAAAACTACCAATAATCAAATCAAAAATTTAAATATGCCTAATTGCCCATTATGTGGTAAAGATTAAGTTTTTTTTTTTTAAAACAATCTAATTATTTTTCAATTTTGAAAATCACTTGTATTTAAATTTAATTTAATTCAAAAGGAAAGAGGTAAAATTCTTCAAATAAATCCTTTCTTTTTGGATTTTAATTTTTTTAATAGTATGGCAACCAAACAAACACTTGTGCATAAAGGAAAAGGATGCGAGTTTACTTGCTGTTCGACTTGTGCCTCAGTACCAGGAATTACCTTCAATACGTAATTCCTTTTTTTCAAATATAAAATAAATTATTTTTTTTTTAATATATATTTATTGATATAGCTATATCAAGAAATGCTCTTGTGGATCTATTGCAGCAACTTTTCAGAAAAAATAATAAATTTGAATTAAAATTCATAAATAAATTTTATTTTTCCATTTCGACTATAATTTTACAAACTTTTAATAACTTTGCTAATTTTACTTCATTTCAATTTGTCAGAAAGATTGGTTTGATAAAGGAATATTTTTTAACAAAATCATCTCTAAATTTCAAAAAAAAAAATCTTGATCAAAATTATTCTGTTTGGACACATGTCATTCCAATTTGTTAAAGCGAATCAATTTCGTTTTTTTCTTACTTCCATTAATTATTCATTGTTAAAAAACCTTGCTTGCTTCCCTTACAATTTATTTTGATATGTTTCCAGCTTCCATAACAATAAGAGCTAAATGACAAGTGTTAATTTCTAAATCTTTGTTAAAATTTGTTTTTTGATTGAATTTGGGCAATTTTAATAAGAGATAATGGTGATTTATTTGGGACTTCTGTTGATTTAAAAACGAAACACTCTTTAAAGGATAATAAGATGAAGATAATTGCCTAAATTTGACAAAAAATATAAAAAAATTAAAAAAAAAACAATTTGTGAAGTTGCTGCAAATTGAACAAAGGAGAATAAAAAAATAAAAAAGAAATATAGTGTTAAACAACCAAAAATGAGCAATATATTGAATGGTTGGTTTCTCTTTTTGGTTATAAATTTTTGGAATTTTAAACCATTATCTTTGAAAAAAAAATTAAATAGTATGCATACTTGGAGAAGGAGGAGTGGGTAAAAAAGAATTTTTAATTTATATAAAGGCATTTCACTTAATCAGAAAAATTATTAGAATTCTTTATTTTTTCTTTATCTTTTTTTCTCAATAGGAAAAAGTGCAATTGCAACACAATTTTGTTCTCGCTATTTTATTGAGCTATATGATCCAACCATTGAAGGTGAGAAAAAGATAAATTATTGAATAATAAAATTTCAACCTTAATTTTCTTGATATGCATAATTTTGATAGAATCCCATAAAACTAAAATCACAATCGACAAACAAAATTTCAATTTGGAGATTTTAGATACAGCAGGCCAAGAATGCAAGTTGAGAGAAGGATGGATCTTATCCTCAGATGTCTTTCTGTTGGTATTTTCTATTGCAGAAAGAAGTACATTCGAAAGAATCTACACATTACACAAAGAAATAGTACAATGCAAACATAAGAGGGATATCCCTTGTTTGATTGTCGGAAATAAGAGTGATTTGTTCAATAAGAGACAAGTATCTGTTGAAGAGGGAAAGGAATTGGCCAATTATTTTTACAATGCTCAATATCATGAGGTATCTGCCAAATCTGAAAAAGATGTTTTGAATCTCTTCAAAAATCTGGTGAGACTATCTGCCGAATATTATCCTCATCTCACCAATACTAAAAAAAAGAAGAAATGTGTTATATTTTGAATGGATTGAAGAAGGATATTTGGAGAGATTTGATTATTGCAAAAGGAAAAAAAAAAAAGAGTTTTTGTTTCATAAATAAGAGAATATTTAATAAATATCTCAACATTTTTGTTTTGTTGATAAAGTAAACTCTTCTATTTCCAAATTTTGCAAAAAATTTAGGCTTTATCTTGTCTCTTTTTATTGTATTTCCAAAAAAAATTTAAGAAAAGGAGAAAAAAGACATTCAATCTCCAAACAAATTGGACATTTCCTCCATTCTTTTATTGATTGGGAAAATTTATTCATTCACATTCAAAGTACTTGAAAAGAAATTTAAAATTATGTTAGTTCCCAAATTTAAAAAAAAAATAAAAAAAAAAGAGGAATTGTTTTAAAGATGAAAAGTTCAAATTATATCAACATTTGTATTTTAGGGTTTGAAGAAATTTTTTTTTTATATTTTTTTCAATTTAAATTTTATACTAAAGGGATGGAGGAGTTGGGAAAACTGCAGTGTAAGCTTATTTAAAACTATCTTTTTTATTTCTAACTTTTCTTTTTGATTAAAAGAACCATTCAGCTATGTTCTAGTAATTTTTCTTATTTTTCTTAACTAAAAATCTAAATCAAAAAAAAAAGATCATTTTGTGGAACAATATGGTAAATTTTAAATTATAAACATTTGTTCTCATTGTTTTGTTAAAAAATAAATAGATCCAACAATAGAAGATAGTTATAGAAAACAAATGGTGATTGATAATCAATGTTACGTAAGAAAACATATTATAAGAATTTATTTATTTAACAATAAATAGATTTTAGATCTATTGGATACGGCTGGGCAAGAAGAGGTATTCAAAAATATTTTGTTAAAAATTAATGTTTTATTTTCAAAAATAGTTTTCACCATTAAGAGATTCTTGGATTAGATCTTCCGATGGTTTCGTTTTAATTTACTCCATTATTGACAAATCTACATTCGAACACATAGAAGAATTACATAGTTCTATTGTAAGAACAAAAAACACTAATGACACCCCAATAGTCTTGGTAGGAAATAAATGTGACCTAGAAAGTAAAAGAGAAGTTAAAACAGAGGAAGGAAAGCTATTGGCACAATCTTATCGTAATTGGTAAAAAAGAAATAAACAAAATTTAAGAATTAAAGTTTATAAATGTAATCATGAAAAGTTCATTTAGTGAAGTTTCTGCAAAACATAGACTGGGTATTACAGAAATTTTTGCAACTTTAGTTCGAATGATCTCTTCTTACTATCCATATTCTCAAAACTTGAAAGGAAAAAATAAAGGATTGAGATTATGTGCTGTTTTATGAATAATTTTGTGTTTAAATAAATTTAATAAAAATCTAAAAAAAAAAACTTTTTGCTTTTTACCATTCATGTTAAAGTTTTTTTTTTGAAATTTGTATGAATTTAAAACAATTTATTCAAAGTGAGGAATCCGAAGAAAAAAAATTAAAAAAAAAAGGAAATTCGTTCTTTTTTCTTCCAAAAAAACCAACTTTGTTAGTTTTTGTATATAGAAAGGAGATCAATAAAATAAAAGATGAATGAGTTTAAAATATGCATATTAGGAGGTAATATGTAAATATATATCTATTAATTTATCACAATTTATTCATATATCTAATTTATAAGATGGAGGTGTTGGAAAATCTGGTATAAATTTTTTTTTTGAACGATAATAAAAAATTTTTAATTTCAAAAAGCTATGACCATCAGATTCTGTATGGATAAATTTGTTGAATACTATGATCCAACCATTATGGTAAATATCTTCCATTAATCTTGATGAATTATTCCAAAAACTTCCTCTTTCTTCATTAGGATAATTACAGGAAACAAATGATACTGGAGGATGAATCATATAATGTGGATATATTGGATACAGCAGGACAAGAAGAATATTCTCCTTTGAAGGATACGTAAAAAGAAATATATATATATTAATAAAAAATAAAGAAATTGAAAGGATAAATAAGTATCCAAAAATAATATTTGATCCTCATTCAAATCAAATTAAATAAATTCAAGGAAATGTTTTTTATTGTGAAGATAATTTGCGCAAATATTTGAAAATATTTAAAATATAATTTCATTTTCTTTTTTTTTTCAAAATTAGATTCATAAAATCAAGTGATGGATTCGTAATTGTTTATTCAATTACAGACATGAAATCTTTTGAAAGAATAGAAACACTTCACCAATCGATAGTAGAGGAAAGAAACAGCGATACCATTCCTTGTTTCGTTGTGGGGAACAAAACAGATTTGGAAGATCAGAGGGAAGTTCCTTATGAAATGGGTTACAACATGGCTCTATCTTTTTCCAACTGTTTGTTCAAAGAAATTTCTGCCAAGGTGGGAGAGGGAATCACCGATATCTTTGAAAATATTTTGAGGAGTATCACTCGTTACTATCAACAAAATCCAAACAAAAAGAAAGAAAAAAAGGGTTTTTGTAAAATTTTGTGAGAAAAATACTGTGTTGTTTGTTATAAAAGAAAAAAAATGTAAATAATAATATTTATTAAAAAAAAATTTTTTAATTGGACAAAAATAAAGTTGTTCAACAAAAAGATTAGAGATTTATTTTTTGTTCTTTCTTTTTTTGCTTGAGTGGGTGATTTGTGGTTCATCATTTTTTCTTTTAGAAGAATCAGTGGTTTTCTTTTTGGAAGATTGTCTTGAAGAAGTGTTTCTTTTTCTTGATTTGTTTTCTTGATTTTCGATATCTTCATCATCTTCTTGATCTCCTTCCTCCTCACTTTTTTCTGCAACTTTCTTTGTAATTTTCTTGGAAGTACCTTTTGTATTGGTTTTTCTTTTCTTTATTTCTTCTTCTGGCTCTCCTTCCTCCTCTTGATCATCTTCTTCCTCTTCACTTTTATCTGCAACTTTCTTTGTATCTTTTTTTGTTTTTCTTTTCTTAGTATTTTCATCTTTATCTTCTTCCTTTTCATCTTCTTCTCCTTCCTTTTCATCCTCCTCACTTTTTTCTGCAACTTTCTTTGTAATTTTCTTGGTAGAGCCTTTTGTGATGGTTTTTTTCTTTGTTTCTTCTTCTGGTTCTCCTTCCTCTTGATTATCTCCTTCTTCTTCTCCAACTTTCTTTGTATCTTTCTTTGTATCTTTCTTTGTTTTTCTATTCTTAGTATTTTCTTTTTTTTCTGGTTCTTGATCTTCTTTATTTTCATCTTCTCCTTCCTTTTCATCATCTTCACTTTTTTCTGTATTTTTCTTTGTATTTTTCTTGGAAGAAGTTTTGGTTTTATTTTTTCTTTTTTTTGTTTCCTCTTCTTTTCCTTCTTTATCTTCCTTTTCTTCTTCTTGTTCGTCTTTTTCGTCAAGATCATCGTCGATGATCTTTTCCAATTCAATGTCATCAAAAACGAGGGATCTTCTTGTTTTGACTTTTGCGTTTCTGTCCAAGGAAGATCTCTTTTTGGATGTCTCTGTGTTTTTTTGAGAGGATTTGTAATTCTCATCATCTTCTTTTTTACTTTTACTTGCTTTCTTTTTTGTTGTTGTATTTGTTATGTTTGCTGTTTTTGCTGAATAAAAAAAAAATTTATCACAGGTAAAGGAAACAAAACAAAAAAAATCAAATAAAATGAAATAAAAAAGAAAAAAACAAATAAAATAAAAAAAAAAGATTAAAAAAATAAAATATAAAAATAATTAAAAAAAAGATTACGCTTAGAAACGCTCTTGGAAGAAGTCTTAGAAGTAGTGTTAGCAATTTTGGTAGTGGTATTAACAGTTTTGGAGACATTGGCCTTAGACCTAGGATTGAAGCTGATGTTGGTAGGAAGAGTGAAACTCTCATTCAAAGCGAAAGTTTTCTTGGGGGTGGTAGATTTATCAAACTTGAAATAAGCAGCGGGAATAAAAAGGTCACCTGGGTGAGGGTGTTGAACCCAGCTTTTGTTATTGGAGATCGTTTCCAATATTTTCAAGGCGATTTCGCAAATGAGAGTGATTTTTTCTGTTTGCGGGTTGGTTTCGAAGGCGTCTTCGGTGAAGTGGATTCTTTGGAGGTAGCTGGAGATGAAGGTGAAGTTGTCGGATTTTTGGAGGATGGGGTCGAGGTAGAACTTCAGGTAGTGTACTATCTTCTCGTGCTTTTCGTCTTCGGAGCTGATGAATTTTGAGTGTGCAAGGAGATGTATGAGGTAAGGGAGTGAAATCTAAATATTTTTGATTTAATATTTATTTTTTATATTTTACTTTCTTGTTTTTTCTTTAAATTTTTTTCTTTATTTTTTTTTTCTTTATGTTGTTTAATTTTTAATTTTGTTGTTTAACTTTTTTTTTTCTTTATTTTGCTTTATTTTTATTTTATTCCATTGGAAAAATCAAAATGTTTTTCTTTCTGTTTTATTTATTTTAATTTTTGATTTATTTTTATTTCATTTTATTACTTCTTTAAGTTTTTATTATATTTTTTGATTTATTTGATTTTAAAAAAAACTTTTTTTTTTGATTTACCTCAGGAAGGGTTCTCAACAAAAGTTTGTCGATCTCTTTCAATTTCTCAATATCTTTGACACCATCCTTCTTCTTCTTGTTCTTGGCATAGATGGAACGGCGGAGATTAATGAAAGTGACGAGAGAATTTTTGGCACTTTGAAAAAGAGTCTTGTCTTCCTCCAAAGCGTACAAAACGAAGAGGTTCAAGTACTTCAAAGGGAGAAGGATATCTTTGCAGAAATGTCTGTGTAATCTCTTGAAAAACTTTTTTCTGTTGTCGAGATTGTTGTCGTAGGAGCTCTCCGAAAGGATCTGGAACATTTTGGGGTTGATGTGTTGCTCGATTTTGGGGTTGTGGGCGAGGTCCAACATAGAGACGGAGATGATCTTTCTCATCTCGACTTTGTGAGAAATCTCTTTGTCTGATTTCGATTTCTTCTTTGAATTCTCGAGTTCTTTGGAGGCGGGGAGTTTGCCTTTATTCTTGAGGATGTCGGAGAAGACTTTCATAGTGTCTTGGACCTTTGCTTTGTCGATATCAAAGTTCAAGAGGATGGAAGTGATCAACTTGACTGCGCACACTCTTGCGGCGACTTCCTTTTGAGATGTGAAGCCAATATCTACAAGAACATCTTCTATAATAAAGTCGTAAATAAAGATGATGTCTCTCAAAGGGATGAACTTTGGTTTCAAAGTGACAATTTGGTTGTAAGTGGAGAAAAATGCGTTGAGATGTTCGTTTGATGTCAAAAAATTCTTCTCGTAGTTCTTGTGGATCGAATTCAAAATATCTTTGTGATCTCTAGTGTACAACTTGCAAATGATTTGTGTAGCTCTTTTTGCGTTTTTGGTTGTCCCTGTCTTTGCAAACTCGATCAATTTTGCTTTGAGCTCCTTTGCAGCACCTGGGGATGAGGAAACCATCTCTGAGTTTTGCTTGGACAAGATGGTGAGTGTGTTTTTGATGATGAAACTTTTCTTTTCGTTTAAGATGAGGAAAGACAAGTCTTTGAATGATCCAGAGAATAATTCTGGAAAGTATTCAGATACGTTCTTATTAAAAAAATTAAGTTGAATTTATAAATGTGAATTGAGTTTTTTTTTTAAAAAAAAAAGAAGAGTTTACAACGAGGACGTCAACCAATGGTGTGTAAGAACCTTCATCATCGTCCCCGAGGTATTCCCTCAAGGTGTTGATCAAAGTGGGAATTTCTTCCTTTGTGAGGAAATTGTAAGAGATCTTGGTGGTAAGAGAAGTCAAAAACTCTTCAGAGACAGTTCTCTTTCCAACAACCTCGAACAAAGACTCAACTGTTTTTCTTGTGTCAGAGAGTTTAGAGTCAGGGTTGGTCAACTTTTCAAAAATCTTCCTAATTTTCGACTTTTTGTTTCCTTTCATCAAGTTGACAAAATAATTGGTTGTTCTGTCTTCTTTGAAAGGAAAGTGGCTACACATCTTCTTCAAAGTAGAGTTATATGTGAGTTTTTCTTCATCAGACAAGTCCTCAGTGTTTCCAGAGCTGAGGCCAAAGTAAGTATCGAAAAGAGTTCTGAAGTTGAACTTTTCTTTCAAGAGATCTTTGAGTGCGGAATTGGAAGTGTTGTCATATACACTAAACAAGACTTTCAAGAACGCGTTGGTTCTGTCTTTGTGAACCTCTGGATTTTCAGGCAACAAAAATCTGTCAAAAATATTTTCTACAACACACTTGATGGCAACGTTGCTTTGGAAGTAGCACTCCATGAGTTTGGTTGGGATCCAATTATACTTTAAATCTATTTTTTTATCTTTGTTGGTATCTGCCAATTCAAGTCTTTCGCACTCTCTGTAGAAAGAAGCCAAAAATTGCATCGCTTCTATCCTGACTTCTTGGTTTTTGTCCAACATTCTTTCTCCGATTTGTTTGAGTGATTTATCATCAAAAAACTCGAGGTAATCTTTTTCCAAGAGGATATCCTTTGTCACATTCAACGCCATCGTTCTAACCAAGTGAGAAGAGTCATTAGTGGAGGTGATGATGTTGCTTATCATGTCTTTTCTTGTGTTTGGATGATTTAAGATGAAATACTTTGAAAAATAAACCATTTGTTTTCTTATTTCCTCTTCTGTGTCATTGAATCTCTTTGTGAAAGCGACATAAACATTGTGGTACTTTGAAGAAAGCACAGAACCTTTCTCAGCAAACATTCTTCCCAAAAGATCTACAGATTGTTTTCTCTTGGGCACGTTGTCGCAAAGCAACTCGCTCTCAAACTCGGGCAAGACACTGTCAAGAATTTCAGGAGCAATGTTATTTATTTCCAAGATGAGAGAGTAGATCTTCTTGCTTGGAATTTCACTTTGGAACTTTACAGTTGTGATGGCAAGTACAAAGAATTGTGAGATTCTTGGTCCTAACACTTCTTCCGCTTTTTTGATGAGATTCATCGCCAATGTGTATTGTGGAGTCTTTTTCTCTTGCAAAAGGTTTGTTAGGATGATCTCCACAAAGCTTTGAGGTATTTCATCGTAATCATCCAATATATCGCAGAGTATCTTTATGATGTACTCTCCTATCTGAGTTGCCAGATGATTTTCGTTGATCATATCGAAAAAGGAGGTGAAGACCTTTTCGATCATTGTTTCCTCCTCTGATACCAATGTGAACGCACAGATATTCGATAATTGCTGCAACAATTCTGTTGCTTGTTGGAAATATGCCTCATCTTTCTCCAACAATTGAAATTGATCGATGAAAAATCTAAAGATGATTTTCATTGTGTCTTTATCATATGGTTGTTCTGGTGCATGTCCTCTCATTATGTATGATAGACATAATGCATACATTATCTTCACATCTGCGCTCTTATTTTTGTATAATTTCAATTCTGATAATTCAGCTGTCAAATTATCCAAATCCTTTGCATCTCTCTTATTATCCTCTATCTCTTCAACAAATACTTTCAAATATTCATGCAAAGTCTTCAAAATAAAAAAAAATTAATATTGGTCTTATATAATTACATCTGATGTATAGATGGATCTATATAATGGTATTCTTTAAAGGTATATTTATTTTACCTTCAATTTTTTTAATATTATCTTTGAATTTTTCTCTTCCCCTATGTATGCTCCTCCCAATATCAAATCTGCTTCATTCATTTCATCTTTTTTTGTATTTTTCTTCTTATGGCTCATTGTTTCCTCTTATATCTCAAAAATGGCTTCAATTTTTTTTAATTTTATTCAAAAATATTTTGGCGCAAATTTTATCAAAACAATAATAATTCTTTGTAAAAATTCAATTTGAAAGATTTTTAAGA
>JAMYWO010000009.1:99701-146707 GCA_024220525.1 Cochliopodium minus | reverse complement strand
TCAAAAATATTTTGGCGCAAATTTTATCAAAACAATAATAATTCTTTGTAAAAATTCAATTTGAAAGATTTTTAAGATTAAATTCCAAAAACAATCTTTAAAATCCAAAGAAACTTTCCAAAATCATGTTATTTTGTAAATTGAAAAAAATCAAGCATGAAATAGGTACTATTACTTGAAGATCTTATCCTATTTTTTGATAATCAAAAGACAAAAAAATTTTTTCTCTTTTTCAAATAAAAAAGAAATAGATTTCAATTTCAAAAATAATCTCACTTTTTATTATTTTGCAGTAATATGTGAAAACCTCAACAAACCATCATTCCTTCAAAATATAGAAACACTTCTGAACACAAAAATTACCCAAAGATTCTTTCTGACTATTCTTTCTCAAAGGGAACATATTTAAATATGGTATCTCAAACTTGTAAGAATCTTTTCTTTTATTTCGTTCTTTTTCTTTGACCTACTTTTGTTTTCCGAAAGAATTCAAGAAAGAAGTTACTGGAGAGGAGAATTTCATCAAACCAAACCAAAATAATGATTTCAGGATAAAGTTGTCTCGACTGACCCTTGTTTCAGAAGGAAAAAGACTTGTGAAAAATTGTATTTTTTACGTTCCAAACAAAGAAACAAACAGAATGGATGAAGTCAAAATAGAAAGACCTTCTTTTGTGATGAGATTATTTAATCCAAAAACAGGAAAAACCACTTCTCAAACTTTGTTCAATAATCAAATCACTTCGTACTACTCTTGTGAAGATAGATCCAAGAAAACAAATTCAAAAGTGAAAACAAAAGTTAAATGGTCACCCTTCTATTTTTTCTATTTCACAAACAAATTTTTAATTGATTAAACAAAAAAACATAAATTTAAACAAAAAGTATTTTCCACTCTTCCTCCCTCTTAAAGAAAAAGAGTTTTTTTTTTTTTCAAAAAAAGAATAAATGTACATCAAGGAGGGAAACCAAAAAAGCAAAAGGGGGAAAAAGAAAAAGAAGGAGAAGAACTTAGTACCAGCCAGAGTAATCAACCTTTCCCATATCACTACCCCAACCCAATACAGGTTTATTCTCGAGACCATAAGAAACACGAGAGTTGGTACCTGCACCTTCAGGGATGGAGTTTCTCTTCATCTTCCAATCGATATATTCATCGATGATGACGGGCCAGGAATCCTCGGGATCATAGTTGGAGAGATCCTCGTTTACGCTGTGGATAAATTCATAATAGGTGTTCCATTGATCCTTGGTGAGATTCTTGGCGTCATCTTGCTCCTTGAGAAATTGGATGAATTCGGTGGTATGTGGTATTTTATCTTCGGCAGGGAAGAATAGTCCAATCAAAATATAAGCAGCTTCTAATTCTAAAATTGAGAAAAGAAAGAAAAATGAGTTATAAAAGATTAAATAAGGAATTTATTATTTGAATGGGGAATGCTTATATTGAAGTTGAATATAATGTTTGCCAAAAAAAAAAAAAAAATTATCAAATGTAAATTTGAAACTATATAATGAATTAAGGATGTAAAGAATGAAGATTATAAAATAATTTGTTTTCTTAAATTTAATATATGCAAAGCAATTATATTTTTTTTGTTTACCCAAAACCTTTCTTTCTTGAGAGGCAAGAAATGTCCATTGCCAAATCTTCTCCTTATTGTCATTGAAATCAAGTTGGAGCTGAGGAATCGACTCTTTTAACTTCTCGATTGAATCGATCTTCAATTTGGTGAGTCCCTCAATGAATTCATCCCTTGATAAATATCCTATTTCTTGGCATTCAAATCTCCATCCAATAACAAAAGATAATACCTTTTTAAGCAAAAAAAANCCTCCTGCTCCTCGTGGTGTACCAAAAATCAAAGTTAAATATGCTATTGATGAAAATGGTATCTTGAATGTCACTGCTACTGAAGAATCTACCGGAAAGAAGAACAGTATCACCATTACCAACGACAAGGGAAGATTGTCTCCTGAAGAAATCAAGAGAATGGTTGAAGAAGCACAAAAACATCAAGATGAAGATAAACTCGCAAGAGAACTCATTGAAGCAAGAAACAACTTGGATTCTTATGCTCATCAAATTAAAAGATCTATCAGTGATGAAAAGATCAAAGATAAGATTCCAGAAGAAGATAGAAAGACTATCGAAAATGCAGTTCAAGAAACTCTTTCTTGGTTGGAAAAGAATCAAACTGCAGAAAAAGATGAAATTGAACATCAAAGAAAGGAACTCGAATCTAAAGTTGGTCCTATCATGACTAAACTCTATCAAGGAGGACAAGGTGGTCAAGGTGGTTTTGAAGGAGGATTTCCTGGAGGAGAAGGTGGATTCCCTGGAGGAAACTTTGGTGGACAAAACTTTGGTGGAGAAGAAAGTGGAAACACCGGAGGTTCTTCATCTGGTCCAAAGATTGAAGAAGTCGACTAATCTATAATTTATTAAAAAATAAAGTTATTTTTATTCAAAAAAAAAATGTCCATTTATTCAAATATGAGTACTTATTTATTATTGATTGTTCTTTCAAATTTTTATAAAGTGAAATTTCTTTTGATAAAAAATAAAAATGAGAGGAAAATTGATCTTGTTTTGTTTATTTTTGACGATTTTGATTTCAAATGTTGTCGAAGCATCACCAAAGTTGCCACAAAAGAGAGATCAACTTGATTGTAACCATCAAAAAAATATATATTTTTTACAGCTACCAATAATTCATTTATCACAAATATAAAAACATATATTTATTTCAATCAAAATGATCTTAAAACAACTTGAAGAATATCACAAATTATAGATGAAAATATCTTTTGGAAATATCATTTTTTAATTTGTACTATTTATAAATGAAAAAATAGGCATCTCCTGCAAATTTTTTCTTGAATTGGTTGGAAATTTATTCAAAATGAATACAACAGAAGAAGATGCAGAAAAAATAATCTATCCTGTATGTGCAGATCTTTTGAAAATAGAAGATGATAGAGTATGCAAGGGAATTTTGGCAGAATTCGTTCCATGGTTGTTCGATGTTTTTGCAACAGGAGTAAATTTAGATTCCCAATTGGTATGCGGAAACATAGGTAAAACAAATTGAACCGAAAAATCAATCAAAATAAAAAATTAAAACCAAAATAAACTTTGAATTTTGTTTCATTAATCCTTATATTTTATCTCTAATTAATAAACGGAAATCATTAAATAATACTTTTTTTTTTTTGATTAACATAGGTTATTGTTCTGCTGTACCAATTCCTTATGTTTGGAACCCAGTGTTCCCAAAACCAAAGCCACCATATGTTCCCCCTCACGTAAACCAAATCATTTAAAATTTTTAGTTTTTATTAATCAGCAACAATCAACTCTACAGAAAATTACTTATGTGCTTTTCTCTTCTTTTCTTTAAAATGTTTTTTTTTTTGAAAATAATAGGTTGTTCCAGGAGAAAACTACTACATTCTCCATCTTTCTGATATTCATTATGACCCAAGATATATGATGGGTAAAATTTTGTCTTTTATTTCCAAAATATTTTCAATTTTTTTTTATTGTTTAAAGGAGCTCCAACAAAGTGCGGTAAAATAAAAAAATAAAAAATTTAAAAACTCAAACCTTGATTTATAAATTTTTTATTTATTACAGGAGAACCTTTGTGCTGCAGAAAATCTGACAATGGGACAGGATCCGCAGGAAAGTGGGGAGATTATAGTTGTGATTTAAATCCAGATTTATTGAACTGGAGTAAAGAAATTTTTTAAAAAAATAAAAAAATCAAATTAATAAAAAAAATTAAAAGTAAAAATAGAAATCAAAAAAACTTTTAATTTTAGGTATGAACTATTTCAACACATCTCTTCCTGTAAAACCAAAATTTATTGTCATGACAGGTGATTTGCCTCCTCACAACGTATGGAACCAAACAGACACCACCAACTTGGATTTTTCTTTGTTCATCTCCCAAGTTTTATTGGACACTTTCGAAAATCTTGACATTCCAGTTTTTACAGCCATCGGGTAAAATTTAATTTCAATTATAATAAATCAAGTTAAAATTAAATTAAGTTTATAATTTATTTAAAATAATTTATTTTAAAATTAAAGAATTTAATTTATTTATTGATTTTTCCACATTTCAAAAGAAATCATGAGGGGAGTCCTGTGAACAATTTTCGTGTTAATAAGACAAGCTGGTTGTATGCTCCTATTGCTCAAAAATATTCCAAATGGTTGACTCCGGAAGCTGTAGAATCTTTCTCTCAAAATGGATTTTACACTCAACTTGTTGAACCTGGTACAAAAATATATAAAATTGTTTTATTTTTTTTTTTATTTTTTTTCTTATCAAATTTCTTCATTTTCATTGTTTTTTTTTTATTTATAAAATTTAATTCTCATTTTATTTCATTTATTTTTTATACTTGTTTATTTAGGATTGAGAATATTGAGTATGAATGACAACTTTTGCAACAGTATGAATTTCTGGAATTATTTGAACGAAACAGACCCTGCCAATATGTTACAGTGGACCATCAAAACCTTGCAAAACGCAGAAGACAGCAAAGAAAAAGTTTTCGTTTTGGTAAAATCAAAATAAAAAATAAAATCAAAAAAAATTAGAATTAATGAAAAAAAAAGTTAAAACGAAAAATAAATAAATAACTTAAAAATTTAAATATTTTTTAAAAGGCTCATATTCCAACTGGTATCGATTGTTGTATTGCGTAAATGATTTAATATCTATTATCTATTTAATTTCTTTTTTAATGTTACCTTCAATTTTTTTTTTTTTTGGTTGGTTAGGTCATGGGGAAACACTTTCTACAAAATCGTGAATAGATACGAAAACACCATTTCTGCAATGTTCATGGGTCACACTCATAAGGATCATTTCCAAGTATTTTATGAAAATGGAACTAATTCAAGAGCTACTGGTAATGTTATTCTAAATTAAATTTTCAATATTAATATTAAATAAAAAAATTTAAATTTACTCATTTAAAAATATTTGAAAATAAAATTTATAGCTATTACATATGTTGCTCCCAGTTTGACAACATTCACAAACATCAACCCTTCTTACAGAATTTACACTGTTGATCAAAAAACCAATTTTATTGTTGACACTGATACTTACCATGTTAATCTCACTCTTGCAAACAGAGTTGGACCTTCTTTTCAACATGTAAAAATAATTTTTTTTTATTTTATATTTTTTATTGTTTTTTTTGTTTTATGTTTTTTCAATTCATAACTTTTTTGAATGAAATTATTTTCTTTATTAAAAATATTTTTTCTCTTAAAAGGAATACAGTGCTAAAAAAACATACAACATGACAAATTTATTTCCTCAAGGTAAATCAAAAAAACAAACAAAACACTTTTTTGTTTACTAAAACCTTTTTTTTTTAAATTTTTTTAGATTGGGCAGATTTGATCACCAGAATGGAACAGGATGATTCTCTTTTCCAAACATTCTATTACTACAAATACACTTCCACCGCAACTAAAAAGTGTGAGGGTGATTGTAAAATAGACCTTCTTTGTTCTACTAAGAGTGGATCTTACTCCCTTTATAAAGATTGCGTCGCATCCAACAACACTTTTGCAACCATCAACAATTATTAAAACTAATTATTTTTTTTACTTTAGTATCTTTGTTAAAAATAAAATAAAAATTGATAAAAAATTTAAAATAGAACACCACAAATTATGAAAATGAAAACATTACGTTCCAGCATTATTTATTTTTTGTTGTAACTTAATTTCTTTTAGAGGATGGTAAAATTCGTGAGAGGTAACTTTGCACAAATTGCTTAAGTGCGTTGGTTTGTTGGAATTGTGATAAAATCATTCCTAAAACTCAATTTATGTTTCACTTTATTTAAAGAATCAAACTTTGGAAAAAAAATTTTGTTCAAAACTTTGATAAGAATTAATAAAATCAAACTTTGTTAAGAAATTCTGTTTAAAAATTTAAATATCTTTGTTTTGTAATTAGAGAGAATCAATTTAAATTATTGAAATAGAAATAAAAAAAAAAAAAATGATAGGAAAATTGATCTTGTTCTTTTTATTTTTGACAATTTTGATTTCAAATGTTGTCGAAGCATCACCAAAGTTGCCACAAAAGAGAGATCAACTTGATTGTAACCAAAAAAAATATATTTTTTACAGCTACCAATAATTCATTTATCACAAATATAAAAACATATATTTATTTTTCAATCAAAATGATCTTCAAACAACTTGAAGAATATCACAAATTATAGATGAAAATTAGAGATTTTTTTAGCAAATAATTTATATCCGCTAACAAAGTTGTAAATTTTGGACATGTCTAGATGAAAATATCTTTTGAAAATATCATTTTTTAATTTGTATGATTTATAAATGAAAAAATAGGCATCTCCTGCAAATTTTTTCTTGAATTGGTTGGAAATTTATTCAAAATGAATACAACAGAAGAAGATGCAGAAAAAATAATCTATCCTGTATGTGCAGATCTTTTGAAAATAGAAGATGATAGAGTATGCAAGGGAATTTTGGCAGAATTCGTTCCATGGTTGTTAGATGTTTTTGCAACAGGAATAGATTTAGATTCTAACATCGTATGCGGAAACATAGGTAAAACAAATTGAACCGAAAAATCAATCAAAATAAAAAATTAAAACCAAAATAAACTTTAAATTTCGTACAATCGAAATAAGAATCAAATCTACAAGAATAAACAAAAATTTTTATTTTGTTTTAGGTTATTGTTCTGTTGTGCCTATTCCATTCGTTTGGAACCCAGTTTTCCCAAAACCAAAGCCACCATATGTTCCCCCTCACGTAAACCAAATCATTTAAAATTTTTAGTTTTTATTAATCAGCAATAATCAACTCTACATAATTATTTGCATCCTTTTTTAGCTTCCCTTTTTTTTCTTTAAAAAATTTTTTGAAATAATAGGTTGTTCCAGGAGAAAACTACTACATTCTCCATCTTTCTGATATTCATTATGACCCAAGATATTCTGTAGGTAATATTCTCTTTTAAAAGTTATTTCTTTTTCGATCATCCAACATTTTTTGTCAAGGATCTCCTACTAATTGTGGTAAAATAAAAAAATAAAAAATTTAAAAACTCAAACCTTGATTAATTAACTTATTTTTTATTACAGGAGAACCTTTGTGCTGCAGAAAATCAGACAATGGAACAGGATCTGCAGCAAAGTGGGGAGATTATAGTTGTGATTTAAATCCAGATTTATTGAACTGGAGTAAAGAAATTTTTTAAAAAAATAAAAAAAAATCAAATTAATAAAAAAAAATTAAAAACAAAAAAGTAAAAATAGACAAGTAATTTATCAAAAAAACTTTTAATTTTAGGTATGAACTATTTCAACACATCTCTTCCTGTAAAACCAAAGTTTGTCGTCATGACAGGTGATTTGCCTCCTCACAACGTATGGAACCAAACAGAAACTACTAACTTGGATTTTTCTTTGTTCATCTCCCAAGTTTTATTGGACACTTTTGGAAAGCTGAACATCACTGTCTATCCCGCGATTGGGTAAAATTTAATTTCAATTATAATAAATTCTAGTTAAAATTAAAAATAAGTTTATAATTTATTTAAAATAATTTATTTTAAAATTAAAGAATTTAATTTATTTATTGATTTTTCCACATTTCAAAAGAAATCATGAGGGGAGTCCTGTGAACAATTTTCGTGTTAATAAGACAAGCTGGTTGTATGCTCCTATTGCTCAAAAATATTCCAAATGGTTGACTCCGGAAGCTGTAGAATCTTTCTCTCAAAATGGATTTTACACTCAACTTGTTGAACCTGGTAAAAATAAATAAATTGTTTTATTGAATTTCATTATTTAAATTTCTACATTTTCGTTCTTTTTTATTTAATTATTTTATTTAAAATATTTAAATTTAATTCTCATTTTGTTTCATTTATTTTTTATACTTGTTTATTTTTAGGATTGAGAATATTGAGTATGAATGACAACTTTTGCAATAACTTGAATTTCTGGAATTATTTGAACGAAACAGACCCTGCCAATATGTTACAGTGGACCATCAAAACCTTGCAAAACGCAGAAGACAGCAAAGAAAAAGTTTTCGTTTTGGTAAAATCAAAATAAAAAATAAAATCAAAAAAAATTAGAATTAATGAAAAAAAAAGTTAAAACGAAAAATAAATAAATAACTTAAAAATTTAAAAATTTTTTTTTAAAAGGCTCATATTCCAACTGGTATCAAGGATTGTATTGCGTAAACGATCTAATATCCATTATCTGTTTATTTTCTTTTTTAATGTTGCCCACTTTATTAAATTTTTTTGGTTGGTTAGGTCATGGGGAAACACTTTCTACAAAATCGTGAATAGATATGAAAACACCATTTCTGCAATGTTCATGGGTCACACTCACACTGACGAATTCCAAGTATTTTATGAAAATGGAACTAATTCAAGAGCTACTGGTAATTTTATTTTAAATTAAATTTTCAATATTAATATTAAATAAAAAAATTTAAATTTACTCATTTAAAAATATTTGAAAATAAAATTTNTATTTTTTATTTTTTATTTTTTATTTTTTATTTTTTATTTTTTATTTTTTATTTTTTATTTTTTATTTTTCATTTTACATTTTTCATATTTATTATGGCGAATTTTATTTTTTATTTTTATTTTTTTTTTTATTTTGAATAAATCATTTTTCTTAAAGCTGTCACTCTTTTGGAATTTGCAGAGCCAGGGGAATTTTTGGTTAGATACAGCAGATCTCATGGGTAAATAATTTTTTTTTAATAAAATTTTTCAATTTTTTATTAAATTTTACAATAAATATTTTTTTAAAAATTTTTTAATTTTTTTTTTTTGATATAATTTATTTTTGTTAGTAACTGGGTTATTTCTTGGGTGCATCCATCAAGACAATTGTACCATACTCCAATCTCTCATTCTTATTGTTCAGATATTTGGTCAGTTAGGTAAAAAAATATTTTTCATAATTATTTTTCTTATTTTAATTATTTTTATTTCATTTTTTTTTTTATTATTTATTTTTTAAATTCATTGTTTATTTTTTTTATTTTTTTTATTTTTTTTTAATTTTTAAATTTTTAAAATTTTTAAAAAAGCGAACAAAACTTCTTATCTATTAACCAAGTCATTGATGCCCACAAAAATCATTGGGTAAAACCCGTCGTACTGATGCCTCCTTGTTCCGCCATTTTCAAAATGCGCTCTTCTGAAGAGCAAAATGATTTTAAAGGTAAAATTTTTTTTATTTTTTTTTAATTTTAATTTTAATTATAATTAAATTTTTTTTTTTTTAGGTGGCTATCAAAGCATGAATTCTTTGAAAGACTTGTTGGTCAGCCCACACCCTGGTCGTGAGGACAGTCCCAACATGACATCCCCTCGCAATAAGTACAACAAAAAAAACTCATCAGCCCTCTCTGATCTCAATAAACTCCCCATTATCAAAAAGACTAACAAAAAAAAAGACAATTCCAATGACAATTCTGGAAGCGACAATGATAAATAAAGAAAAAAAAACCTTTTTGACAGAATAATTTCCTTGAAAGAAATAAATATAAAATAAAAACTCCTTTTAAAAAAAAAAAACTTTTTATTTTTCTTTCTTTCTTTCTTTTTAAATTAGCTTCAATGAAACAATCTTGTCAGGGTAGGTTAAATAAAGATTATAATTTTTGTCCATGTACATTTTATTTTTGACAGAGGTTTGAGTGTATCTGAGATTATCTTTTTTGATATCCATCTTATCACATGAAAACTTGAACAAATATTTTGGTTTGTTAAGATCAACACAAAAAACGTACTCAAAATCCGATTTAGTCCCTAAAGATCCTCTGAGAAACAAATAAGATTGGTAAGGATGAAAGAGAACATAAGGAGGAGAGTTTATTTTGAGAGAAAGTTCTTTGTCTTCGTTTTCTTCTTTGAAATCGATAGGTATCATCTTTCCAAAAAGTATTTCATCACCAAATTTTATTGGCAGAATTATTATATTTGAAAATGTTGTAGGAATTAAAATGAGACCAACACCTAATTTTAATAGATAAATTTTAATATTAATATAAAAATTCTTCAATGAATTTTTGCAAAAATTTATGCATCAAATTAAAGTGAAATAAAAAAAAAAAAAAAATTTTTTTTTGAGTCAGTTAAAAATATGTTTTCTATTTTTTTTTTTTTTGAAACATAAATTAAAAAAATTTTATAATAATTTTATTATAAAAAAAAAGAATTTATTTAAATGATTTTGATACAATTAAAAAATATACCTTGGCAAAAGTTGATTTCCTCGAAAGACAAATATCCCAAATCTATTTTGATGAAACACATGAGATGTTCATCAACGACATTCAGATTTAAATAGTATACTGATCCATCCATGATGGAAAATAATACTCCATTAATTAAAATCCATCTTTTATGCAATATCTTTATTCAAAATAAAAAAACAAATGAAAATAAATTAATGGAATTGTTAAATGAAATTTGTATTATAGAAAAATAAAATTGTTTAATAAAAAAAATAAAATAAAAAAATAAAAATTGTTTGATGAAAAAAAATAAAATAATATAATGAAAAAACAAAAAAATATAAAAATGAAAAGCATAAAAAATCAAAAAAATTAAAAAAAAAATTCAAAAAAAAATAATTTCAAATATTTTGTTTTTTACAACTGTCTTGTTGCTTTCTATTTCAAAGTTGTAGAGTTGTTTTTTCTTCTTCAAGTCAATCACAATTACTTGTTTATTGGTATGGCAACACAAAATGTTTTTTTCTAAAAATAAAAAAATAAAATAAAAAAAAATAAAAAAATAAAAAATATTAAAAAATAAAAAAAATAAAAAAAAATCAAATTAAAAACCTATGACAATTTTGTTGGCATAAGAGTAATAAGCCATGTAAAGGGGGATAGTGATATCCAATTCTATTTTCCCCGTTTCTAAGCAGATTGCTTTCAGTGAAGAAGTGGAGAGAAATACCACTTTATTGTCCCATATTTTCAAAATACTAGTGAATGGAACCTATCAAAATAATAATAAAAAATAATAAATAATAAAAATAAAAATAAAAATAAAAATGAAAATGAAAATAAAAATTAAATATAATAAAATAAAAAATAAAAAATAAAAAGTGGTTACAGGATTAGCAAAATAATCAAAAGTATGTTTCCATTTGAATTTTTGATTTGTTAAATTAAAAGCTCCAATCGTTGTACTAATAAAAAAAAAATTTTATTTTTTTCATTATTTTTTATTTTTTATTTTATATTTTTTTTTTGTTTTTTTTTTTTGCCATAATTTTTGTTAAATCTTTACCGTGCAGTTATAATTAGATGATCATTGATCAAAAAATGAATGCAATATTGACAATGTTGATTGTTGTGCCCTTCAAACATGTTTAATTGTTTCATCCTTTAAAAAGAAAAAAATAATATAAAATAAAAAATAAGAATAAAAAATAAAAAACAGTAAAAATTTAAAATACTTTTTTGAAAAAAAAAAATAAAATATGAAATCTTTTACCAACATGAATAACCTTGTTTTAAATCTAATCCTATCTTTTTTTCATTTTTTTTTTTTATTTTTATTTTAATCTAATTTGATTTTTCAATTTTTTTGAATTAAAATATTCTGAATTAATTTAATTTTTTCTTACATAGATTTTTTTTTTTAATATTTTATTAATTTTTTTAATTTTTTTTATATTTTTTTTTTATTTTATTTTTTTGACAAACCATTTTTTGTTCTTTATAATAGAGGAGATATTGTTTGTTGAAAGAGGAGATGAAATTAGATTCGTTGGGAATCGCCACCTGTGACCACACAAACTCCAAACCCCTCACCTTAGGAATGTCTTGTAAAGGAGATAAAGTATTGATGAAATATTGTCCCTTGCTATTTTCTGTTGATCCCTGAACAATTTTTTTTAATTTTTTTTTTGAAATTAAATAATTTTCAAATTTTTTTTGAATGATTAACAAGATTAAATGAAATCATTGAACAAATAATGAGCTTTTTTAAAATATTGTTTGTTATAATGGCAAAGTTGTATATTTCATTTTTAAAATTAATAGATTTTATAATTAGATTATTGTAAAAGCTTAAAATATCAGTATTAAAAGCACTATTTCCGATATATCTTTAAAGATGGATTCTTTTTTTTTTACATATCCGTCATTTTCCAAGTGATATGTCCTATATCTTGATTTCCAATCTCCCTCTTCCTTTATATTTCCAAATCTCATGAGGGTGAGGCCTTTCCATACAACCTCATCATTGACATAGGATAGAAATTTCTTGTTGGAGAGCATCAAATTACATAAAGAGGTGATATCGAGGAAATTGATAAAGATATATCTTCTGACTTGTGCAGGCAAAATGGTCTCAAAAAGGCAAATATGATCCATAGTTGAAGAAATAAAAATAAAAGGTTTCAATTTTTTTTTTTTTATATTTTATATTTTTTATTTTTATTTTATTTTTTTTTAAATAAGTTTTTTTTTTTTGAAAATCTGATTTGGGGGCAGTGGAAGCAAAAAAAAGAGAGGGGGTCCATTTTTACTTCTTCTCATTGAGAACGTTGAAAAAGGAGGAGAGATCATCAAGAGACTTCTTGTGATCAGACTTGGACTTTACAAGATCAGACCACTTGTTGAAGTCAGTCTCACTGACAACTTTGTAGTTCAATAAATACTGAAAAAACCTTTCGATCCAACACTTGTTGTAGTTTTCGGTGGAATGCTTGATGGAAACCCTGTCGAGAATTAAACAGCGGGAATCTTCTTGCGAAGAAAAACTGGAGACGACACTGTGATATTCTTTCCAAAAGGAAGCCTCCTTCTCCAAGAGGTCTCCTAAATCATCAGTAGACTTGTAAGTGGTTCTTCCTAAAGTGCTGGCAAGATACTCAATGACGCCGTCCACAACTTCTTCTACAAAGGAGAACTTCTTCAAGGTACCTTCAGGAACGGTTTCCTTGAGCTCTTTGACGATCTCGGTCGCAGTCTTCTTTGCTTTGAAAGATTTCTTGACGATGTCGATCGGGCTTGCTTCTTGGAAGAAAGATGGATCAAATTCGAATTCCCTGAAGAACTCTTCGAGATCTTCTTCGTTGGATTCCTCCTTCAAGTAATGGGAAGGTTTGATGTTGTGCTTTTTCAAGTTTTCTTTGAAGTTTTCATCATCCATCAACTCCTCGCAACAAGATCCAAAAATCTTTGCAGCAACACCAACACATCCCAATCTACTCTTAGTGGACAAATTTCTTAAAGCAATAAACTCTTCTTTGTTGAAGAGGGACATATTGATCACCTCAGGGAAAGAAGTGAACAATTGCAAAAAGAAGGTAACCAATGCATCTGCCAACTTGGGGCAATCTTTATAAACAAAAGGGTACTTGTACAATAAATAATCTACAACAAGAGTGAAATCCTCCTTCTTGAACTTGAGTTCTTCGTAGTTTTGAGTGAACAGATCGATCACTTTTCTCAGCTTTTTGGCATCACCAGAGTAATCGATGATGGCCTCTCCAAACAAAAATGCGTACTCGGTTTTCTTGAAAGATTTGCTGATGTAATCTTCCAAATCTTCAGCCTCTTGGTTCTCGAAATACTCTTCGAAATCGTTCTTGGCTTTGGAGAAATCGATGTCAGGATACTTCTTCTCAGGCTTGCTGTTGTTATTTTGGCTCAAGTTGACCCTGCTGGAGTTGTCTCTCTTCAACACGGTGATCTTCTTTGGAGAAGGAGATGCAGTTTTGTTGCTGTTGCTGTTGATGACCTCCTTTGCTTGAGATTTAACGGAAAGCCATTTGCTTTTTCTCAAACTGATGAGATCTTCAACCATAAATTTTACTCTGTTGGAGACTTTCTTGGACATTATAATTAATCTATGAAAGTATTGATCCATCCAAACTTTTGCTTTTTCAGTGTCGAGTTTAGCACCTACGTTTTCGATCAATTTACACAATTGTTCGATATCTTCTTCGTTAGGCTTCTCGACGTCACATTCGAGCAATTGTTTTATACAGATGTGCATGATGTTGGATCCCAACATCTCCAACTTGAACAACTCACCGATGAAACGGATGTTACCGAGTGTCAATCTTTTGTTCAGGACTCTCCAATCTTCAAACTCTTGCTTGGACAATCCCTCGGGCTCTTGTGTTGTTTTTTCAAATTCTTTTTGACAAGTATTGAGGAGATATTTTTTGAAGGTTTCTTCTTTTTCTGTGTTATTCTCATCAATATAAGTGAAAGAAGGAAATTTGTCTTGCAAGATTTTGCAAAGTTCCGCATATAAGGAACAAAAAAAGTTTTCAGTAACAGCTTTGTCGAAAATGACCTTGACGATGTTTCTGAGAGTATCAATGTTGTCAATAGAAGTCTGGATCTTTCCGCTGATCTTATTGAAAGTTTCAAAAGTCAACTTGTTGAGCCAATCTCTAACTTGTTTGATGACCTCCTCATTTTCATCAACTTCTTCTTTTGGTCTTTGTCTGTTAGACTTCCATCCATTGTCAGTAGTTTTCAGAATAGGAGTTTTAGGTTTGATGATTTTCTTTTTGTTGTTGTAATTGTTTTTGATGTATTTGTTGTCTTTTTTGGTGGTTCCACTGTAAGTACCAGCATACTTCTTTCCTTCAGCTTGAGGTTTATCTTTAACGTGAGCATTAAGATCGATGTCCATCTTAGGTTTTTCGATGAGATGGTAATTTTGGTTCAACTTTAACAAGTAGTCCAACTCAAAAGTGATTCTGTTGTTGTTGTTAGAGCTTTGAGGACCCAACTTTATTTCTCCGACTTCCTTCTCTACATTGTTGTGGATCTCTCTTTTAGTCTTCTCCTCCTCCTCCTTTTTCTTTCTCTCTTCTTCCTTTCTGTGTTTTTCCTCTTCTTCTTTTCTAAGACGCTCTTCTTCTTCTCTCTTCTTTCTTTCCTCTTCCTCTCTCTTCTTTCTTTCTTCTTCTTGTTTCTTCTTTTCCTCTTCCTCTTGCTTCTTCTTCTCTTCCTCCTGCTTCTTCTTCTCCTCTTCTTCTTCCCTCTTCTTTTTCTCTTCTTCTTCTTTCTTCTTCTTCTCTTCTTCCTCTTTCTGCTTTTTCTCTTCCTCTTGCTTCTTCTTCTCTTCCTCTTTCTTTTGAATTTCTTCTTCTTCGGTGAGCTTTGGTGTTATCACTTTTCCATCTGTTACTTTAAAAAGAATCTTTTTTTCTCTTGATGGAGGAGGAACAACTTTAGAAGGAGAAGGAGTATTTAGTGGAGCGCTCACTTGATTATTTACTTGTGGACTGTTTGGAATTGGACTGTTTGGCACATTGTTGAACTGTTGTGTATTGTTTGGATTGTATGATCTTGAATGGAAATTATTATTATTATTTCCATAACCTCCTCCATTATTATATCCTCCTGAATTGTAATTTGTATTAAAATTGTTATTGTTATAAAATCTATTATTTCCCATGTTGCTCAAATTGCTGTTTTCTTGTGGTTGATAAGGGGTGCTGGTAAATTTAATGGGGCTGGATTTATTAGGGCTTGATTTTGGCACATAAGGCTGGGAATTGGTGCTGATTGGGGAAGTAGTAGAGAAATTGGTGGTAGTTGGTTTATAAGTTGATCCTCCCATATTCCAATTTATTTTGGAAGGTGATTCGTTGGGTTTGGATGGAGAAGTATTCTTTTGTGGGGTGGTATTGTTATTCTGATTGTTGATTTGTTGATTATTGTTTGTATTTGTGTTTTGTTGATTATTATTCCCTGTATAATTGTTATTCTGATTGTTCTGTTTTTGATTGAATTGATTATTATTATTATTTGGTTGGAAAATATTATTATTTTGTTTATTGTTGTTCTGATTGTTATTTTGTTGATTGTTTTGAAAATTTTGTTGATTGCCACTATTAAAGTTTTGATTGTTTTGTTTTTGATTTTGGTTCGATGAGGCGAATGGTTTCTTCACATCATTGGTTGGAGGAGCAGATGTGGTCCTTGGCTTTAAAAATGAAATATATGTTGTAAATATTGTGATTTTATCGATTATATGTTAAAATGAGATCAAAAGTGATTTTTTAAATATCAAATATATCAATAATTATTCTTTATTTTCTTATTTTCTTTATTTATTCTTAATATTTGGTTCTTATTCAAGATTATTAAAAAATAGGATTAATATATACGTAATAAAAAAATCAGAAAAATTATTTTTTTGAAAATTTTATAAAATTATATTGCTTCTTACAGGAATGTTCACTCCTAAAGGTGCATTGTTCCCTGTCCAGTTGTTGGGAATGGATACTGTTTTGAAATTATAAAGTCATAATCAATTTTGGAAAATGAAAAAAAATCCAATCTTTCTATTTATTTTTTACTATTTTCAACATTAAGATTAATATCAACCTATGATTTTGAAATTAAAAATATAATTACCCTTGTTCTTTTGACATTTTGATATAAAATGATTTTTTTTTTATTTATTTATACTTGATTCATAGAGATTCAAATGTTTTCTCAATTTTCTTCTCAAATTAATTTTCACTGCAAAATACAAAAAAAAAAAAATTCAAAAAAGTTTTGTATTAATTTTGATTCATAAAGAGATCTCTTTTAAAGTTATGAATCTACAGGTTGAATAATTTTCATGAAATCCACAAATAAGAAAAGATACAATCAATTCTTTGTTATTTAACAGTATACATTTTAAATAAGAAATATATATTCATCCAATCAATAGAGATATTAATCTCCTTTTTAAAAAAAATATAATTTATATGCTTTTAATTAGCCGATATTTCATTGCATGATCAATAAATGATAACTTATACACAAATTAACCTTAATTTTCAAAAAAATACAAGATGTTTCATTTGATGGGAATTGTTCATTTCTAACATTAAAGCATCATTTGATCCAATGATCATAATTCTTTACCAGTTCATCTCGTAAATAAATAATTAGGATTATAATTAGAAATATTCACATAATTTCAAAAAGATAAGATTTAAAGTAAATTGATTTAAATCAAGAATAAAGAGAATCTTAATTGAAACCCTCAAGAGAAATGAAAATGAAAGATATAAACCGTATTGGTTAAAAATTTATTATAAATAAAAAAAAAAAAAAAGGAAAACTCAAAATATAAAAAGAATATTTGCCCTAATTAAGCAACAGGCCTCCTATATCCTATTATTTGAATCCTCACCATTTAAATGCTTCCATACAAGCCAATTATACGTCATGATCTCCCAAGAAGAAACAATCTCCTTGCCCATCGCAATGAACATCATGATCACCCACTAAATTACAATCCAATGACCTATCTGCCCTTCTATAATCCCAATATGAATCAATATAATTTCTTCCTACAAAATTTAAGTGCATCAGTTTCATTTGAATCATCATCTGCTTCAACAATCTATTTGACACCTGAATTCAGAAAGATCTGGTTGAATTTGAATTCTTCTTTGAAAGAAATGATCCCTTGTTTGTTTTTATGCTTCAAGGCAAAGAATAAGGAGAGATGTTTCTCCATGCTTTTCCCTCGACCCCTCATTTTTGAAATCATCAAGCTTCTATCCATTCGCCGCAAAAGATATTTCTTCTATGTTCAACAAGATGGAAAAGTGGTTCCCAACACAAGAAAACAAAGATGTCAGTGTTGAATAATCATTGATTCCTTGAATGATCATTTCACAAACTAATGTTTATAAAAAATATATTTAAAATTAAAATATATTTAATGTAAATTTCTTAAATTTCAAAAATTTCAAAAAAAACAAACATGATTATTTCAATCAAATTTTATGAACTTTTTTCAAAGATAAATAATTATTTTTTTTATTTTAATTGATTAATATACAAAGAGAGAATGTATGTGAGAATTAATTCTTTTTGTAATCAAGCAAATTGGGAATGAAAACAATCTTTTTAACTTTATTAGAATGAGGAGTGACAAGTTTAGAGTTGATTTCTTCCCAATCAAACAAAACCTTTAAAGAATGATGCGACATTTTGTTCTCTAATAAATAATCACTCAGTTTTTTGTAGTCATAAAGTTGTATAGAATCTTTGAAAGAAATTTCATTAGAAGAATAAAGAAAAGGTAAAGAGTCTGTAGAAACGAATAGAATAACTTTCAATTCATCATTTTCTACCAACTCTGCGAATGTTTTGAACAAAGAAACGAATTGAGGAGCGGAGATATATTCATTTAGTTGTTTTACATTCAAATCTTCTATTATTATTGTTGGAATGATATATGGATTTTCTTTGTGTAAGATGTACAATGTTTTTTTGAAGATTTGGAGGAAATCCACCTTTTCATCTTCTATTTCCATTTTTTTGAGGATAGATCCAAACAGGGAAAGACTGTTATCTCTCTCCACTTTTATCCTCAATATCCTTTTTTTGTTTTTGAGAGATTTATAAATTGCCTTTACATTTCCTTTTTTTTATAACAAAAATTTTAATGAAAAAAAAAATAAAAAAAATTCTTTTCAAAATAATTTAGTTTGAATGTTTTCAAATTTTTTCTTTACCATCTCCTTTTGGACCATAGTATACTCTCATCCATCCGAAGGCACTTTTTATGTGAGAATTTCCAATGTCATCCATGAGGGGAACTATTTGTAGCTTTTTAGAGTTTTCTTCATCGATGATGTCTTTGTCAAAGGAGGAGATGAGAGATTTGATTTCATCAGTTTTCCCTTTTTTTTTTTTTTTTTGTAAAGTGGATTTTAAATTGAATTTTTTTTTTAAATTTTTTAAAGAAGCGTGTGAGACTCACATTTTGTAATGGCAGTATAAATTCCTATTCCTATCCCTTTGTTATTCATATTTTAAATAATAAGCAAATTAAATTAAATAGATATTGAAATATATTTTTGTTCAATCCTATCATGAGTGAAATGATACTCAATTAAAAAGAAGCATTTGATGATTTTATTTACCAAACAATAAATAAATGAATGCTCTTAATTTATCAGATTTTTTATCACTATCCCTTTCTTCATTTATCTCTTCCAACATATCTTGTGTATTTTTTTCTTTTTCACTTTCTATTTTGAGCTGATTGGGTTGCTGATTGCAATAGAATCTCTTCATATCGTTCGAATGATTGAAATTTATTTTGATGGATGATTTGATATTCAATAATTTGTATTTGGGGATCATGGTGAATATATTGGGCAATTTGAATCTGGGATATATTTTCTTCATTTTTGTGATTATTTTCTCAATTTTTTATTGTTGATTAAAAAAAAAAATGCACAAAAAGAAAATCAATAGACAAACCAAAGTCGAACTTGTATTTGATCCTAAAGAAAGAAGGTATAAATTGAATTTAAATTCCAAAGGAGATATAAACTTATTTTTTTTCATTGAACCAAGAAATTTTTTGACCGGTTTTTCAAAGAGGAAAAAACAAAGGCAGAAAGAAGGAGCTAGATTGAAGATGGAAGAAATGAAAAAGGAGAAACAAGAAGAAAAAAAACAGGTAAAAAAAAAAATAATTGAGAAAAACATGAAAAATAATTAATTAATTCAGTGAATATCATTTCATTATTATCCATAAATCATTTCGATGTGATTAAAGTTATAACTTCAATAATATCTGAAATATCATCCCAAGGATATTAAAATTAATAATTTTAAAGATATTGGATTTCATCTATTTCAATAATCTTTCCCAAAACCACAAAAAAAATTTTCAATAACATTTTTTATCATTTTTTGATTGAAATAAAACATTTTAAAAATTTTTAAAAAGAAAAATCTAAAACAATTCTCTATTGTTATTTACAACTAAAAAAATTATTACCAAAATAATGAACATTTTTTTAAAAAAAACATTTTTGAAAAGGTGAAAGAATTCGAAGATCAAAAAATTGAAAAATCGAAAAAGTTGTTAGAGTTGATGAACCACAACTCTGAAAACGTATTCATAAAAAAAATACACGAAGAAAAAATGAAGATGGACGATATAAAAGAAAATAAGAAGGAACAAAAGAAGGAACAAAAGGAGGTGTCTTCCATCTTCAAACTTAAAGAACCTTCTGTCATGGACACTTTGTCTTTCGAAAACAAGAAATTGAAGACCACCATTACTATATCTGAACCTACTTTTGGTGAAGAAGAAGAAAACGAAAAAGTTTTGATCGAGGACAGTTCGGAAGATGATAGCGGAGATAACGGAAACGATAATAGATTCGATAACAAAAAAAAATTTTATAACAGAAATAATAATGGCGGTGGTAATAATGGAAACAATAAATTTGGGAGGGGTGGTGGTAATGGCAATGGTAGGGATAAGGGTGATGGAAACCAGAAGAGGAAGAGAACTCCTTCTGTTCCAAAGAAGAAGAAGAGGAAAGGGAAGAAAATCGATCCTAAAAAGAACAAGAAGAAAAAATGATTGGAGCAGCAATAAAATACTAAAAAAAAAAAACAAAAAATCAAAATGTTTTTAAATGTGATGTTTCATATTTTAGTTTTTTTTTCATTTTAATAAATATTTTATTTATTTTTCAATTTTTTGTTTTTTTGAATTTTTCAATTTTTTTTTCTGCTGTTGGAGTGGTTTTTGATCCAATAGTTGGTGAAATCTACTTTATCCTTGATACCCAAAGAAACAAACTTTAAACCAGTGCATTTAGTCATATAAAAGTGTAGTTGGTCCTTTTTTTTTTTTTTGAAAAAAATTATTTGCGAGAGAAATAAAAGGTTTGTTTTGTATGTAAGTTTTTTCTTTACCTCCCATTCTTCCAAATCTTCAATTTTGCTTTGTAAATTTTGAACAGGAAAAACTCCAAGTTTATTTATACGAGTCACACTATTTTTTTAAATTTTTTTTTTTATTTTGAATGTTAAATTTTAAGTGTAAGAAAAATAGAAATATTTTTTTTAAAAAAATTTTTTACGAGAGGTTGTTGAATAATTCACAACATACGAAAAAGAGGTGAGAAAAAAAGTTTTGAACAGTGTAAGAAGGGCTTGTGTTAGTGTAAGGGTACTGGATCAGGCATGCAAAGAAATTGGGAGTGACAGTTTTGATATGGGATCTATGAAAAAAAAAAATTTTTAAAAAAATAAAAATAAAAGTAAAATAAAAATAAAATTAAAATTAAAATTAAATTTAAATTAAAAAATTTTCACAAAGAAAGAAAAAAAAAAAAATTTACAAGTTGTGAACAGTATCCAAAAAACATTCTCCATTGGAAGTGGTTCCCTCAGGAAACAAAATGACTACCTTGTTTTCAGATTTGGCATCAATACAGAGCTCCTCCAAAGTGAGGTCGGAGTGGGGGCTTTGAGTATTAGGATGAATAGTGTTTCTGATCGAACTAAAAAGGTCTTCTCTTTTCACCAAATCCTATTTTATTAAAAAAAAATTTTTAAACAATATTTTTTTATTTTTTAATAATAATTTTTTAAGATATTTTATTTTTTTGTTTTATTTATTAAATTTGTTTTTTTATTATTATTTTTTATTATTATTTTTTATTATTTTTATTTTATTATTTTTATTATTATTTTAAAGATATTTTTCAATTAATTTATTTTTGAGATTTTTTTCATTTTTTTTTATTATTAATTTCATTTATTTTTATTTATTTTTCATAATCTTTATTTAATAATTTTTTTTTTTATTTGATTTTTTGTTACCAAATTGTTTAATTCACTGGTAGAACAGAAAATGGG
Organism: Cochliopodium minus; assembly: GCA_024220525.1. NCBI lineage: Eukaryota > Discosea > Himatismenida > Cochliopodiidae > Cochliopodium > Cochliopodium minus. The sequence continues at coordinate 124,971 of JAMYWO010000009.1, read as the reverse complement.
GTTGTTGTAGTAATAAGCCAGGTAAATTTCGTCAAAGTAGGAAGTGTGGTTACAAACAATGACATCTCCTGGCTTAGCAGTTTCTTTTTGTGGAGTTGTTGGTTTTCCTAACAAAAAATTAAAAATTAATGTTAAAAATTAAAATTATAAATTAAAATAGTTTAATAAATAAAAATAAAAATGAAATGAAAAAATAAAAAATAATAAAAAATAAAATTAAAAATTAAAAATTAAAAATAGTTTGGTAAATAATAAAATTAATAATTTAATAAATAATAACTAAAAATTTAAAATTATTTAAAATTAATTTTAAAAGTAATGATGCAACTAAAAAAAAAAATAATAATAAAAATTGAAAATTAAAAATAAATAAATATTGTAATTATAAAAATTAAAAAACCTGAAGAGTTTGCTTTGGTGACATCTTGTATCCAAAGAAAACCAGACAAGAAGAGAATGAATCGGCAAATGATAGATGTGTTCAAGTCAATCAATTTCTTTGCTTTAATCTTTCATTTTTATTTGATTAGAAAAAAAAAAAGAGGAAATTTTAAAAGAGAAAAAGTTGTCTCAGAATTCCAAATTTATTTTTTGTAAAAGAAAATTTATCTGAAAATAATTTTTTTTTTTTTATTTTTGGAAAAAGGTTGATATTTAAAAGAGTGTAAAAGAATGAGATGTTGTGAATATGTATATTTAGTTTGGAAATGAAAATAAATATATTATGCTTTACCATTCCAAATATTTTATTTGAGATTAGAAGATATAGGGTGGAGAAGATCAAGAGGAAAAATCTAATGGTTCCAATCCCTAATCCTATCATATAATATTTGATCAATCTGATGAGTTTTTGAACGATATTCATTTTAGAGAAGCTTATTTTTGGCTAATTTGAACATTTCAATTAAAAAAAAAAAAGAGTAATTTATAAGTTATATTTTAAAATAATCTTTACTTGGGGAGGTAAGAATGGATGTATTGATGTTTCTCCATCTCTCCATTTTCCATATTTTTCCATTTTTTTTATTTTATTTTATAATTTGAAATAGTGACTGAGATCCATTCAATTCTTTTACCTAACAAATAAATGGTAAAAATAAAATCCCAAAAAAAAAAAAACTTCTTTTTATTTGGTGAATTATAAATATTTTGAATGAAATTAATTTAAATCACAACTCTCTCCATAGCTTAGCTGGTAGAGCGGTCGACAATAATGCAGTAATGTAGATCGACAGGTCACTAGTTCGATTCTAGTTGGGGAGAATTTTTTTTTTCATTTGTTTTTGCAATATGAATGTTTTGAAGAGAATATTTTAATGAACCCGAATGAATCATTCAATCCATTTTCCTTTTTATTTGAAAATTTTTAAAACCAAGCTTTTTTTGTTTTTTTGATAATAAAAAAATATGGACTTTAATAAGTTACCCAAATTGATTGTAGAAGAGATAATCTCACATCTTCCAAAAAAGAAAGATATTTATAATTGTTGTTTGGTAGAGAAAAGATGGAATTCAATAGTTCAAGATTCAAAAAAGATTTACAAGAGAATTTTCATGTCATTGGCCATCGAAAAAGGGATAGACATCGACAAATATCTTCCTCTCCTCCATGATTTTTCATCTGATTGGAAATTCAAAGGGGAACCTGATTATAAAAGGCTTCTTTGCTTGCTTCGTAATTTTTTTTTATTTGATTATATTGTGGCATTGATATTACAATGGACAACATATCTTTTGGGATTATGAAGGATCTTATATTAATAAATCATTTATCCCTTTTAATGAGTTTTATTTATACTATGAAATATTACCTCAATATAGAAGGAATTCAAATTGATTTTGCATTTTTTTTCATTTCGTAAAAATTAATTTTTTTTTTTTGATTAAAATAACTAGATGATGGATATATAAACAAATCTTTCCACCAAAAATTTACTTCAATAGATACAAGATTAAACAATTTATGTGCAGGGACAAGAACAACCTACTACCAAGCCTTTCATCCAAGCAAAAAGGAAATCACCGAAAAAGAGATAAAAGACAGAATGGAAGAATGTTTCATTTTTCACAGCATCTTTCTCTACAATGAGCACAAGAAGCTGAAGAATGAGCCTTTTGAATACAGGCTAAAATATAAACTTTACAAATCTACCAACAAAAATCCAAGAAAAGATGATCCTAAATTTCTCTTTTCTCTCGATAACATCGAAGTTGTAAGACATAAATAATTTTTTGATTCATTTTATTTTTTTATTTTAAATAATTTTTTTTATTTTAATTAATTTTTTTTAAATAAAGAATGAAAGAGTTTCTGTTGGGGATTTTAGTGGTATTGACAATAATTTCGAAGATTCATCCAGCAACTCCAAAGAGGGTACATTTTATTCAATGACATTCAATACTCCATATGGATGCGGAAAAGGACAAGATAATTTGTGGAGAGAGATGTTGGAGTTCTTTTTTCCTGATCAAAGTTTTTCTAACATCAAACTCTTAGAGTACCCCAATGCTACTGATTTTGTACTTCAAGTTTATGATTTTGGCCTTGAATGGTGGTAAAATATTAATTATTTTTTAATTTTTTATTATTTTTTATTATTTTTTGATTTTTTTTTTTTGTTTTTAATTTATTTTTTATTTTATTTTATTAGGGGTGTTTTTTGCTATGCTGCTTATGATCCTGTCAGAAATGTTATTTTTGTTTTTACTGCTTCCATGAGTGATTGATTATTCAAAATATTTATTAATCAAACTGAAAAAAAATAATTATCATACTTTATTTAACAAAATAAAATTTATTGTTTTTATTTTTTTAAAATTATCTATTTTTTATTAAATGCAAAAGTCTTTCTTTTATTTCTAGAACATCCATCTTGTTTAACATGCATTCAAGACCAACTAAAATATTTAAAATTAAAAATGAATAAATTTTAAATAAATTTTTAATGAAATAATTTTAAATGAAAAATTAAAAGAATAAAATTGAGAAATTAATTAAAACCTTTTTGGGAAATATCTTTTTTGAACTGTTCTCTTTCTCCTTCAAAAACTAACTCTTTGATACATTCTTGTGAAAACAAGTCTTCAGTGATTTTGGAGACAGAATCATGACAACATCCCTTTATTTCTTCAACAATGTCACCCCTTGGTAAAGCACCAATACCACATTTCGAAGGAGGACTAATAAAAATTTTTTTATTATTTTATTTTTTTTTTTAGTTTTTTATTTGTAAAGTTTTTTTATTTTTATTTTTTTATTTTTATTTTTTATTTTTTATTTTTTGATATTTATTATTTATTATTTATTTTTTATTTTTTTATTTTTCATTTTTATTTTTATTTTTTATTTTTTATTTTTCATTATTTATTTTTTATTTATTTTTTATTTATTTATTTATTTATTATTTTTTATTTTTATTTTTTATTTTTTGTTTATAAGTTTTTTACCTTGGTTTATAATAATCTGCTTCGATTTGAAATAAGCCTTCTCTTAACTGCCAATACTCAACAAAACTAGAAAATTGGTTTTTGGGCTTGTTTACTTTCAAATAATCAGAGAATTGATTTTTCAACGGAACCCTGGAAGATTTTATCTTTATCTCTTCTTCAAAAATCTCATCTTCGTTCTCTAAAATCAGAAAAATGTTTTATAAAATTAAATTTAAAAATTTAAAAAATAAATTTAAAAATTGAAAAAATATAAATTTAAAAATTAAAAAATATAAATTTAAAAATTAAATAAACAAAAATTTAAAAAATTTAATAAATAGAAAATAATGATAATAAGAAAAAATGGTGTACTTTTCGGATAATAATCTTTTTCTAAAAGATTAGACCATAAGAGATCATTTCTTGACACTTAACCATTCTTTACTGACAGAGGAAGTTTTCAACAAATCTTCCGCAGACAAATGCATGAAAACTAGCTTCAAAATGGTTTTTCTGTCTGTTTCTTCCTCAGGGAAGTCACATTTATCTTTTTCTGATGTCTCTATTTTTAAATCTGATTTATTTATTTTTACCAATGATTTTTCTTGAAAAAAAAAAAATAAAAAATTAAAAATTAAAAAATTAAAATAATTGAAAAATAAAAAAATAAAAAAATGTAATTAAAAAAATTTTTATTATTATTAATTCTGTCCCTTTCAAAAATATTCGTTTTTCTCAAAATAAGAATTTGGAAGAAAATGTCAGAAGAAAAAGCGAAACTGAAGTTTATCAATTTATCATCAAGGTAGCTAAAGACAAGAAGAAATGCCTTTTTGAATAGAGAAAAATTCAAATTTCCATTTTTGTTGAAGTCTTGCTTTACGATTTCTTCTACTTTTTCGTTCTTCTTTTTTGGGTTGGACACTTCTCCCAGTATTATTTTTGCTATTTCCACTTCCACTGTTTCTTTGAATTCTCTTGCTTTTCTCCAATCCTATTTATAAAAAAAATATTTTTGTTTTTTTTTAACATAGAACGATATTTTTGTTTCTAATAATTAATTGATTTTAAAATTGAATATAGGGATGTCCAAAAATATTACAACAGTATAAATTTTGTTAGTAAAATTTTTATATCCGCTAACAAAGTTGTAATATTTGGACATGTCTAAATTGAATATCATAAATCTATTTATGATTTAATTGGTCAAAATAATTTTATTTTGTATGGTTCAAGATTGACAAAAATCTCTTTTAAAGAAAAATTTATTGTTTGTTTTGATAGTTTTGCTTCATTCACTAAATAAAATTCAATTATAAATTTCATCCAAAAGTTTTTCGTTGATGATTCTTTTGAATTTGGAAATAAAATGTTCAATTTCAGCAACAAACTTTAAATAACAGACAAAATTTTTTCAACTTTCTAGTATTATAAATTAAATTATCAAAGTATTGAAATAACATTCTTATAATATAGGAATATTCAAGATTTCCATTTTGATATGATCAAAAATTTTTAACTGATAATAATATTTTATTTTATAATTAGCTTTAATGAGGTTTTTACATCTAATGCTTTTTCATCCCAATATTTAAATTTCCTTGTTTTATCCAAATTCTGGTTAGAATCATAAAACAATCTGAGATAATTGAACAATTTCCCTGCATTGATGGACTCGGTATCATTAGAGATCAACTTGAATTGATTCCTCAAAAACTCTTCGTTAATGGTGATTGCATTCTCACCTGTAAAGATGATATCTTTGAAAATGTCTCTATTTATTTCTTGGCTTTCCCCATTGCCCATTTTTTTTTTTTTTGAAATTGGAACAAAAATGAATGTTAAAATTAATAGGATGAAAAAGAAGTTTCTAATTTTTTTATTTTTTGAAGTTTCCACAGAATGAATTAGTTTTGTGAGCAATAATTGTAATTTATTCTCAGTACTTTCTTTTTAATTTGTTTTTTTTTCATTGGGTAGTCAATAATATTTTTTTTTTTAAAAGTTTTTTATTTTTTTTAAAAAGTTTCTTCAAATTTTTTTTTTAAAAAAGTTTCTTTAAATTTTTTTTTGAATTAATTCTTTAAAAGAAATTCAATTTCCTTTTCAATTTCCTTTTTGAGAGTGGGATTAGAGCTGTTCAAAACCAACTCCTCCAATTTCTTTTCGATGTTAGAAATTTTGGTGTGAGAGCGAACAGAGAGGCAATAAGCAAGATTTCCAAAGAATTTGGCGCCTATTTCATTGTTTTTGTTGAACAAAGTCTCTAAAGAACTTCTTTCGTAACAATCTGTTTTTTGTTAAAAAAAATTGTTTTAATTTTATTTAATTTTTTATATATTTAATTTTTGATTTGATTTTTTATTTTTTATTTTTATTAATTTTCTAGAATTGAAATTTTTTTTACAAAGTTCAGAATCTTCTGCTGCAGTTACAAACTTATTGGGAGAAGGAGAACCAAACAAAAATGATCTAGTTTATAAAGTTATGTAATATTTTTCATTTATTTTTTCTTTTTTTATTTATTCATTATTTTGTATTTTTTATTATCTATTTATTTATTTTTTATTTTTTTTATTTATTTTTACTTATTTTTATTTATTTTTATTTATTTTTACTTTTCTCCAAAGTATTCACCGGGGCGTAAAGTGTGGAGAACTTTGGCAGAGTTTTCGTGTTCAGATTGGATTTCGCAAAGGCCTTTCATGATAATGAAAATAGTTTGTTGCTTATAGTTTTTTTCTAGGACTGTCTCCCCTGCTTTGAAGCTCATCAACGTTCCACATTCTATCATTTCCATCCATTCGCTATTTTTATTTATTTTTACATTTTATTTTTGTTAGTTTTTAATTTTTCATTCGTTAATTTTTTATTTTTTATTTTTTATTTTTTATTTTTTTATTTTATTTTTAATTTATTTTTATTTTTTATTTTTATTTATTTTATTTTTTCAATTCTTCATTTTGATTTATTCTTACCTTTGGTTGAAATGAAGATTATTCGTGGTGAGAACTTCGCTTCCTCCACTAATATTGAGAGTCATGGAACGATCTCTCTTCAAATTTCTCACGATAGGAGAATTTGATCTCTTAACAAATTTGTCAATGAACATTTCTTTTTTTGAAAAAATATTATTAAAAAAAAAAAACAAAATAAAAAATAAAAATAAAAATAAATAAATAAATAAAAAATAATTTTTTTTTTTGTTTACCCAGATGCAATGGTCTTTGGAAAAATTTGAAACAGTGTTTTTCTTTTTCTGCCAAAAAGTAGATGTTGTAAGACTCTTTCTTGTTGTCTACATACCTTTTAAAAGAAAAAATAATAGTTGAATAAATTAAATAAATAAATAAATCAAATAAATCAATGATGAATAAAATAAATAAAATAATAAATAAATCAATAAATAATAAATCAAAAAATAAAATGAAATAATAATTTACAAAAAAAAAAAATAATAAAAATTAGTAAACATAAAATAAAAATAAAATTTACCAAGTAGTGACAGTCTTAATTGGGATTTTGAGTTTATTTCTTTTACTGAGGAAACAGAGGTTGTCTCTTATGATGAACATTTCTCCTCTAAGCTTGGTGAGAGATCCCTTTCTCAACACACAGTCAAAAGTGTTGATGATGTTGTCTCCTGCTTCGTATTTTATCTCAAATAACTCGAAAATTCCTTTTGCTTGTTGGTTCTTTAAAAATTAAAAATTAAAAATTGTAAAATTAAATTAAAAATTGAAAATTAAATTAAAAATTAAAATTTTAAAGTAAAAAAATACAAAACAAAAATTAAAAATTAAAAATTAAAAATGATTGAAATTTTTTTACTTCTCTTGAGTCATATAAAACTTTTTTGGCACTCGATTTCAAAAGGGATTCGAAAACTTCATTAAGTTTGAATCTCTCTTCTCTATTCAACAAAATCTAAAATTGAAAAATAAAATGAAAAATTTTTTTAAAAAAGTAATAAATTATTAAAAGAAATATAACAAAAATTTTTAAAAGAAAAAATATAAAAGAGAAAATATTCAAAAGAAAAAAAAAAAAATATTTCTGAAAAAAAATTAAAATTGATACATTTTCAACAGAGTTTGTATGTATTTTTCTTGCAAGTTTTATGCTTAATAACATGTAGAAATGATAAGACAAAGAGTGGTTAGAGAAAAAGAGGTTTTTGAGTTTGGTTCCGTCAATGGTGTAAATGAGAGTGTTCTCTTGGATCGCACTGTAGGTGTTACCACTTTTGATTCCGAGAAACTCTTCGATACCAAAGAAATTGTCATATGTGTCACTCTTAAGTATTGAAACCAATGTTGGTTTATTTACTAAACAAATTGAAAAATTAATGAAAAAAAAAATTAAATAAAGAAAAATATTATTGATGATAAAAAATTTTTATTCAAAATTAAAAACAAAAAAAAATAAAGAAATAAAAAAAAAATATTATTAATGATAATTTTAAATTTTTTTTTAAAATTAAAAACAAAAAATGGAGAAGAAAAGTCAATAATTTTTTTTTTTAAAAATAAATTTATTTAAAATTTTATAATTCAAAACATTTACCAAAAGATCTTTTGACACCTACAGCACCTACATCAATGAAATACAGGTTGTTGGAGTCCTCGAGAAGAGTGCTCTGAAAAATGACGTCGCTCTTGTTACACGTAGTCTTGCACTTTGCGATGGACTTGAGCAGCTCCCAGTCATTCGCACTCACCAACTTGTTCTCAAAGTGGTTGGAGAATTTTTCGAGGACACTGTTAGGACCAGATCCAGAAGAGTTTTGCAACGAAGACAAAAGAGTGTGCCAAAAGTTGAAGTCGTATTTTTCGTGAGGGAAGAAATACTTGCTTATTCTTCTTGAAAATGGAAACTCGTTTGTAAGTTGGAACTCTACTAGCTCGAACAGCTTGTTCTCTGATGTTACGTTTCTTAGGGAGGACCTGTGCTGGATGGAGGATATTTCCACGTGGCAGTTTTCTATGGAGGAAGTCCATTGTTGCACGAACTTTTTCTTTTTCTGGGTTGAGCAGAGGAGGATGTCGTTGAATACGAAAATTGTTCTTTGGCCGTTTTCTTTGAGTTTTGGGTCGTATTCTACTGTTACTATATCTCTTGAGACTAAATTTCTTTTTTCCACTACAAAGGATGGCTATTCATTAAAAATTATTATTTAATGTTCAGTGTGAATAGAAAAAAATTTTATTTTGTTATACAGTTTCTTCAAATTCATTGTCGAATAGTGTTTGCAATTTCTAATCAAAAGAAAAAATAAAATAAAATTACTTATTAAAATTTTTAAAAAAATATGTATTACCTTTAATTCATTGTTACTATTCTTTGCATTATTAATATCAGATGCCACTAGATAATTGAAAAAAGTTAATTTTTCATTACTTTTTTTAAAAAATTCCAAACAATCTTACAACTTGCAACTGATTCAAAGGAAGTTTGGATGTATTTATAATCAGGATGGTTCTTTTCTGTTGATTTCAATAAATCTTTGAACAGTAGAACATATCTTGGGACTCTCTATACATGAAAAAAAATTTGTTAAAAAAATATGATATATTTTAAAAAAATTTTAAAATTTTTTTTTACTTGAACAGGACAAACCAAGTAAGACATCAAGTCTAGATCTTTTTTAAAAAAACAAGAATTAAAGTACAATTTATTTTTAAAAAATTCAAGATGAATATCTTACTGTTACATCTTGAATCTTTCTCTTGAGTATTTACAAATTTAGACCAACTCTTGTTAGTAATCAAAGATGTAATGATTTTTGTTGCTTCGTCATATCTATTGATATAGTTTGAATAAATTTCCAGCTAGAAATTATAAGTATTTTTTTTAAAAAAAATAGGATTAAAATATTTAAAATAAGAGGAATTTTTTTACAATTTTTTTTCTTTTGAAGAAACTATCTGAAATGTCTCCTATTGAACTAAATATAGTCCAACGAACAGTTCTCTCTTGGAGTTTTTCAGCAAAACCTTTGTGACTGACAAACAAGCTTTCATCTACATTTCCAAAGATGAGTTTTCTATTTTCCACACTAATCAGCTCTTTCCCTTTCTTTTCCAACTCTTGTAATGGATTCAAAAATACAGATATGATCACACTTAAGTTGCAGATGTATGTCTTTTCTGTTTGGCAAAGTTCAAATATTATGTTTTTTCTCCTTTGCGCTCTCTTGTAGCTTTTTCTTTGCAGAAACATCCTCACTAATGCTTGAATTTTTGTAGCTGCAATTTGAGGTGAGAGGTAACCTGTTCATAAATAAATTGGTTACTCTAAAATATAACAATATATATTAAAAAATTGAAAAATCCTTTTAATGATGCTTCTTATTAAAGGAGATGATTATATAATCAATTTTATTAATTTATAAATATCAAATTTATTTATAAAAAACAGTATTTTTTTGTGAAATGGAAATTTGATTGCTTTTTTAAATTAATTTTATGTTTTATAAGAAGGGAGGAAAAATTAAAAAAAAAAAATTTATTTACCAGTAGTTATTTTCAACAATTCATTGCATAATTTCAATAGCTATTTTGGGAAGATTTTAGATTAGTTTCTGAATTTATTATTTTCAATATATTTTATTTGAAAGAGATCCTCTCTTTTTTAAAGAAATATATTTTTTTTTCTTTTTTTTTTTTTTTTTTTTTGAAATAATATGGGAAAAGCAATTTACTTTTGAAGATTTATTAGCATGTTCAATTGATTTTTCTCTGTTTCCTCTATTTATATCTTCTATCCATTCATTTCTTTCCGACAATAGTTTTTCGACCTGGACAATCAAAATCTCTGCGGTTTTTTTTATTTTGGGTTTATTGAACGAATTAAGAATCATTATTGATAGTAGATGAATGTTCAATAAAAAATTTTTTTGTAAAAAATGTGAGAGAATTATCTTAAAAAGAGAATTAAAATATTCTCTTTCAAATTTTTTTTTATTTTTATTTTTCTCAAACAACGAATATGGCAAGCTTTTCAATTCAAGAAATTAAAAATTTTGAATTTACTTTTATCCAAATCAATATTCAATGAATAATTTGCTTTGAAAAAGAAAATTTGGAATTTGAAAGAGAAAATAAGTGAAATATTTGGATTTGAATCACCAATACCCCTTGCATTACCCTTTTTATCTTCTCTTTTTAGAATTTAAAAAAAAAAAAAATGCAAATACAAGATCTGCCCAATAATGTAGAACAATATGATAGTTTGTTGGACGATAATGAAGTAGATCATAAATTAAATTCAGATGCAAGTACAGCATTCAGTGCAACAGGTAAAAAAAAAAAAAAAAAAGGAAATTCAAATTTTTTATTTTTGACATAATCTTCGATAGCTGTCTTGGTTGGAGGTGGTGCTTTGGGATTACCGTATGCAATAAAAGAATCAGGATGGATGGGTTTGATAATCTTCTTTGTAGTGATGGTATTGGCCAATTATACTGGAAAATTATTGATAAAGTGTGCGCATTACAAAAACGTAAAGAATAGAACTTATGCATCAATAGGTTGAGTCAATTTTTAATTTATAACCATATAATTAAGAGATAGAGAAATTTTTTTAATCTAGAGATGTTCAAAAATATTACAACAGTCTCAAATTTGTTAGTAATTAATTAATATCCGCTAACAAAGTTGTAAATTTTGGACATGTCTATTTTTAATCTCATTTACCAAGATTATTTATAAGAAATCAAATTTAAATATGACAAAATTAAAAGAATTTGATTTCATTTCATATTTCTCTCCTTTAAAAATTTTTTTAACAAAAAACATAAAGAATAGGAGAAGCAGCATTTGGAAGTAAAGGAAGAATCGTATCTGTCGTGTTCCAACATTCAGCATTGATAGGAGTGGCGATCCTATACATCATTTTAGCTGCAATAAACTTCCAATCTCTTTTTCATGGAGTGTTTCCTCATCTCTCAGTGAGAATCTACATGTTGGTCACTTTTGTAATCTCTCTTCCCTTCATTTTGTTCATGAAAACTCTCAAAGAAATAAGTTGGATAGCGTAAACATCTTTTTTTTGTTTCATTTTTTTTTTATTAATTTTTTTTGTAAATTTTCTTTTGTAAATAATTTTTATTCTTTTTAAAATAAAGGTTTTTGGGTATTTTCGCTTCAGGTTTTCTTGTCGTCGCAGTTGTCATTCTTTCTTCCGTCTACATGCCCAAAATAAAGCCTCAAACGGATCTCATCCACATCAAAGGTCTTCCGTTTGCCTTTTCCACCATCACTTTTTCCTTTGCACTCCACAACACCTTGAACAATATTGAAAGACACATGAAAAATCCTCAAAATTTTAACAAGTAATTTTTTTTAGACATGTCCAAAATTTACAACTTTGTTAGCGGATATTAATTTATAACTAACAAATTTTGAACTGTTGTAAAGTTTTGAACATCTCTAAATTTTTTTTTTAATTTTAATTTTTTTTATTTATTTATTTTATTTTTATTTTATTTTTATTTTATTTTTATTTTTGAATTTTTTTATAAGAATGATAAATGCCTCTTTTCTTTTCGTTTTGTTCCTTTATATTCCCTTAAGTGTTATTGGATACATTGCGTACGGAAACAACGTTAAAGATGTCATTTTGTTAAACCTTGTAATAAAAATAATATAAAAAAAAAACAAATATTAATTTTTAATTAATTTTTTAATTTGAAGTTTGAATTATATATTTTCTTAAAAAATTTTTTAGCCAGTCAATGCTTTTTCTATTATTGCCACCATTTTAATCAACATCCACGTTTTTGTTGTAATCCCAATTTTGCTCAATCCTGTATTTATTGATCTTCAAGAAAGTTTTTTTCCTCATTATGAAAAGTAACAAAAAATATTTAAAATTATTTTTTATTTTTTATTTATTTTTATTTTTATTTTTAATAATTTATTTTTAAATAACAATTATTTTTGATTTATTTTTTTTGATTAAGTAATAAAGAATTGATAGCAAGAACAATCATGAGATTTGTCATTTTTAGTTTTTGTTTGGGCGTTGCTCTCTTGACAGGATCCTATTTTGGAGATTTCATGAGTCTAATAAGTAGTCTCTGTACAATATCCACTGTTTATATACGTAAAAAAAAAACAATTTTTTTTTCTTTTCTTTTCTTTCTTTTTTTTTTATTTTTTATTTTTATTTTATTTTTTATTTTTATTTTATATTTCTTTTATTTCTTTTTTTTTTTCATTTATTATTTAGTTCCTTCTGTATTTTATTTAAAACTTAATTATTCGGAGATAAAAAAACCTCAATTTTTTTGGTTGATTTTGATTATTGTAATTGGATCATGTACGAGTGCTGTGGGGGTTTATCAGTCTTCAATCCAAATTGCAAAAGACTGGAGCAAAATATTTCATTCATTTTAAAAGAAAAAGAAAAAATAGTTGTTCTTTTTTTTTGATAGAAAAAAATCATGTATTTTTAATAATTAACTGAACATTAATTAATATTCAATTATCTGATCATTTATTTCTTTTGTATTCTTTTATTTTGAAAAAGGATTTTTGATAAATAAAAAAAAAAAAAAAAAATTGTGAATTATTCTTGAAATTATGCAGAAACAAGGAATATCAAAGAGGTTAAATTTGAAGGATTTCCAAAATGATAGTGAGATTTTCGATTCTCAAGATTTCTCATATCCACAAGAAATGAGAAGCGAAGAACAGGATAAAATATTAGAGTAAAAAAAACAAAAAAAATCCAAGATTTATATTCTATAGTTGTATACATAAAACATATAAGGAGGAGTTTTATCGATATATTATATTTTTTTTAGTGTCACTGATTTGAAATGTTTGACCTTTAATCAAAAAATGGAGAATTATATAAAAGATGAGATAGATAAATTCGAAGAGAAAGTGAAGAATGGGGAGATAGTGGAGGAGGAGGGTATCATCATTCCCAAGAAGAGAGGAAGAAAACCTTCGACCAATCACATCAAGATTAAGAAATTCATTGATCAAATTGGGCCTCCTCCTACACAAGGTATATCATCTATATTATATATCTTTTATCTTTTAATAGATCAGAAAATATTCAAAGAAAATTGTATTTTATAAAATCTTTCTGATAAATTCAATATTATTGTATTTCATTTGTTTCACCATTATACATTGAGATTAAATATGCTTCAATTTATAAAAATAAAATAAGATGAAATGATATATCAGGTTTGATGGATTTAGCAGCATTATTTTTATATCATTCTCTATTCCAATCTATCTATCCATAAATGAAAAGATATATCTCGTTGATTTTACAATGGGATTAAAAAAGTTAAAAGTTTTGATGAGAAATATGTTGAAGAAATTAATTTAAATTTAATCTTTTTTTTGTTTCAAAAAAAGATGAAGAAGAATTATTGTTATCAAAAAACAAGTTTTTGTGCTTGGACAACAAGTTCGAAGTCAACGAAAAAAACAAGAGGAGAAGAAAAGAAATCAATTTGGCAAAAAATTTTGACTACAAAAATGATGAAGTAGAACCAACACCTCTCGATAAGAACGAAGTTTTGATACAAGTGTCAGTTTCTCACATTAGAAAGTTATCTAAACAGATCGAATTCATCATTTTGGGTTCTCAGTATTTGACAGTTTTGAAGGATCACATTTATTGTCTTCATGATGTCAATGAGGAGAGGTGCCACAGAAAGAGCGGATATTTTTTCATTGAGAATGTTTTTTACAATGACATGAGAAATGTGAACAATATAGATTATAGCAGGTAAATAAAAAAAAAAAAAAGATTTTGATTTAAAAATGAAAAAAAACTTTTTAAAATTTAATTAATCTTATCTTTTTAATTTTTTTTTAAAAAGAAAAATAATAGATTGGAGCGAAGAAAATACGGAAAGTTCAACAAAAAGAATTGTCCAAAACGGAATCAACGTCTTCAAATCCCGAAAGATGGAGAACACCCGCTTCTTAGACCTCAAAATGGTGATTGGTAAACCCTACCTCTACGTCCACCAAGGAGATTGTGAACATTTACTAACATTCGTTAAGGTTTGGAGAATTTCGGATGATGATAAGCCTACCTTGGACTTTTATCCTCAAAAAGTTTTTGCTCCTGTTTACCGTAAAAAGAAATGCAAGGTTTGTGATGTTTTCCCTTCAGAGTGGGTCGCCGTGGATGACCCTTTGTTTGGTGATGCTGTCTCTTATGCTTGTACGAAGTGTTATGAGAATCTCCATTCTGGTTCTAATAACATTGCTTTCAAGAAATATAAGTATTCTCATGAAGAATGATCTTTCTTTGACATTTTCTTCTTTTTGTTCTTGTCATATTTTGTGTAGTTTTGAAAATAAAATAGTTTTTAAATTGGTAACAACATCATCATGAACTCATTTATTCAAAAAAAAAAATTTCAAGATCAAATAACTTTGTTCCCAAAATTCTTTTTTAAAATATAAAGAAAAAACATTTCACAAATTTGATTTCTCCTTTAAGAAATAAGGTAAGTTTAAAGTATTTATGACAATTTAACATTTTGAAATCAAAAAATTAAAAGAATCTCGTTTTTATTTATGATTTTGTTAATACAATTTAAAATCTTCTACACCTTACAACAGAAGGACCACTTTCGTCATACTCTTCTTTTGATGCCCACATTTGTTGGAATGTGCTTAGAGAAGCCAAAATGGATCCTCCAATCCAAGATAAATATTTCTCTTTAATTTTGTTGACATTAACACTTAACTTATCACATTCATGAATTTTGTTGATGATACTTTGAGGGATGGAAGATAACAAATTGTTTTTGTTGTGTTTCTGATTTTTGAGCCAAATAGATCCTTTTGAAAACTTAAATTGAACTTCTCTTTTCAATCTCTCTTTGAAATTTCCAAAAAAAGAATTCCCTCCTGTCACCACCAAATTTTTCAACAAATCTTTCCTTATATCAATGTCACAAATACTAACACTTTCATGAACAGCTTCAGGAATAGATAATTGCTCAGAAATATCACTTTCCACATCAATAGATGTGTCAAATAAAACTTCTCCACTCAAAAATCTTTCACATCCCACTTCAATGATCTTTCCACAAGGTAATTCATATTTTTGGTTGCTTTTGTCTGATGATTTCAGAATGCTTGGTCTTTCATTCAGAATTTCAACAAATTTTTCTTTTAAATCATCAATCACTGTTTTCCCAAAGATGTTTTTGGAAAGTTGATTGTTTGTGTAAAAATCTTTTTCGATCACAATTCCTCTTCTCCTCATCAAATTTGAAAGAAAATTCGAAACAGTATTTCCTGCTGTTTTTGTGGTCACATTTGAATATGGAGTGGGATATCCTTTAAAATAACGAATAATTAGATTAAATAAAATTTCAAAAAAGATTCTTAATGAATTGTTTTACCTAAGAATATTGGGTCTTAATATTTTGTTGAAAAAGAAAAATTAATTCAAAACTAAATTTCTTATTTTTTTTTATTACATATTTCTGTTTGCTTGTGTCCCGAAATAATACTTATTCCAGTTGTATGACCAGAAGCGTACATGACAAGAGGCCCTTCACTTTAATTAAAAAATAAATGTTTATTTAATAACTATTGTTATACAAGAAAAGAAAAACTTTACAGCGAAGCATATATCGCAGGAAAATTATATGTTTCAAAATAAATTTCAATCATTTTTTCGTCTAAATTTAATGCAATTTATTGAAAAAAATTGTAAAAATTTAATTTGAAATTTTTTATTACCATATGCTTTATTGGATTCCAATTTTTTGTTATACTATTACAAAATTGTTATTATTTTTATGTTAAAATTTATATTTATTTTTTAAATTCTTTTTATATTACCAATATAGGATGTTCCTCAGGTTTTATTTTCATTTTTTCAAAGAGATATTGGTTGATGTTCTCGAGATTTTTTTCATGGGGTGATGTTGTTTTGTCTTGATCATCATTCACCACATTCAATTTGACTTGAGGATCATCATCTCCTGCAAAACCACAATGAGCATTTCTATCACCCAATATTTGTACAATTTGATAGAACTCATCTCCCATTTTTTTATTTTTTATATTCAAGCAAAATTGAAAGATTTTAAAAGCTTGATTGTATTATTTTCGGAATCATTCGATTTGTTCTTTTATTACCATTTTCTTCTTAATCTTTCAATGAAATTTCACTACACTAACTAATAAGACCAAATTTTTCAACAAAAACTTTCATTTTTCAAAACACAAATACTAACACTCTCATGAATAGCTTCAGGAATAGATAATTGATCAGAAATATCACTTTCCACATCAATAGATGTGTCAAATAAAACTTCTCCACTCAAAAATCTTTCACATCCCACTTCAATGATCTTTCCACAAGGTAATTCATATTTTTGGTTGCTTTTGTCTGATGATTTCAGAATGCTTGGTCTTTCATTCAGAATTTCAACAAATTTTTCTTTTAAATCATCAATCACTTTTTTCCCAAAAATGTTTTTGGAAAGTTGATTGTTTGTGTAGCAATCTTGTAGTGACTTTGTCAGTGTTAAATATCCAATGAAAAAATTAGAATTTGATTAATTAAAAACTTTCGCTGGGTGTTGAACCAAGCAACAAAGATCTCACCATTCACATTAAATTCTCCCCTCCCCAGAAAGAATACTTGGAGTCTATTTCAATTCTTTAGGAACTATCAAATAACCTCGACGAGAAAATTGAAGTATTGACTATAACAGCAATATTTATGAAGAAAATGTTCCCAAAGTAAATTGGATCTTAAAATTTTATTAAATTTACAAATTAAATATTAAAGTTTTTTATTATGACGATAAAAATCAAAATCTTCTACACCTTATAACAGAAGGACCTCTTTCATCATACTCTTCTTTTGAGATCCACATTTGTTGGAATATCCCAAGAGAAGCCAAAATGGATCCTCCAATCCAAGATAAATATTTCTCTTTAATTTTATTGACATTAACACTTAACTTATCACATTCATGAATTTTGTTAATGATACTTTGAGGAATGGAAGATAACAAATTGTTTTCGTTGTGTTTCTGGTTTTTGATCCAAACAGATCTTTTTGAAATTTTATATTGAACCTCTCTTTTCAATCTCTCTTTAAAATTTCCAAAAAAAGAATTCCCTCCTGTCACCACCAAATTTTTCAACAAAGTAGTTCTGACATCAATGTCACAAAGGTTTATACTTTCATGAACAGCTTCAGGAATAGATAATTGCTCAGAAATATCACTTTCCACATCAATAGATGTGTCAAATAAAACTTCTCCACTCAAAAATCTTTCACATCCCACTTCAATGATCTTTCCACAAGGTAATTCATATTTTTGGTTGCTTTTGTCTGATGATTTCAGAATGCTTGGTCTTTCATTCAGAATTTCAACAAATTTTTCTTTTAAATCATCAATCACTGTTTTCCCAAAGATGTTTTTGGAAAGTTGATTGTTTGTGTAAAAATCTTTTTCGATCACAATTCCTCTTCTCCTCATCAAATTTGAAAGAAAATTCGAAACAGTATTTCCTCCTGTTTTTGTGGTCACATTTGAACATGGAGTGGGATATCCTTTAAAATAATGAATAATTAGATTAAATAAAAGTTCAAAAAAGATTCATAATGAATTGTTTTACCTAAGAATATTGGGTCTTAATATTTTGTTGAAAAAGAAAAATTAATTCAAAATTAAATTTCATATTTTAAAATTTTTTTTTTTACATATTTCTGTTTGCTTGTGTCCCGAAATAATACTTATTCCAGTTGTATGACCAGAAGCGTACATGACAAGATGTCCTTCACTTTAATTAAAAAATAAATGTTTATTTAATAATTATTGTTATACAAGAAAAGAAAAACTTTACAGCGAAGCATATATCGCAGGAAAATTATATGTTTCAAAATAAATTTGGGTAATTTTTTCGTCTAAATTTAATGAAATTTAATGAAAAAAATTGTAAAAATTTAATTTGAAATTTTTTATTACCATATGCTTTATTGGATTCCAATTTTTTGTTATACTATTACAAAATTGTTATTATTTTTATGTTAAAATTTATATTTATTTTTTAAATTCTTTTTATATTACCAATATAGGATGTTCCTCAGGTTTTATTTTCATTTTTTCAAAGAGATATTGGTTGATGTTCTCGAGATGATCCTCATGGGGTGACGTTGTTTTGTCTTGATCATCATTCACCACATTCAATTTGACTTGAGGATCATCATCTCCTGCAAAACCACAATAAACATTTCTATCACCCAATATTTGTACTATTAATTGAACTTCATCTCCCATTTTTTTTTTTTTTTTTTTTGATTAGCTAAAAAAGATTTGAAATTTGGAATATCTGTTGAAATGCACTTGAAATCCATTCAATTCATTACAAGAGAATTTAATTTTTGAAATTTTTTGAAAGTTGAAAAAGAATTTTCTGATTCTTTTAATATTTTTCAGAAAAAAGAGAAAAAAAAGAAAAAAAAATGAAAATTAAATAATAAAAAAAAAAATGGAACAAAAACCAGGGAGTTTACTTGAAAGAGGAATCGATTATATCAAAGATGCTACTAATCTTGATAATAATAAAGAATATAAATTGGCATATGAATCATATAAACTGGGAATAGAATATCTCTTGTTTTATTATAAAAGTAATATTTTCCCCAATTATTGAATCATAATTCAATAAAGATTAATTTCTTCCAGCTTTAAACAATGGAGAAAAAAAAAAAGTTATAATGAAGAAATTGGATGAATATATAAAAAGATGTGAATTGATCAAAGAATTTCTTGGAAATGGAAGGTAGTTTATTTTAAAATTTTAAAATTTAAATTCAAATTTTAAAAATTTAGAATAGAAAGAGAAAAAGAGAATAAAGAGAATAAAGAGAAAAACCTTTTAAATTTCAAAGAAGTGACAGGATATGAGGAAGTCAAAGAAAAGTTTCAGGAAATTATGTGTCTCCTAAAATATCCTGAACTCTTTAAATCTCGAAATAGAGTTAATAATTTTTTGTAATAATTTAATTTATTTTTTATTTTTAATATTAATCATTAATGTAAAAGGATATATGGAGTAAAAAAAATTTTAAAAAATTTTTTTTTTTTAAAATTGATGATTAATAAATATCTTTAGCCTGGAGGTAATGATGAAGAAAAATTTGTTGATTACTTTGAAATTCAAGTTCCAAATTGTAAAATGTTTACCAGATGAATTTGAATTCTTTTTATTTCTTAAAAAAAAAAAAATTTTTTTAAAAGTGACAATAATAAAGATTGATGCTTGTGATTTATTTACAAGGCATTATTGTTATGAAAGAGAAATAAAAAATGTTTTTGATGAAGCAAAAGATAAAAAGTAAAAAAAAAAAAATTAATTTAAAATTAATTTAAAATTAATTTTTTAAAAAAATAGGCCTTCAATAATTGTTTTCAAAAATTTGGATCTTTTTTGTTCGGGAAATGGAGAAGGTGATATAAATAGAAGGTTGAAAACAGAGTTATTGGTGCAACTTCAAAATCAAGAAGAAGTTTTGGTTCTTGGAATCACAGAGCTACCATGGGAATTGGACCGTGCTATGTTAAGGAGATTTGATTGGAGAATATTTGTAAATTAATAATAAAAACAAAAATAAAGTATTTATTTAACTATTTATTAATTATATTTCAGATTAATCTTCCTGACATTGATGATCGAAAAAGAAATATTGAAAAACAATTCAAAGAAGTCAACCTTATTTATGAAAGAAAAACATTGGATGTTTTAGCATTTCATTCCAAAAATTTAAGCATTGATGAAATTCAATATTCCATTCGAGAAGAAAACACGAGAATTTTAAGAAAGATGTTGAAAGAATTGAATCATTTTAATGAATTAGAAAATGGAATGCTGGAACCTTGTTATTGTGATGATGTTTCTCATGGAATAAAAGGTAATTTGGAAAGTATTGATTGTGAGAAACTTTTAATCAGAATTGATACTCAAATTTTGATTGATGCTTTTCAACAGAGTGCGAAGAAAGATAAACTGCTTTCAAAGTTTGAAATTTTTCAATCTAACTCGGAAACATATGAGGCAAAAGTTGATATTACTTGGAGCCCAGACAACCATAACAAACTTAAACTTTTTTGGAAAGATTGTATTCTATTCTTTATATTGTGCTTGAGAGTGAAATTTCCTTTTAAAGTTCCAAGATTTATAAAGTTTGAAATAATCAAATTAATGGTTGAACACAACAATCATCTTTTCAAATAAATTAGTTTTAAATATTTTAATAAATTATTCTGATGTATCTCTTGATAATAATAAAAAGTATTGGTTTTGGAAAAATTTGTTTGTTTCTCTTTGAGAATAATTTTGAACAAAGTAACAAAGAGAAAATGATTGATTTTATCTTTTCACTAAAATAAATGTGGCGGTTTACAGACCAAAGATTCCCGTTTTGATAATCTTCCATTATTTTTTTAAAGTTTGAGTTTTTTAAATCAAAATTGGACAATCCAAACTCCAAAAACATAATGAAGTATCTTTCACGTTGAAAGTTTACAAAATTTAAAATAGATTTTTTCTGAGAGTTTATGTTTGCTTTGTTTTCCAAAAAATAACGAACAGAAGAGTGACTCAAGTTTTTGTTGTAAAACAAGAAAACTAGAGGAGATTTCCCATGGTCGTCTAATTGATTAAGATTACATTTTTTATCTATCAAATATTTTATCACAGAAGGTGAACAATGTTTTGAGGCAAAATGAAGAGAAGTTATTCCAGCTAAATTAGAAGATTCAAAAGAACTTTTCTTTTGAATCAAATAATCTAATAACTCAACTGTTGTGCTTGAGTTCTTACAAGAAACCATAAAAGGGGTCTCATGCATTGGATTATATTGATCCATATCAGATTTCGATTCTATCAAGAATTTGATTAAATCTAAATCAAGGGAAATATTTTCTAGAATTCTGATTAAAGGAGAAGACTTTGAAAAATGTGTTAAATCTGCTTTTTCATGAACAAGATATTTTATGATTTCATAATTTGGATTATTGGAGCAGGCCCTGATAAGAGGAGAAGGGTTTATGCTTATAGGATTTATGTTTGCTTTGTTTTCAACCAAAAATTTTATTATTTCAATACCGAGCCCATAATAACAAGCATTTTGAAGACACGACATCTCATCTTTGTCCAAACAGTTAACGTCACTTTTGTTTAGAACGAGATATTCAAAAACTTTTTTCTTAACGAGTGGATACTTGGAGACAATTTGAAGAGGAGAATTTATTTTCATTGAGTCTCCAAGAATGCAGTTGTCTTTGTTCAACATTTTCAAAATATCCAATTTAATCTTTTTCCCTCTGCCAATATAATTGTTGAAAGGAGGAGCATTTCTTGTATTCAAAATAGACTTGTGATCTATCAATAACTTTATCACTTTTATATCAATTGAATTTTTAAGATTACTACAATAATCTTGAAGAGGAGAATAATAATATTTGTTTCTTAGATTTACATTTGCTTTGAATTTCAACAAAAATTCAATTTTTTCGATTCCATTTCCATTTTTTAAAGCAAGATGTAGAGGTGTTTCGTTAAGAATATCTAGTATCGAATTGATAAAGTCTTTTTTTAAATGATATAAGTAAGAAAGAGAAGAAAGATCTGATTTTTTATTCTGACAAAGAAGATGAAAAATATTTTCACTTTTGTTCGAAACAAAATTGATGTCAAGTTTCAATTCAAAGAAATATTTCAACATTTCTTCATCAATTTTATTTTTTAGAAGAGAATAAAATATAGGAGAATCATCTCCAAAATCCAACAAGTTTGCTTTATTATTAACCAAATACTTTATATTTTCAAGATTAATATTCTTTAAAAGATTGTGTGAAGGAGTTTTCTTTCTAGAATTTTTTGTGTTTAGATCAACTTTTTTAGAAACAAAGTATTTTATAATTTCGAAATTATCGTCTTTTATTCTCTGAGACAATATATAGAGAGGAGTTTGTTTATTTTCATTTTTTTTGTCAATCTCACTTTTATTTTCAATCAAATACTTTATGATATCCAAAGAAGGGCTTTCTTTCCTACAAAAATTATGTAACACTGATTCACTTTTGTTTTCATGATTGATGGAAGATTTGTTTTCAATTAAATATTTCGTTATTTCAAAATTATTATTTCCATTTAAAGAATAGATGTAAAGGGGAGTTTCTCCATTTTTGTTTTTCAAGTTTACTTCGCTTTTTTTTTCAATTAAAAGTTTTATTCCCTCCATTTCAACTTTTCTGTTCGAGCAGTAAATGTGTAAAGGAGTGTTTTTAATTAAATTTGTTGCATTTATTTCAATGTGATTCTCAATCAATAACTTTATTGTTTCAATTTTAATTTCTTCACTTTCACAAGCAAAATGAAGGGGAGAACTGTTGAATTGGTTAAGATGATTTACTTCGGCTTTTTTTTCAATCATCTCTTTTATCAAATTGTTGATTTTGATCCCTTTTTTCTTTTTTGGATCCATTTTTTGGAATATCTCATTTTCAATTTTCCTTTTTTCAAAATATCTGGTAAAATTTGAATGCATTTGTTCATCAATGAGAAGATAATGGAGTATACTATTCCCAAATGAATCTTTTTTTTCAAATTAAATAAATTATATTTGTTTTATAATAAAATAATTACCTTCATACTCAATATTTTTTAAATCAAACCCTAGAAAAGTTTCCATTAAAAGGGTAGGATCAAAACAATTTTTTTTTTATTTTTTTTTTTTCAAATTCTGATAAAGAGAAAACTTAAAAATTTAAATATTCCTTTAAATTTCCCAAAAAAAAAAAAAACATTCAAATCATCCAATGACAGGTTATATCTTGGGAAGAATAGTATTTTTTATTTAATTTTTTTAATTTGTGTTTATTTCTTTTCAATCAAGTTCATCTTTCCATGTCCACCCATAAAAGCAGAACCAACCTTACCAATAGGATTAGGGTTAATGATGACACCAAGACTCTTGGCATGCTTCTCAATAAACTCCTTGAATCTCATGTAACCTCCTCCGATTCTGACCACCAAGAAACCATTCAAGATCTTCATGTTGAGTTTTTTGCTGCCAACCATGTATTGACCCACACCCAATTTCTTAACAGGAATTTCAACGCCCAACTCGTTTAATACACTTGAAACTTCATCGTCAACATCATCCAATTTGGTGTTAGTAACAACCAAAAGTTTTTGTGGGGAAGGGCTCTCTTTGACAGGTTCTTTCTGAGCATTCAAATAATTGTTTTTCTTGATTTGCCATCTTGTCAATCTTTGTATTTAAATAAAAAAAATAAATTATAAACAATAACAAAAATCTTTTCTTTTTTTTTTTTTACCTGTTGTTAATGATGGTGGTGTAGATCTTTCTTGTGGAGACCCATCTAGTTTTGTTCAACAAGAAATTGTTAGGCAAGTTCTCCAACTTCTTTTGGAAAGCCAACAAGATGTTTTCATATCCAATGTAAGCATCATAAACGAAAGCCTGAGCACTTTTGATGGACAAAGTCTTTTTTATTTTATCACTCAGTGATGCCCTAATAAAAAATTAAATTAATTTTTTTCTCATTTAAATTGAAATCAATTAAAAAAAAGATTCAGCTTACAAATCCTTGATGAGTTGTTTGTGTAATTGGATTTGTGATTGGGAGTTGTAGTCATTAGGATAGTTTTGGAGTGATTCAACCTTTTTATTGCTTTGTTGGATCTGATTTTCGATGTTTTCAAGGAGTTTTTGGATGCCTTTAATAAAATAAACAAAAAAATTAAATTTAATAAAATAAACAAAAATTTAAAAGAGGGAATACTTTTGGATGCTCCTTCTTCTGAATCGAGATCAGTGTTATCATCAATATCCAATTCAGTTTGTAAGGTATCAATTTCTTTGATGGTCTTTGGGATGATTTCGATTTGTTTTCTCGCATCATTGATGAGATTCTCGAACTTTTGGATTCCCTGTCTCAAGTTGTTTCTTTTGGTGATGTTTACGGAATCATCTCCTCCACTAGTATTTTCTGATTCGCTTTGATTGATTTCTAAAAATAAATAAAAAATTATTTAAAGGTTAATAAAAATAAAATAAAAAGATAATAGAGTTTACGTTCTTCGTAATTTTTGTTGTCTTCTTTGTATTGAGCCAATTGCTTTTCCAAATTCTCTACCATTTCTTTGTATTCGTTTTGGGCCTCGCTCAATTGTTTCTTTGCTTGTTCCAAGGCTTCAGATTCCTTGGACAAAGTATCCAAATTAGAATCATTGTTTTCTACAGAGAAAAAGAATTAAATGATTTGAAATCTATAAAGGATTAAAAACTTTTTACCTTTTGATATCTCCAACATATCGCTTGTATCATTCAAAGCTTCTGCGATAGCTACAGATACGTTGGTGAGATCTTCGTTTTCGTCAAAGAGTTGTTTCACTTTGGATGCAGTATCTTCGATCTTTTGTTGATTCTCCTTCATTTCTCTGTGGAGATCCAACAACTTTGGGTTCAAAGGAACGGAATTGGGTGTTTTGTTTTTGAGCTCCTCTATATCCAAAAAAAAAAAATGAATTAGCAATAATAAAAAAGGCAAAGACGATAAAAATAAAAGGAATTACCAATCAATCTTTTCAATTCTTCGTTTTCTTCGTTTAATTTCTTTTTGAGTTCATCTGATTCTTTGTTACGTTTCTCGGCTTCAAGGAGTTGCTTTTTGGTCAATTCTAGATCGTTGGATAAACCTTGGTTCTCTGAGCCAAATTTCTCATTTTCTTCAGTCAATTTCTTTTTGTGTTCATCACATTCTTTGTTACATTTCTCTACTTCAAGG
>JAMYWO010000009.1:47123-99601 GCA_024220525.1 Cochliopodium minus | reverse complement strand
TCAGTCAATTTCTTTTTGTGTTCATCACATTCTTTGTTACATTTCTCTACTTCAAGGAGTTGCTTTTTGGTCAATTCTAGATCGTTGGACAAACCTTGTTTCTCTAAGCTGAGTCTTTCGTTTTCTCCTTGTGATTGCTTTAGTTTGTTTGCCAAATCCTTTTCGTTTTCTATGGATTTTTCAAGTTGTTTGACAGAATCTCCCAATGTTTCAAGTGTTTTTTGAGAATCTTCTTTCAAAGATTTGTTTTCATCTGAGAGATTATCAATCTTGGTTTTGAATTCCAATTCTATGTTTAACAAAAGATTATAATATAATTGAAAAATATTATTTTGATATTAGAAAAAAAATCTTTGTGAAAATAATACCTTGTTCTTTTGAAATGACAACAGTGTTATCCCCCTTTTCTTGGAGTTGCTTGATTGTATCTTCCAAGTTTTGAATCTTGAGATCTTTTTCTTTAATCTGTTCTTTTTGCTTTTGATTCTCCTCTCTGAGATGTTTGAGCTCTTTCTCCAAAAGATTCAGCTTGTCGGAAAGATTGTTGATCATTCCATTCAACTTTTGGTTATCTTCTTTGATCAAGTTAAGTTGAGAGTTCAAATTGAGAAAGTTTTCAGTCAACAACTTGTTCTTATTCTTTGACTCAATGAGATCACTGTTGATCAACTTTTGTTTTTCGACCATCTCTATCAATTTCTTGGAAAGCTCCTTGTTATCTTTTTGGGTGTTCTCTTTCAACATAAGAGCAAGTTGGTTGGCTTCTTCTACATATTTTTTAGCTCTTTCTTCCAATTCACTCATTTTCTTCAATAATTCCTCGTTCTCTTCTTCCAATTTCTTTAGCTTATCTTTCAACATGTCAGATTTTTGTTCTATAGGGTCCTTGGCTATAGTTGTTTTCTCAAATACCCTGTCCTTCAATGAAAGAGGGGAAACTTGTCTGATGAATTCTTTCTTTTCGAGACCTTTAAGTTCATACTCTCCTAATTCGATGATTATAGGATCTCCCAATTCTTTCAATTTATCTTTGATACCATCAAAAGCATCTTCACTAACAAGGATTTGTCCTCCTTTGGCCATACTCTCAACTCTAGCAGATCTATTTACCATTCTACCAAAATAGTCCATTCTTCCTGTAATTGGATCAGGTTCACAACTACAAAATAAATAATTAAAGAAAATAAAATAACCAACAAATGTTTTTACCTTGGTTCTCCTCTGTGAATTCCCATTCTCACTAAAATTTAAAGATAATTAGATTTAAAAAAAGAAAAATGAAATATTTACCTCTCAATCCTCTCCAAATAAATTTATCTTCGTCATTCTTAAGAATAGAAGAAGATTCACTGTGGAAAAGGGGCTCTGGCCAATCAAGAGTCAATAATGTTTGTTGTACATCAATACACCATTTGGTAGCATCAAGAGGGTTGGTAAAAGCAATCATAAAAGCATCTCCTTCTGTTTTGACTTCATACCCTTTGTATTCATTGATTTTCTCTCTCATTGTGTTGTTGTGCAAAGACAAAGCTTGGGCCATTACTTTTGCGTCTTTTTCCCATTGAAGTGTTGAATTTTCTACATCAGTAAAAACTAATGTTACAATACCAGTTGGAGGAGGTACAGTTGGAGTTCCTATATTAATAATGAAATTTTAGTTTAAATTAAACTTTTAAAGTTTTAATTACCTTGTCTCTGCGGGAAAAAAAAATTGAAATTGATTGAAAATTTTTTTGTTTAAATTTACCATGTTCAAAGGGATTTTGAGAGATATTTCTTGAATTTCTTTGTTGATCTGAGTATTCTTCACTTTGAGTTCATTAATCTCATTTTCTACTTCGTTCAAGTTTTCAATGAGAACTCCCACTCTTTCTTCAACTAATTAATCAAATTGAAATTAAAATAAGATTAATTTTAAAATTAAATTATAAAAATAAAGTACCAATGTTATTCTTTTCTTCCAATTCGACTCTCTTTTCTTTTTCTTCAATGTTTTTAACCTTTAATGTTTCTACAATACAATCCAAAGCTTCTGTTCTCTTTTCGACAACATTGATGAATTTATCCGAAAGTTCCTCCAAAGAATGAATTTCAGGTTCATCATGATGTTCATTCAAATAATACTTTTCGATAAAACCAGATCCCATTTCATCTTCCAAGTTTGGCAATCTAAAAGCAATCTTGTTCAAATCTTTTTTGAGGCGAGTGAGCTGTTGGGTAATTCTGTTTTCAATCACTAGAAAATCTTGCGTATCAAAGTTATCCAAATAAGAAGAGTATTTCTTTTCGATCAATTCTCTGTTGAGGAAATCACCAGGTATGAGCTCTTTGTTTGGAACAGTGAACGGATGGAACAACACTTGGTATCTCTTTACTCTGTCCTTTTCAGGGAACCTTTCGTTAACAGAATCAACATGATTTTGGATTATCTCGTTGAAGAGAGGAGAGTTGTAAAAGTCTTTTAATTCCATGTTGTTCTCCTTTGCTACCAATTTGGTTTCTTCTTCGTCAATGGTTAAGAGTGCGACCAAATATTTTCTTCCATTTCCAAGTACAATCGCATCATCAACAAGTGGATGTTCTCTCAACTCTTTTTCGATGTCTCTTGGATGAGTAGATACTCCATTGCTCAACTTTACTCGATCAGATTTATTTCCACAAACGATCAAAAATCCTTCTTCATCAAGTTTACCGATGCTCTCTGTTTTCAACTTGCCTCCATTTACTTTTTCATCAAATGACTTTGGTTCATTATTGTATCCTGAAAACAAGTTTGGCTTCAATGCAACTATTTCTCCATTTCCATTTTCATCTAATTCTCCTTCAATTTCAACACTTACTCCTTCTAAAGGCTTTCCAGATGTTCCATACTTTCTGCTGTCTTTGGTTGAAAAGGTGATAGGACCAGCAGCTTCCAATTCTTCAAATAAAGGTAAGACTGGACATTCAATATCATTGAAATATTGATCTTCCTTTTTAGTTAGAGGACCATCAGTAGAAATGGCAAGAGATACATCTTTCAATCCAAACTTTTCTCTTTCTTTTTCTTTTTCTCCTTTGTTTGATTTCTCAAGTTTGTCGGATGGGAATTGTTTTTGGAGAGCATTAGATAGTCTCTTCCATTTCTTGCTTGGAAATAGGAGAATGTTAGGTTGAACTTCTTTCATAATTCCATTTAAATTTGAAAGATCTCCAAAATAAGTTTTAGATCCAGTAAGAATAGGAACAAGAATAGAAAGATATTGTTCATTCAAATCAGCAGGAGATCTTAAACACAAGTATTTTGTATTTTCATCAGATTTGGTTATTTCAGCAATCTTTTTCGCATTATTGAAAAGTGATTTATGATTAACTGTAACTCCCTTTGAGTTTGGTGTTGCGAGGTTTTTGTAGACCAAAGTAGAAATATCCTCAGGTTTGATTCCAAGAACCCTAGAATCCAAACTTTGTTCATCAAGATCTTCTCCACTCTTCAAAAACTCTTCCCATGATTCTGCTCCTTTCTCTTCTTCTCCATCTTTCAAAAGCACAACCTTTTTGATGGTAGGAAATAAATTTTTGTTTTTATTTATTGTTTCAAATTGATCCTTTCCTTCGACAAACACAATGTTTGCTTTAGTATCATTTGCAACATGTTGAATATCCTCGAGAGTAGTTTCAGGATACAAAGCTACTGGAACTGCGTTGACAAATTGACTTGAAAGATACACAGCAGAGCTATTGGGGAGAGAATTGGAGATGACCAAAATTTTTTGGTGAGGTTGAACTTTATTTTGAAGCAAAGACTTTGATAGATTTCTTACGAGAGTAAAGTATGTTGCCCAAGTAACAGATCCCCACTTTTCTCCGTTCTTAACATAATATGCATCTTTGTTTTCATTCTCCAAAGCGTAAGTAACAAAGCTTCCAATTAAAGAAGGGAAATCCGGTATGGTAGCAGCGTACATCAAATCGATTTCTTTGGCATACTTTTGATTGACGTAAGCCCTTTTCATCTTGAGAGTGGGTGTAACTTCTCCTCCTTCAATAGAAAAGGAAACAGGCAAGATGGTATACTTCTTGACTTTCTCTACTTGTCCAAGCTCTTTGTTAACAAGGTTTACATGTTCCCTAATTCCATTTTTGAATTCATCAGAGTTGACAAAATCTTTTGGATCAACATTTCTTTCTTTGCAATGATGGTTGATCACATCTCCGTCAGGAGACAACAAAGCAGTCAAAAATTTCTTTCTATCTCCACATACAGTTGCATCTCCGATAAAAGGATGTTTTTTCAAAGCTAATTCAATGTTGATAGGGGTGATGTTCTTTCCACCAGCAGTGATACTATTATTTTGAAATAAGATTAAAATAGTGAGATTGATGGAAAAAAAATTTTACATGATATCTTTTTTTCTTCCAGTAATAAACAAAAATCCTTCATCATTTATTTTTCCAAGATCACCAGAATAGAGCCAACCATCTTTGAGAGTGCTCTCAGTTGTTTCAGGATCTTTGAAATATCCCCTAAAAACAGTAGGTCCCTTGGCTAATATTTCTCCGTCTTCTGCTATTTTGACGTCTAAACCAGGGAAAGGCTTTCCAACGCTTCCAAGTTTGTAACAATTCAAAGTGTTATAAGAAGTTGGACCTGTATCTTCGCTTTGTCCATAAACTTCACAAATCAATCTTCCAAGAGATAAAAAGTAGTTCAATATTCCCAAATCAATAGGTGCTGCTCCGGAACATGCAAATTTTGCTTTGGAAATACCAACAGATTTAAGAAGTTCGAGTTTTTGCTCTTCGTTGAGAGATTCAACTTGTTTAGGTGGTACCTTGGTAGACAAGCTTGTGTAAAGTTTCTCCCAAATTCTTGGAGGCCCAAAAAGCATGGTAGGTTGTAATTCTTTAAAGTTTTCGAAAATTTTGGTTGGACCATCGTTATAATAGATCTTTGCTCCACAGGCAGATGGAATCAAAATAGAGAAATTTTGTTCTGCAATATGGCAAAGAGGCAAATAAGAAAGGCCATAATCTTCGGAAGTAAATTTGTGCAATTTAACAGATTCAGTAGAAACAATTTGCAAGTTCTTGTGAGTTAAAATAACTGCTTTTGGAGGACCAGTAGTTCCAGAAGTGTAGATAAATACAGAATCATCGTTTTCTTCAACTTGAATCAATAAATCAATAACTTGTTGTTCATCAATAGAACTTCCAAGGTTCAAAAATTGATCCCAAGATAGATTGTTTCCATCACATCCATTTTCCCCACTTTCCTTGAATACTACAATTCTTTTCAAAAGAGGTAAAGAAGAATATACTTCCAAAACTTTCTTCAATTCAGGTTCTCCGTGTACAAAAACGATTTTAGATTCACTATGTTCGAGAATATACTTTACAGTAGAAGGAGAGGACGTTTCATAAATACCAACGGGAATTGCTCCAATGGTTTGAGCTGCTAAATAAGCAATGGTCCAGGAAGCTGCAGATCTTCCCATGATAGATATTTTGTCTCCTTTCTTGACTCCTTCAGAAACGTACGATTTTGCTACTTGTATAACTTGTTCAGAAAACCCTTTCCAAGAAACAGGCTTCCATTGGTTGTTCTCTCTCACAAAATAAGCATCTTTCTCTGAATTTTCTCCTCTTCCCATGTTCAATATTCTCACAGGAATAAGATCCAAAGTAGCATGTGGTTTTGATTCTACTTTTATAGGTTCTTCAATTACTCCCTCCTCAAGTCCAAAAGCAACAGTAGGAAATTTTTCAACAAATTGAATTACATAAGATAGAAAGGTCATCATCGCTTTTTCTTCAGGTTCTTCAATTATATCTTCTGCATTGATAAGATGAGGAACTTGAAATTCTTTTTCGAGCAAATCCAAAATTTCGGTAAGATTCGCATTATAATCTTTAGAATCGATTATCTTTTGAGGATTGATGATTGATGGCTTTTTTGCATGGACCATACATGCCAAAACAGCTCCATTGCTGAAATCTGATGTCACATTATTTATTTCAACAGGATATCCCTTCACAAGATTTCTACAAAATAACAAAATCTTTTCTTTTGCTCCGAGATTCTTTGATTCTTCATCTACTTTCAACATATTGATTTGATAATGCAAAATAAGAATCCAAATCAATCCCTTTATAAATTATAACGATATAACTAAATAAATTAATGAAAATTTTTAATTACCATTATAAGCTTCAAATTTGAATCATATATATCTACTGTTCCTATATTTTCGAGCTTCACATTTTCTTTTTTCAATAGTTCCAATGTTAATGTTATATTTGACATTTTTTGCATCTAGATAAGTAAAAAATCATCGTTAATATGATTGGTTGTTAAATCTTCAAAATAAATTTTACTTGAAATTTAGGATTGGGACTGATTCCCATAATTTTCTTTTGTGATAATATCTCAATGAGAGCTGAAAATTTCACACTGATCAAATCAGAAAAGCAATATTCAAAAAAAAGTGTAAAATTAAAAATATTGATCGGGATGTTCTTCTTACCCATTTTGAAAATCATTTTCCAATTTATCTACCTTTTGATTTATAGATATCAAATTGACATTAACCCAATTTTTAAATCCTAAAGGAAATTTAATTTTTAAAGAATTAAATAAAAAATATGGGAATTGTACCTTTGTATTGTATTTGTTGCCATTTTTCAGTCAATTGTTCATAACTTGTTATTTTCAAGTTTTCTTCATTCTTTGCTATATTGCTCATTTTAAATTTTTGCTTTCTTTAATTTTGATTCAATTAGCAAAATTTTTTTTTTTTTTTATTTTTTCTTTATATTTTTTTTTTTTTTGTTAAATATCAATAAATATTGTTTTGAGTTCAAAATTATTGAGTATATTTATTGCACTTTAATTCAAATTGATTCATTCTTAAACAATGCGAATTTAACTTTAAATGTTCTCATTTTCATTTTTTATATAATTTCTCCTTGAATTAATAATTCTCCTGCTTTTAAAAAAAAATTATAATAACAATCAAATTATAAACAAATTGTTTCAATTTGATGATCATTTATTTCAAATTTCTAAATATTATTTCATTGAACAAATAGAAAATATAATTATGATCTATCATTTTAAAATAATGAATACCTCGAAATATTTGAATCAAAAAGATTTGGTGACAGCTTTCAATTAGATTGATATTTTTGATTTACTGATTTATAAAATAAATAAAAAATTGAATAAAAACTCATTTTTAAAAAAGAAAGAAATGTCCAAAAAAGATTATGATGATAGTATTGAAGAAGATAGTGATGTTGAAAGTGGAGAGAGTGGAGATGATAGTGGGGAAGATATGGATGATGATGGAAGTGGAAGTGGTGATGAAGATGAACAAAAAATTAGAATCAGAACTGCAAAGGAAATGTTAGAAAAACCATTGGCACAAATTGAAAAGATAAATAAAATGTGTAATCTTTCAGGTGTTGTTGCCAGACAATTATTAAAGGCAAATAAATGGTAATATTTAAATAGAAGAGAAAAAAAAATCTTGTTTTTATAATACCAAATTTCTGAATATTCTTAAATTACAAATACCTTTTAATTTCATCCATTGAATTAACATTCTCAAATTTGAGATTATAATTTGTCCTAAATAAATACTTTATGGAATATATGGATATTTTATAAACACATAATTGTTAAATACAAAAAATTCTGCGAATATATTTGTTATATAAACATGAGATGATTGAATCTTCGAACCAGGAAAATTAATATCCAAAGATCGTATATATGAAATATTATAAACAATTAATCTAATATATTTCATAGGGATGGAGAAAAATTGATAAACAAGTTCTTTGGAGGTGAAAAAAAGAAAATGTTCGAAGAAGCAAAAATCCCATTGAGCCTTTCCGAATGGAATATCAAAGACATAAAAGGACCTATAGAGTGTACTATTTGTTTTGACGAAGTACCAATAGATAAAGCAAGCAGTCTTCCATGCAACCACTTTTTCTGTAAAGAATGTTATCGTGACTACCTAGAAAACTCTATTATTAACCATTCTAAATCTGGTGGAATACAATGTCCTAAAAATGGATGTAACTTACAAGTAGATGAAATCACTGCTCTTGATTTACTTCCAAAAGAATCCAAAGTAAAAATTGCTTTAAATCTTTTCATTCAATATTAAAACTTTAAAAATTTTAATTAGGCAAGACAACTCTACTACACATTGGCTGCTAGAGAATACATTAAAGGAAGAAAGGAATTGAGATCATGCCCTGGAGGAACATGCGACAAGATCATCGAGTATCATATGGGTTTGTTTCATCAGACAGTTTTAATTTAATTTAATTATTTTCATTATTTTTAGATGAAGATGACATTCCAATTGTAGAATGTGCTTGTGGAGATAAATTATGTTGGGATTGTGGAATGCCGGATCACTCCCCTGCTTTGTGTAAAATGATAATGGACTGGAACATTAAGAAAAATAAAGATGTTCTCGAGAGTAAAGATAAGATGGTCATTCTGAAAAATTGTCCAAACCCAAAAGGTTGTACCACCATCATCGAAAAAAACGACGGTAAAATATATTTTTCTCAATATTTTCTTTTTTTTCAATTATTTTTTTTTACTAATAGGTTGTCAGTATATGACTTGCCCGACTTGTCACTATCCTTTTTGTTGGATTTGTGAAACTAAATCTGCCCACGAAAAGCATAATTGCAATTCTTTTAAAATCGATCCTAACTTGAATCCTCAATTAAAAGAGTTGGCCAAAGATGAACACTTTAAAAAGAGATTCACTTTTCACGAACAATCTGTCCTCTTTCAGTCCAAGTTGAAAACAAAATGTGAAGAACTAGTTAAAATTTTGATTAACCACGTAATGAATATTCTTCAAAACTTTTTTTTTTATTGTTAAACTTTTCCTTTTTTTAGATGAGTTACAATGATACTCTTTTTGTTGAAGAATCTAGAAAAACTACTGTGATTTTTTAATTTCTTAAACATTCTTTATTTAAACTTATTTTAACTAGATTATTGCTCACAGAATGTTGAAAGACAGTTACATTTTTGGTTATTACATTCCTGAAAACGTCAATATCCAACTTTTTGAGTACATTCAAGGAGAATTAGAGTCTAATACTGGTAGACTTGAATACTACTTAGAAGGTGACCCAAAAATAGCTTGCCAAAAGCATCTTGAGATTAAAGATCTTTCTATTACCATCAGAAAAAACATTGATTCTATCATTGAAGATATTTTCAAGGGTGGTATGAAAGGAAGCGGAAGACAATCCAAACAAGTATACGATGAAGTTGACAAAAACAAAGTCTATCAAGGATGGATTTACAACGTCTAGATTTTTCTTTTTTACAAATTTCTTTTCATTTATTAACTGATTTTTTTTAATTATAGCCTGGGAATTAAGATTCATTTCATTATTTGCAACAATTATCATTTAATAAAGAATACAAATAAAAAATTTCATATTTCTTTTTGGAATTCTTGTCATACAAATTAAAAATATGTTGTCCTTAAAAGAAAATATCTGAATTCAAAGGTTCTTATAAAATGTTGGTTTAGAAAAAAGTCTTGTTTTTGTGACTGTTTTTTCTTCAAAAAAAATTTATTACTTTTAACTGAAAATTTATATTCGAATTTCTTAATTTTTTTTCACTTCAAAATTTTTTTTATATATTTTATGAATCACTTTTTTTTTTGAACTTTCAAATGATTAGGGATTTTGTTATTTCTTATTGTATTTTCATTGTCTTTATATTCAATCACGTATGTTTTTTTGGAAATATAAATAACAAATATTTAGTATACAAAAAAAAATTTTTGATATTTTTGAGAATAAATCAAGTATATAAAAAATTATAAAAAAAAAAAAAAATCAAAACTTTAAAACTATGTCTAAAGAAAAACCAATTGCAATCGGTATTGATCTTGGAACCACTTACTCTTGTGTTGGAGTATGGCAAAATGATAGAATTGAAATCATTGCTAATGATCAAGGAAACAGAACCACTCCATCTTATGTTGCATTCACTGATCAAGAAAGATTGATTGGAGATGCTGCAAAGAATCAAGTTGCTATGAATCCACATAACACCGTATTTGATGCAAAGAGATTGATCGGAAGAGAATTTAGTGATCAAACAGTTCAAGAAGATATGAAACATTGGCCATTCAAAGTGATCAGTGATGGAGGAAAACCAAAAATCCAAGTTGAATTCAAAGGAGAAACTAAAACATTCTTTCCTGAAGAAATCTCTGCTATGGTTTTGGTAAAAATGAAAGAAACCGCAGAAACTTATCTTGGACATGAAGTAACAGAAGCTGTTATCACCGTTCCAGCTTACTTTAATGATCATCAAAGACAATCCACAAAGGATGCAGGTACTATTGCTGGTTTGAATGTAAAGAGAATTATCAATGAACCAACTGCTGCAGCTATTGCATATGGTCTTGGAGATGAATCATCAAAGGATGAAGAAAAGAACATTTTGATCTTTGATTTGGGTGGTGGTACTTTTGATGTATCCCTCTTGGCAATTGAAGATGGAATGTTTGAAGTAAAGGCTACTGCTGGAGATACTCACTTGGGAGGAGAAGATTTTGATAACAGAATGGTTGATCATTTTGTTCAAGAATTTAAGAGAAAACACAAAGGAGATTTGACAACCAATCCTCGTGCAGTCAGAAGATTGAGAACTGCTTGTGAAAGAGCAAAAAGAACTCTTTCTACTCAAGCTCAAGCTTCCATTGAAATTGATTCCCTTTTTGAAGGTATTGATTTCTACACTAACATTACCAGAGCTAGATTTGAAGAACTTTGTGCTGATCTCTTCCGTTCTACTTTGTCCCCAGTAGAAAAAGTTTTGAGAGATTCCAAACTTGACAAGAAACAAATTGATGAAGTTGTATTGGTAGGAGGATCCACTCGTATTCCTAAAGTTCAACAACTTTTGTCCAACTTTTTTAATGGAAAGAAATTGAATAACTCCATCAACCCTGATGAAGCTGTTGCTTATGGAGCAGCAGTTCAAGGAGCAATTCTTTCTGGAAGAAAGGGAAAAGATATCTCCAACGTTGTTCTTGTTGATGTTGCTCCTCTTTCTCTTGGTATTGAAACTGCAGGACAAGTTATGACTGTCTTGATTCCAAGAAACACCAAAATTCCAGTTGAAAAGGAAGAAACCTTCACTACCTATGCTGATAACCAACCTGGTGTATTGATTCAAGTCTTTGAAGGAGAACGTACTTTGACCAAGGATAACAACTTGCTCGGAAAGTTTGAATTGAGTGGAATCCCTCC
The DNA here is from genome assembly GCA_024220525.1 of Cochliopodium minus. Lineage (NCBI taxonomy): Eukaryota > Discosea > Himatismenida > Cochliopodiidae > Cochliopodium > Cochliopodium minus. The sequence goes on along the minus strand of JAMYWO010000009.1, from coordinate 88,300 downwards.
TGCTCCTCGTGGTGTACCAAAAATCAAAGTTAAATATGCTATTGATGAAAATGGTATCTTGAATGTCACTGCCACTGATGAATCCACCGGAAAGAAGAACAGTATCACCATTACTAATGATAAAGGAAGATTGTCTCCTGAAGAAATCAAGAGAATGGTCGAAGAAGCACAAAGACATCAAGATGATGATAAACATGCAAAAGAACTCATCGAAGCAAGAAACAACTTGGATTCTTATGCTTACCAAATCAAAAGATCTATCAATGATGAAAAGCTCAAAGACAAAATCCCAGAAGAAGATAGAAAGACCATCGAAAATGCAGTTCAAGAAACTCTTTCTTGGTTGGAAAAGAATCAAACTGCAGAAAAAGATGAGATCGAACATCAAAGAAAAGAATTAGAATCAAAAGTTGGTCCGATCATGACTAAACTCTACCAAGGACAAGGTGGTCAAGGAGGAATGCCTGGTGGTTTTGAAGGAGGAAATTTTGGTGGACAAGATTTCAGTGGATCATCTGGACCTTCTGGAAATACTGGTTCTTCTGATGGTCCTAAGATTGAAGAAGTTGATTAACATACAAAACTTCCGAATAATCATTAAAATTATTTATGTTTATAAAAAAAATTTTGAATTATTAAATCTTTTTTGAAAATTATTCTCTTTTGTTGTTTACACATAATATTTCAGGTGATAATCAGATTGAATTTTTCAATTATTAAGAGCCATATTCATTTTCTTCTTTAACTGATGTCAATTTAGAATTAAAAAAATAAATAAGTGAACTTTATTAACCCAATCAAATTTGCCAAGTCAAATTTTTTTAAATATTTATTTATTTTGTGCGCCATTTTTTAAATTTTTCTGTTGAATTTTCATTTCGATATTTGGATTTTAGATATATGCTGAGGAATCTTAATTTTCATTTAATTTTTGGAAATTAGAAAGAAATGACTGATGATTTTCGTTCTTGCTTTTAATATAAATCCCAAAATCCACGGCACCACAAATATATTTTGAAAGGCAAAAAGAAAACCCGCCATCAACAAAAATGAAAAACTGCAAAGGATCAGAATACTCAAAAGATTTTTGAACTCCTTTCTCTTCATTAATGTATGTAGAAAAAACCATCTTTTTTTGATTCCTTAAATCAAATTTGAGTGCAAAGAAAACATTTTCTTGTGAATCTTTTCCTTCCTTTTTTTTTTATCAAAAAAATATATTAAAAATAAAAAAAAAATTTAACAAATATGTAAAAATTTTATATAATTTATTAATAAAAAAATTTTAAAAAATTGCAATTTTTAATCTCGTTAAATAAAATATTCAAAAAAAAAAGTACATCTTTTATGAGATCTTTTGAATGAATTACAACATCCAGATTTTTTATTTCCTCTTCAAAGCTTTCTTTGTTTATTTTAACAAGGTTGTGAGAAAAGCCAAAACAAAAATCCTTTTCCTTTTATTTTTCACAATTATTTTTTTATAAATTGTTTTCAAAAGGATTACGTATTTGGGAACAAGAAACTCAAAATAATGTACATTATCATCAAAATAAAGATCTGAAACAAACAAATTCTTTTCATTTTCACAATCTTTATTTATTAAAACAATCATTTTTTTAATTTTATTTTTAGATTTTAACAGTTTACCAATTATTACTGGATCTTTAAAGTCATAGTTTTTTTCACCATTATTTTCTTTTTTATTTTTTTATAAAATGATTTGTTTTAAAACTATTTTTTTAAAAAATTTTAAAAATTTTTACGAATCATAAATACTTCCTCTTCGGTTTTCATTTCTTCTATCCCCATTAGGGAAAGTTCTTTTTTAAATTCTTGTGGAATATTCGATACAGAAACAAAACCATAATCCAAATAAACTATGAATTAAAAAATAAAAATTAAAATAAATTAAAATAAATTAAAAAATTAAAAATAAATTAAAATAAATTAAAATAAATTAAAAAATTAAAAATAAATTAAAATAAATTTAAATTTAAAAAAATATAAAAAAAAATATTTAGTAGAAATTAAAACAAAAAAATCACCATTATTGTAAAAGAGGGATGGTATTATAACCATTCCTTTTGTTTTTTTAGATGAAATCTCATGCACATGAAAATAGGAGATATTGTTTTGGTAGTCTTTGTATTTCCCATCGAATCGAAATTCGAAATTGTCAGAAAAGATCATTGTTTTGAAAATTTTGGAGCCTAACATGATAGATACCTTTTTTTTTAAAAAATCTTTAATACAAAATAAAAAAAATATAAATTATAATATTTGCCTTTGCTTCATTATTATTCTCAATATTATAAATAACTGATTCTTCCAGATGATTGTTTAATCTATTCTTTATTTCTATCTCGAGATTTTTCTCGAGATCTTGGAGAGAAATGTTCTCATCCATTGTCATCCTCAATTTGGGGTTGAATAATAAATGAGTGAGATAAAAGCAGAAATAGGGGAAGGTACATCCATTTTTATAGGCAATGGCTTGATCTGCATTCCTCAAATTTTCCCTGAATTGGGAAAATAGAATTTCGATTCTGGGCAAATTTTCTTTTGTTATTTCTTCTTCATTAATATCTATTGGATTTTATAGATAGGTTAATCCAATTTGATAAGTGTTTTTTTGTTTTTTTACCCTTTTTCATTTTTTTTTTATTTTTTCACATAAAATTCTAAATAAAAATATTTCCTAACATTTTTTATCCAATGAAATCTATGATTTAAACAAAAACACCCAAAACTTGTTTATTTGATCATTTTTTCTTATTTCATTAAAGGAAAAAGGATCACTTCTTTGATGTTAACTTGATCTGTCAACAACATCGTGAAACGATCAATACCCATGCTCCATCCAACTGTGGGAGGGAGACCATAATCAAGCGAAAGAGGATAACTTTCATCAATGCTTATTTCTCCTTCAAATCTTCTGAACTTATTGTGAATCAAGGAATAAAAATTTTCTTTTTGGAGAAGAGGATTGTTCAATTCAGTATTGCAACTACAAAGTTTCTTTCCAACAACAAATAACTCGAATTTTTCAGTAATTCCGGGTCGATCTCTATGAGGTTTAGAAAAAGGAGAAGTGAAAATTGGATGATTTATTATAAAGGTAGGGTTGACACATCTCTTTTCAATTATTTCTTCAATCAATTTATTGAAAAGGGTAGCATTGTTGATATTGTAAGCACCGAAATCAATTCCCCTTTCTTTGCAAGTTTCTTTTATAAATTGATTTGCCTCTTCAGAAAAAAGATCATTTGGAAATTCAATTCCTTCTTCTTTTAAACATTCCATTACATCCAGTTTTTTGAAGGGAGGAGAAAAATCAATCTCAATAGGATCTTTTTCCAGTCCATAAGCGTGATATTTAATAATATATCCTCCTGTAATTTCTTTGACCAACGAAGAAAGGATATCCTCGGTAGTTTTGACCAAATCATGGTAATCTGCATATGCCCAAAACAATTCAATAGTAGTAAATTCACTGCAATGGCTTAAATCCAAGTTTTCGTTTCTAAATTGTTTTCCAATTTCGTAAATTCTATCTATTCCTCCAATAATCAACATTTTCAATAAATTCTCCGAAGATGTTCTCAAGGAGAAATCTTCATTCAAATCATTGTGGTGAGTTAAAAACGGTCTTTGACTAAGACTATTGTATTTGATCATCATAGGAGTTTCCACTTCCAGAAAACCATGCTGATCAAAATAATTTCTCAACCCTTTAATCACCTTTGCACGTATTTGAAAAGTTTTAAGAATGGGATTGCAAATGAGATCTAAGTATCTCTGTCTATACCTTATACCTTTATCTTTAAACTCACTTTTTTTGTCGGGAATTACATGAAGGCAGGGAGATAACAGATGAATTTCAGTAGCAGCAATGCTCACCACCCCTTTATTGGAAGAAGAAGGATTACCAATAACCCCAATTATGTCTCCTCTTTTTAAAACATTGTTTATTTTTCCAAATGATTCCAATTCTTTTATCAAACTCAAGTCACAAATGATTTGAAGATTAGATCCCTCTGATACAATTTCATAAAACACAAATTTTTTTCCAAATACTTGTTTTTCGTTGATCCTCCCTGTTACACTCTCAACTTGTTCTATTTTTTTTTTTGGGGTTTCTTTGAGGGATGCATATTTTTTGTTGAATTCAGATAATCTCAATGATACATTGAATTTGTGGGGATACAATTTTCCTCCTTCTTTTTCAAAACACTGAAGCTGATAAAATCTATTTTTGTAATATTCCCCTTTTTTTATTCCACTATTTTATTTTTTTTTTCATAATAAAATTTTTAATGTGAAAAAATTGGAATATTTGTTTTTAACCTTTTCGTCAATTCTTTTCCGGGTTGTCTATCAAATTCCATCAATTTTTTTTTTATTTATTTTTTAAATTTATTCAATTTAAAAATCTTGAAAATATTTAAAACAAAGAAAATTAAAGAAATGAAAAAATTGAAAAGAAATCGATTTAACAACTTTTTGAATTTTTTTTTTTATTATTTAATAAGAAATGTTATAAATTTTGGGAATACGTTCCTTCAAAAAAGACATCATCTCCTCAGACAAATAAACGAATTTATTTTGCAAAATGTTTCCATTGGCACGCTCAACAAGACCAGCCAAAAAACTGGGTATGAACTTGGTCTGTCTCTCGAAAGAATAAGGCATGTAAACCGCCTCCGAGCCTATCTGTTTCTTCTCGTAGTCTTTGTCGTGGGTGTCCACCACTTCGTTCACTTTGATGCGGTCTTCGATGATGAGGAGGATGATGTAGATGAAGTAATCGAACATTTTGATTGACAACACCATTTTGTGAAAGTTTGCTTTTGCCTTTACAAAATGTTTTAACAAATTATTTGAAATATAATAAAAGAAAATTTTAAAAAAAATAAAAAAAAAATAAAAAATTAAAAATTAAAAAAAATAAACGAATTTTAAAAAAAATAAAAAAAAATAAAAAAAAATAAAAAAACAAAATTTATTCAATTTAAAAATAGTTTTTCATCAAAAATCCAATCAAAAAATTAACAAATTTTAAAAAAAATAAAAATAAAAATAAAAAAAAAATATTACTTTTTTATCGGCAGTATTATTAAGGAGTGCTTCGTGAGATTTTTCAATGAGGTTGATAAACTTTTCCAAAAACTTGGAAAGCATGCTGGCAACTTTGGTCAAAGCAGCAACCACAACAATGGAATTATTGGTACAATGAAGAGTCAACAACTAAAAAAAGAAATAAAAGAAATTTTTTTAAATTAATAAAAAATAAAAAATAAAAAATAAAAAAATAAAAAATAAAAATAAAAATAAAAAATAAAATAAAAAATAAATAAAATAAAAAATAAAAATAAAAATAAAAAAATAAAAAAAAAAAAAAAAAAAATTTGTAAACTTTTTCAATATCCCATTTAGATAACTTTCTTTCAGGTATGGAAGGACTGTCAAAATTAATTTTGATGTTGGGAGTGCAAATGTTTCCTTCGTCGAATCGGTTTGAATTTTCTTCTTCTGAAAAATTTTCAGAGAGCAAAACTAGAGATCCTTTCAAAAACAATTTTTCTAATTGAATCATCATTTCAATAGCCTAAAAAAGATTCAATTTTAATTTTTTTATTCTTTTAATTTTATTTTATTTTTTGAAATTTAAAATTAATGTTTTGAGAAAAATTTTTATTTGAGACCATTTATTTATTATAAATTTTTTTTTAATTTTTTTTATTTTTTTTTGATTATTTATTATAAATTCAATTTTAATTTATTTATTCAAATTTTTTTTTTTTTTTTACAATATTTTTTGAAATGAAAATTAATGTTTTGAGAAAAATTTTAAAATAAATATTCAAAACTAAAATAGATTTTTACCTTAGGATATTTGTTGTGTCTGACAGGAATGCACAACTCATAATCATCCTTTGAAATGGGAAACTCCCAAGTCTCCTTAACAAAAACATCATAAACATTCTGAGAAGAAGCCTGAAACCTACGGTATAAAGAATAACAGGTATGGAGGGTATTTAAGAGGATGTTTTTCGGATGATAAGAGGAACGGTAGTTGTCGTAGAAATGGAGACTTTTGAGGAGGATTTCCGAGGAGGAACTTTCGTTGTTGTTGTCGGAGGTTTTTTTGGTGAGCTGTGTTGGGTTTTTGTGGTACTTGGACATTATGTATATGAAGAGACTGATAAATCTGTCTGCGGCGTATTTTCTAAGGAGAATGAAAAAAAATTTAAAAAAAGTAGAAATTTTAAAAATATAAAAATAAAAATAAAAATAAAAAAATAAAATTACAATTAAAAAAAAAATTAATTAAAAAAAATCAAAATAAAAAATTATTTACCCAGCAAAATCAGGATGTATTTCTGCGTGCGAAATGAGATCTCTAACTCTAGGACCTTCTAAATGGGACAAATAGTCGTTTAAAACGATGGAAGTTCTTTTTCCCCAGTCTTCTATCGCCTTGTTTGGACTTCCGTTTGATTCAATGATCCTCTCCAAAAACATGTCTATTGTAGTATAAAGTTGGTTGGCCTCTGCAGTAATACATCTAAAGAAATATAATAAAAAAAATATTAAAAAATATTTTTTAAAAAAATAAATAAAAAATAAAAAATAAAAAAAATAAAAAATAAAAAATAAAAAATAAAAAATAAAAAAATAAAAAAATAAAAAAATAAAAAAAATAAAAAATAAAAAATATAAATATAAATATAAATATAAATATAAAAATAAAAATAAAATAAAAATAGTGAAAATACAAAAAATATTTAAAAAAATCTAAAAAAATTTGTTACCTTCAGAATTTAGAAAAGAATTAACAATGACAGCAACTTCATCGTAATACAATTGATCAAAAAACAAAAGGAAATGGTCCTTGACCAAGTTGAGGGTCTTCTCCCTCTCATAGATCAAGAAGAGCTCCATGAGGAGCTGCCAGCTGGCGAACTGGATGGAAGAAAGCTTGTCGTCGCGCTTCTCCTTCAAGAAAAGGAAGCAGATCTTAACGAGATCACCGTTAAAAAGAGCAGTGACGACCTTTTGAATGTTAGGCTTCTTATCAGTCTTGTCGACGTCACCGAGATGGTTGAGATCACAGGAGAGGTAGGTGATGCAGATGAACATCATCTTTTTGACGATCTCGTCGCTTTTCATGGCGTGGCGGGTGAGGGTGGAGGCGGAGGGGATGAGGACGGTCTTGAGCATATTCTCCAGGAGGCCCTCTTCGGTGAACATGTTCTGGCTGAGGTACTTGGCCGCTTGTGAATCCTTCCTCACTGTTCTCGCTGTAGAATAATCGAGAAGATCGAAATAATCGATTTTGGGATGTCCGCCTGTCTCCAGGAAGGAGAGATCTTCTTCTACGTCTTCTACTACTTCGGCTTCCAATTGGATTTTAGGTGTTATGGTTGGGGTTGGAGGCTTGCTGATTGCTACTATCGTTTGGGTTGGTTTTTCAGGTGTCACGTTGATGAGGGTTGGAGTGACAACCACTGTTTGCTTTTGTTGCATTTCCACTTTTAGTTTTTCGATTTCCGCTTTCAACTTTTTGATCTCCAAGTCTTTCTCCGACATTTTCGCCAAGAAAATCTTGTTGTTTTCCTCCAAGGCGTTCTCCACTTTCAAAGTGTTCTCTTTCTCCACTTTCAAATTGAAAGTGAGCTCCTTTTTCTCTTGTTTAAGCATAAAAGTCTCCTCTTCGCTCTTCTTGTTTTGTTCGATCAACTCCTGCGTGTTCGAAACCATGTTCTCAACTTTAACTTCCAACTCTTTGTTTCTACCATTAGAAGCCTCCAACAACAAAGAAAGAGACTTTTTGTCTTCTTCTAAAAGAGAAACTTGCTCATGAGACTTTTGGAGTGAATTTTGCAAAGAGATGTTCTTCAATTCTGCTTCTTTCAAAAGATCCACTATTTCAGTCTTTTTCTTTCCGATGGACTCTTCGCTGATTTGGAGCTCCATGATTTTCTTTTTGAGGTTTGTGTTTTCTTCTCCCAAAGTGTTGATTTGTTCGTTGTGAACTTTGCTTTGTTGTTCAAGTTTTTCAATGGTGACCTTGGAGACTTTCAACTCATTTTCTATTTCTTGGTTGTGCAAATCATTAACGTTTCTCAACGTTTTTTCTGCATTGATGATAGAAACACTGTATCTCATGTTCTTGTCAATTAAACTTGGAAAGGAAGGTTCTTTATTGATGGATTTTACTCCAATGAGAGGAGAATTTGACAAACTCTCAGAGGATCTTTCCATGAGAAAAGAAATAGCGGAAGAATTGTCGCCATTTTCGTTTGCATCAACTCCCAACTCTGATTTTGTTTTTGTGGATGGTCTATCTGTCAGAGACCCGCTATAAAAGATCTCTTCGGATGGTTCGGCAATTTTTTCGTGGAAGATATCTTGGTCATTATCTTTAGATTTTGTTATAGGGACTTTGGTGATTCTGGCAGGGCCAACTTTCTTTTTCTTCTTTGCTTTTACTCTTATTATGTTGAGATCTAGTTTTGGAGGAAGTATAGGAGGATTAGTCAAAAACACTTTTGCAACGGATTTCTTTGGAGGCTCAACAACTTTTACTTCTACACCAGGTGACTCATGCTTTGTTGTTGGAGAAGTTTCGTTTCTTGGAGATGATTCGGGTGTGCTTTTAGGAGAAGTTTCTCTAGGTGAAGTTCTGGGAGATATCTCCTTAGTTTTAGAAGGGGAAGTGTCTCCTGTTTTAGAAGGGGAAGTATCTCCTGTTTTAGATGGAATAACAACAGATGATTTCTTAATCTTTGGCGGTAAATTAGGAGGACTGTTGGTGCTGTTTATATCTATTTTAGTATCACTCATGTTGAGAGGAACTTTATTCAAAGGTGCTCCTAATGTTTGTGTTTGTCTTTTAGTCAATCCACCGACAGTGTATCTTCTAAGATGAGGAGGAACGGGATGTTTGCTATCTCTATATTCAAATAAATGAATAATGAAAAGAATTGAAGAATATTTAAATTTTTCTCAATAATTTACTCATCACTCAGTTCCATGCTGGTAGAAATCTTTTTTGATTTTTCAAGTAATCTTTGGAGTTTAAGTCGATTCCCCTCTAGTTCTTTTATAGACTCATCAATCAACAAAATTCTATCATCCCTTGTAAAATTTGTGGATTGTTTCTTTTTAGGCTGGGAATTAACCATCTCTATCTTTGAAGTGATGAGCTTGTGAATGTTCACATCAACCTGTTCGATCTGCTTCATGATTTTGCTTGTTTGGTCCTCAGTCAAAGGAACCAATTCAAGATTGGTGTTGAGTAACTCCGCACTTGACTTTTGAAACTCCTGATATTCTTTGGACATAGAAGATTTGGGATTTAGTGAGCTGGATGACAATTTTCTTGATGAATCTCTTTTTCCTTCTTCTTCAGGTTTTACGGTGGATTCTTTTTTACGTATAATACTGACGGTCTTTGAGTGGTTTCCTGATGATTCTCTCAAAGAGGTTTTGTCTTGTGAAGGTTTCACCTTTTTTGTTTTTTTTTCGATTGGAGAGTTTGTTCTTGGTGATGTTTTTGGTGATGTGCTTCCATTCTCTCCTTCTTTTTTGAATAAATCCATCACTGTGCCTGATTTTCCTTTCCCGCTTGGAACGGGCGTGGCCATTTTGAATGTTGAGATATATCCCATATCTTTCCCTATATCTTCTTCCAATTTATGCAATGTGATTGTATTTCTTCTCATTATTGTCGATCTTTTTTCCTTTTTTCCAATTTGATCTGCTTTTTGTAATCCATAATCCTACATGTGCATTATATATCAATTAAATTAAATTTATATTTGAATAATTTTATATTGGTGTTAATTTTTGAAGATTAATGATTTTATTTTTTACATCCAATCTATAATTCAACAATATCCCTTCATCATCCAGTATAATCTCAAATGGAAATTTTAAAACTCTGTTATCTGTCAAAAACAACTCAACATTAACTGTCAATTCCTCACCATCAAACACCTAAAAATTTGAATTTTAACAAATTTTTTTCAAATGAATTAAAATGTGAAATATATTTATATTTTACCCTTGGTGCCAATTCATATGGCGCTTTATCTAATGTTACGATATGAAAAGGACTATATGTTTCTTCTGGCAAAGTGATGATCACTTTATTGATAACAGATTGAATCCAATTGTTGGGGGTCAGAACAAAAAAGGACCATTCATGTGTTGAATACTAATATTTGTTTATAAAATTTTTCATAAAGTGAATATATATGGAATATAAAATATAAAGAATTTTAAATCTCCTATATTTTTTTCTTTGTGAATCTATTTCTTTTGAATATCTTTTATCCAGATATTTTCTTTATTTTACCCCCATTTCAGAATGTCTATTTCCCATTATCAGATCAAATGGAGGTAAAAATGAAGGTTTGGTATCCTTCTCTTTCTTTTTTCCAAAAATCTTTGTCAATATATTGTGCATACTTCAAATATTTCTAAATTGCTTCTCAATCTGAATATATTTTAACTTATTTCCTCTAAGATTTTTTTTTTATTTTTTTTCAGAATCATGAGATAAACAATATTGAACCAAAGATATTGATCACATTAAGAAAAATTTAAATTTTTGTCAAATTTGAGATTATCTTTATATCTACCACAATATTTTTAATATTTACAATATTTCCATATAAGAAGGGTATATATTAAAAATATATATTTTACGAAATGAGAGCTTACTAAATAAAATATTGAATATAAAAATTTTGATGGGAAGTTTCTTTTTAAGTAATTTTTAACCTCATTATGGAATAAGGAAGAATGATTCATCAACATTTTTTTTATTATTTCTTTTATTATTTATTTCTATTAAAACGTAACTAAAGAACATTTTAAATTAAGTATTTTCAATCAAGATAGTAATACTATTATGTTTCAATATAGTTCGTGTTAATTAAAATTTTTTTTCGATTAAAAGAAGAGATTAAAGAAAAGAGTGTAAAACGAGGGTACTAAAATGAATCGGTTTAACAAAAAATGCATTCTTTTTAACCATTTTCAATAAATATTAAACATAGAAAAAAAAAATTTATAAAAAAAATAAAAAAAAAAAAAATATTAATATTGCATCCTAGAATCCTAATTATTCACCCTCAATTTTAATATTATAATTTATACTACCTCAAGATGATTAAGACACCAAGGATGATGGAAGAAGAGGAAAAGAATAAAAATTTTGGAGAACATTATCTAACTGGTCATTCAAAAAAAAAAAAATTTATATTTTTGAATTTAACTAACCAATATAAACAAATATTTTACAGACAATGTTCGATATTGCCATCTTTTGATTTTTTTGGAAAAGCATTCATCAAGAGTATATTTACTATTTTATCTTGCAGTGGAACATTATAAGAGTAAATTTTATAAAAAAATATACAAAATTTCTCAAGATGAACTCTAAAATACTTTTTAATTTCTTCGAAACCAAATAACTTTCTTTTCTTCAAAATTAAAGTGATAATCGATTTTTCATTGCTAAAATTGAAAGCGAAAGAGATATATGACGAATATTTTGCAGAGAATAGCAAATTCAAATTAAAATTAAATCATCAAATCAAAAAAAATATTAAACAAGTATTGGGGAAATACTCTGAAATAACAGTGACATGTAAAAACAAACTTTATTATTGGATAAATATCAAACAAGCAAATACAATTTTATAACAAGAATTATTACAAATTCAACAGATATCCTTAAAATGACTTTTATTAATATAATATAATTCAAATTAAATTTTCATTGAAATAGTATTCAATGCAGCACAAAAAGAAACATTGGGTATAATCGAAAAATTATTTCCTGAATTCATCAAAAGTGACATATATCAAGAGATGGAATCTCTCATTAAACACAAAATTCTTGTGCAGAGAGTGGTGGACACTGCAGAGGAGAAAAATACAGATATTTCACATTTGACATTTCATCAATTGAAGCAAATGGGAAATAAGGTGAAAGAAAAATATCTAGAGATGGAGGGGGACGAAAAAAATGTTTATATTCCAAAAAAGACTGAGAAGAGAAAATCTAGACCTGTCTCCTTTGGTGTTGTCGTTTCTCTCATCAAAAATGAGAGCCATAAAAGGGGAAATAAACACGAAATTGAAAAATCCCATACGATGCGTGGATTGCCCACCAATTCTGCTCTCATCAGTACCCAGAGTGAAGATAATCAGAAATGGAATGCATATATAAATAAATGTTTGTATTTTTTTATTTATTTTTTTAAAATATATCCCCATACACATATATATTACCCAAATATATTTCCCAAATAAAATAATTCAGATATATTAAAGATATTCAGATATATTCAAGATATTAATTTCAAAAATCTTATATTTTACTTTTTTTTTCAATTTAAAGATGCAACCCTTTCTATGAGGAAATCTTCAACTACATTGTTAAAGGGATTGAAAAAATTATCAAAAGAATTAGGGGTTGATCCATTGCCTATTCTCAGTAATGGAGAATCAGATAAGATAACCGAAAATGGTCTCAGAGAAAGCACTGAAGAAGAAAAGGATATGCCCAAAAAAAGAAGTAGCGAAGAAAATCATGGCATCACAGAAAAGCCAAGTAGAAAGGCTCCATTGCCTAAAGAACCCACCTTTTCGAAATTGGATTGGATCGATAGCAGCAGTGAAGATGAGCTTGAAGACAATCAATTGACTGATGAAAGCAATAAACGTAGCAATGAAAGTAATAGCGATATCGCAAGCTTGGATAGCCCCATCACAAAACATATAATCAGAAAATCTGTGAAGGGCGAGAAAAAAATACAGAGTTTGGGAACAAATCAAGAAATATCAAACAATAATGATACTAATGGAGAAATAGATCCCAATAGAAAAAAATCAAGATTCGATAATTTCGAAGAATTGGTACATCATCCAAATGATGAAAATAAAAATGACAATAATACAACCAAAATTGACAATAAAACTAATAATACTACTAATAATAAAATTGAAGAAAACATCCCTCCTAAAGAAGAGCCACATGTAGTGAAGAAAGAGGAGCCCAAGCTTGTTAAGGCCAAGACCAAATTCAAATTCTCCATCGCCCCCAACGAGGAGCTCGAAGCGCCTCGCACCAACAAATTCGACAACATCACGATGGGCAACAAGAAGATGGTCAAGAAAGATCTTCTCGCACATGAAGATGTTGGGGATTTTTCCGAGATCGAGATCCACAGCATGTTGGTGAGAATCTCCAAGAAGTTGGAGAAAGAGCCTTACTTTGAATCTTTCCTTCCCATCAAACAAAAGAGCTTCTATCAGCTTTCTCAGACTGGTGTCATTCTTTGTGTGCTTTTGGATAAGCTCATTCCTAACAGCATTTTTCACAGCCATCGCGCGATCGTTTGGCATCCCAACAGAGAAGAGGAAAAGGTAAGAAGAAAAAAATAAAATTTGTTTTTCTTTGAAGGATATCTTCATTTTTGAACAAATAATAAAAAAATATCATTGGAATATTCTTATAATTATTCTCATACTTCTTATTTTTAAATAAACGTAAAATATATCACATTCAAAAAAAAGCAATTTCAAATTTCCTAAAATTAATAAAATCTTTAAAAGTTCATTCGCCAAATAATAGTGAACTTGATATAATTTTTTTTTTTATCAATTTAATATAAATATTATTATTTATCATCAATACAAACCTTTTTATTTTTCATTTTCAAAAAAAAAAAAAAAAGTATCACAACATCAGTTTGTGCTTAAATACAGCATTAAACTGTGGTTTGGATGTTGAAGAAATCACAGTAGAAAGCATTTTAGAAGGAGACCACGAAGTCCAAATCGGATTCCTTTGGCAACTCATCAAGGGTGGTATCGATCACCAACTCTTTTGTGATACCACCTTGAGACCTCAACTCGCCAAAGAGTTCAACATCGCCATCGAAGAAGTTTTTGATTGGGATACTGAGACTTTACTTTTTGGATGGGTAAATTGTCACTTAAAAAATTCAGGTAAAAAATTTTTTTCTACAACTTTGTTTGGAATATAATATATATTTTGTTCATTCTTTTTGAGATTTTTTTTTCCATTTTTCAAAATTTATTTAATCAAAACTTTGTTTGAAAACTTTAATTGATTTTTTTGCATTATAATTTTTGTAAATTTAAAAATTTTTATTCAATAATGTCACTATTTATACTTTGTTTTTTATCATTCTTTAATTATTTTTTAATAGTAGCCTAATTCAAACTCTTTTTTTTTAATTATTATTTTATTTAATATTTTTAATAATGTTATTATCCAATCCTTTTTCATTTTTAATATTTTTTTTTATTTTTCAATCAGGTTATCCTGATCCATTGTCCAGCATGGCCGATTTAAGAGACGGTTATATTTATTTGTGTTTATTGCAAGAACTCACCGGAGAGAACGTCGAAGAAGCTGTCTCCGAACCCAAGACCAAGAAGAGGGTCGAGAAAGTCATTTCCATCCTCACCAAGAAACGTGTTCCTGAGATCGTCACCGTTAATTCTATCATGACTGGCAAGGAGAGAATGAATTATCATCTCCTTGGTTTTCTTTATTGCGTCAAAAAGTATTTAAACAGCGATAATAACACCAATAATGAGCAGCAGAATATTAATTAACCAAAAATAAAACTTTCTTTTTGTATTAAATCCTTTTTTATTTTTCAAAATCCTTTTTTCCTTCTCGAACTATTTTTTTTTATTAAAAATTTATAGTTACAATTAAATATTTCATAATTTTTGGAGAATATATAACTTATTTATCAATTTCAAATGAATTTCATTCTTTTGCATAACAAATTATTTTCATGAATTTGTTATTAATGGAAACATTTCCAACCAAATCCATTCTTTTCCAATATCCTTCGAATTCAAAAGATTTAATTTTATTTCCTTTCTGAAAATTTTTTTTTGAAAAATAAATGGTTATATAAATTGTGAAATTTCAATCATTATTTTTAAAACCAAATAAATTCTTCTTTTCAAAGAAAATGAATAAGTTTATTCATTTGGGAAAAATGATTATTGGCAATGTTGAATAGGAGACGATTGATTTAATTTTTATTTAATATATTTAATATATATAATATATTTAATTTTTTTAAATACTTTTTAATTTTTCTTTTTTTTTTTTAAAAAAATAAATATTCTGAAAATAAATTTCTTGTTAGTTTTGGATTTCAAGAGCCCCAATATTCCACAAACCAACAGACAAAGCAAGTCTCTCCTCAGAATCCTTCAAAGGAAGGCTCTTGATCTTGACAAACTTGGGATAAGAAGAAACCAAAAACTTCAAAGACTCCTCAAAAGAAAGAGTGAAGGGAACAGAGACAGGAATTTTTTCATGACCACTCATGTGTTGATCATTTTGATTCAAAACACTTGTGAAAACTTCGATGCATTCGTCTTTAGGCTCGTTGATAAAGGAGTGGGTTGGGTTTGTGGTGTTGCGGAGAATGCGGAGGAGATCTGGGTTGACGAGTCTCACTGATTGTTTGTCGCTGTTCGGTGCTGTGGACCAGATTGCTTCGAGGTTTTCGTCATCGTCTTCATCGTCGTCATCATCATCTTTATCTTCTTTATCTATTTTTAAAATAGAAAAATTAATTGAATAAAAGAAAAATATTGTCTAACTAAATTTTATTTTTGTTTAAATATTTTTTTGAATTAAAAAATTGGAAATATTGAATTTTATTAGTTCTGATATTTTGAAAAGATTAATAAAAATATTTTAAATAATTTTAAAATAATTGGTAAAAATAATAAATTAATCATTCTGATAATTGAACAAAATAAAAAAAATAAAAATTTGATTAAAAAAATAAACTAATCTCTAAAAATTATTCTGTGAAGTCAAACAAAAGATTTAAATAATTTTTTTGAAATTTAATATTTTTTATTTTACCATTAACGGGTTTCTTTTTGGAACCTTTTTCTTTAATGAGTTGGGGTGCTTCATCTCCTTCCTCGTCGCTCTCTTCTTCTTCATCTTCGTCGTCCATCATTCCGCGTTGCAAAGGAGGATGAGGAGGGATTGATTGAGCGGACAATGGAGGCAATCTGTTTACCACAAAGTCCAAACTTGTTTCATCTGCTATTTTGTCGATATCCAAGTACTAATTGAAGAAATAAATCCAAAAAAAAAATAAAAAACTTTGTTCAAAATTAAATATTTAAAACTTTTTAATTTTTAAAATTATTAAAAAAAAAATTTTAAAATAAGAAAAAACTTTGGAAGATGTTTAAAACGATTTCGAAAAATATTAAAATAATAAAAATGAGAAAAAGTTTTAAAGCCAAAAAAAAATAAAATTAAAATAAAAGAAAAAAATTAGAATAAGAATAAAAAATAAATAAAATTGAAAAATAATAAATTTATATAAAGAATGTTAATAAAATTGAATAATAAAATTTGATAATTAAAAAATAAAATTTAAAATAAAAAAAAATAATGAACTAAATTATTTTTAAATAATTTTTTCATTTTTTTTTTTTTACCTTTTCCAATCTTCTAAATAAAGTAAGAAGTTTGTTTTGAAAGAGAGATCTGTATTTTAGTTTATCGTTATTACTGACAGTAGAAGAGAAGAAAGAGGGGAGTTTCTCTTTGGTGTCTACTGGTTTCCCGCTCTTTTCTGATTTGTTGATGTTTCCTAAAATGGAGAAATAATTCAATGGCATCCCTTCTCTGTATTCTTTATCTTCGTCAAAAGCATCACTTTTTTTTTTTTACAAAATAAAAAATTAAAAAATATAATAAATTTTTAAAAAATAAAATTTTAAATTGAGTTATCAAAATAAAACGTAAAAAATATCAAAAAGAATAAAAAATATCAAAAAAATTAAAAAATAAAAATATAAGTTTTTATTAAAAAATGTTTACTTTAATGCATTTTGAATAGTTCCAGTCAAGAATTCTTTGAAATTATTGTTTTGGTAGGTGGACATTGTCAAGTGATGGGATTCCTTTTCAAATAAAATTTTTTTTTTTAAAAATAAAAAATTAAAATAAGAGAATTATAAATTAAAATAAAAAACAAAAAACAAAAAATAAAAAATAAAAAATGAAAAATAAAAATAAAATAAAAATAAAAAATATTAAAAATCAAAAAATGAAAAATATAAAAATGAAATTAAAAAATTAAAATTAAAAATTAAAATAAAAAAAAAAAAAGTGATAAAATTAAAAATAAAAAAATGATATAAAAAATACTTACTACGTTTTTGGGAGACATAGCTTCATGGATGGTACCTCTTGGAAAATAAAGAAAGTCACCTTGTTGAAGATTGATGGTTTGAGCAGGTTTTCCGAGCTTTTCTTTTTCAAAGTCAGGGGAGTAAACACAAGGCAAGTCTTTGAACACTTTGTACAAGTTCCAGTTTTTGGAACCTTCTAATTGTAACACAAATACTTCTACATCGTCATAATGAGGAGCAAGACCTTTTTTAAATTTTAAAAAGAAAAAAAATTTTTGTTTTAAAAAATAAATTAATTTCAATATTATTGATCATTTTTTTTTTTAAATATTTTATTATTTTTAAAATAATTAAAATATTATTCATTGTTTTTATATTTATTTAAATTTTATTTTTTATTCTACTATATTTTTTGGGAATTTTTTTTTATTTTACCTTGAGTTCCAACAGGAGTGAAGTAAGAGTTTGATCCCTTTTTTAAAATATTTAAATAATTTTTTTATTTTTTTTAATATAAATCTTTTTATTGTTTTTCATTTCATTTTAAATAAGTTTTTTATTATTTTTGTTTTATTTTTATCTATTTTTTTATTTTTTATTTATTTTTAAATATTTTTGATTTTTGATTTTTATTTTATTTTTACAACCAAACATCCAAAGAAAGACTCTAGTTTGGACATGATCATACTCAAATGTTCAGAGTATTGTTGAGGTTGGTAAAATTGAATGGTGTTTCCCTTTTTGTTGTAGAGATCCCACACTTGTTTTGCTTCTAATTTTACAAACTCTTCTCCCTTCTCATTTACATCAACTATTAAGAAAATAAATCAACAAATAATAAAAAATAAAATTAAATGATAAAGAAATAAAATACAGTTTTAAAAAATAATTTGAAAATATGAACAAAAATTTAATTATTTTTTCTTAATTAATTATTTAAAAATTCATTTCATTAAACGAAAATTAAAAATAATTTAAAAATGTTGATTAAAATATTTCAGAAAGAATAATTTTTTTACCAATTGTATCATCATTGATTTCTGGTTCATACAATACCTTTTTTCCATCGACACATCTGCATATATTAAGATTTCTTCTGAGGAAGATATCTCTAGTGTTGAGGATGGTATCCAATTCCTTCTTGGAGAAGATATTGTTGTAATAATCCTTGTTATTACGCTTGATCACCAATGGTTTCTTCTCCCAATATTCATCGAAGAATTTCTGAGGGGTGATAGGATGGATCAACCATTTGAATACCTCCAATGGATCATGAGTCCAAGTTATATCTTTGATCACATTTCCATTATTCTCGTTATTTTTGTTAGTGTTGTTGCTATTGTTTGTGTTACCAACATTCTCCTTTATTTCGTTCTTGGATTTCTTGTTATTGTTGTTGTTAGTGGTTTTGGTGGCGATTTGTGTCACTGGGACTTTTCTCTTTCTATTTTTTTTGGGCATTATTGTTTGGTTTGATGTATGAACTTGCTTTTTTTTTCTTTTTTTTTTCTTGATAATATAATCAGAATCAAAAATAAAATCTCCTCTTTTCATAAGACCATTTTGATTTCAATGATAATGTCGAAATATAACAGTCAAATTTTGAATTCAAAATTATTTATTAAAAATTTGGAATCGAAATTTAATTGAAGAAATCCAACAAAAATCAAAGCAGAAATTCATCAATTGAATGTTCATAAAGTTAATTGAACATATATCATTCAGTATTCTTTCATAACAACTCAAAAAATCACAAAAAACACAAAAAAATTTGAAGATTAAAGAAGTTAATAAAAATTATCTGGATGATGGACTCAAATGTTTTTTTTTTTTTTGAGAAGAAATATAATTTTGGAAATAATAAAAAATGGAAGAGAATCTGAGCGAAGATAGTGAGGATTTCTATTTGATAGAAAAAAATGAAGATGATCATCCCAAAATAGTAGAAGATGACTTGTATATCCCTACGATGATGGACGGAAAAGAAAGATTGGATTTCTTGGAGGAATATTCATTCAACAAATGGTATCCACAACTCAAAGAAATAACCTTTGATACACAAGAAATAGAAATAAACAAAGAAGAAATAGAAGAAATGATAAAATATCACGACAAAGAGATATCAATGGAAGATTCATTCGAGTTGATTGAAAGCAAATCACCCATCTTGAAAAAACTGAACGAGAAAATCAATAAGTGTATCGAAACATTGTATAAGGATCAAATAGATGAAAATAATAATAGGGTTACATTCATGAGAATGTCAACGAGATCACCCAAAGATGCGTCGTTTCATTCACATCAAACCAAACAAATGTTCTTCGAGGAAATAAAAAGCAAAAAACTTCCGCTTACAAAAAATGAAGCCTTAAAAACATTAGTCTCATGTTCCAAGGATTGCCAAAAAATGAACGAAGGAAAACAGTTCATCCATCTGCTGATATCAAGCTACAGAATCTGGCAAGATTTCTTAGTGATGAAAAATTTCAGCGAAAAAAAAAATGATGTCACACATCTTCAAGTAAGAAGATGGGAACAATTCGAAATTTGGAGAGAGTTTCGTTGTTTTATTTTCAATGGAAAACTCACTGCCATTTCACAGTATTTCCACTTTCTACTTTTCGATGAGCTTCTTTTTTTTGAGGGCGAGTGGTTCGTTGATGCTGTCCTTACATTTTGGGAAGCTAGGATCAAACCACTTTTGGATGATTTTTATCTCAACAAGTGTGTAGTTGATTTGGTCTTTTTTTCTAGTGAAAATATTAAATTAATTGAATTAAATCCATGGGGATTGGCTACAGGTTATTTTTTAATTAATTCAATTAAATTATTTTTTTTTTACATTTTTTTTAATTAATTTATTTTTTAATTTTTATCTTTTTTTATAAAATATAATAGGATCTGGTTTGTTTGATTGGTTTGTTGATAGAGATGTTCTAGAGAAAGGTCCTTGCAATGTGAGAATCAGGAAAACTCAACGAGAAGATTTTTCAAAAGTAACTTTACTACCTGTCGGATCTTTGGAGTTCCTCCAAGAAAATAAAATTTGTTAATTAGATCTGATTTTTTTTTTTTAATATTTTTATATTTTATATTCAAAAAAAAAAAATGAAAGGAATAAAGAATAACGAATTACAAGTTAATCAAAGGAATAATGTTCTTGAAAAATTATTCAATGATCTTGAAAATGTGGCTTCTGGAATATCTCATTTTGAGAAGATTCCCAAATCTGTTCTAACATATATCTTGAAGTATTTGGATTTGAAAGATTTGGGATCAATATTCAGATTGAATAAATTCTTTTTCAAATATTTATTCACATCTCAAAATTCAGGTGAGTGTATTAAAATATTGACAGAATAAATAAAGATATTTATGAAATTTCCAATATATTTCTCATTAAAATAAAATCTTGATTATTGAGATAGATAGATGTTTTGAATCAGATACTTTGAATTGAATCAAATTTTAATTTTCAAAAATTTTAATTTATATAAAAAAGGATATTTCTGGGAACAAAAATGTTTGAAAGAACAAAATGGAGATAAAATAAACGAAGAAGAAATGGAAGAAATGGTCAAGGAATCACAAGAAGATGTGTATGAGAGAAAGATGAACAAATATCTTCTTTACTTTAAACATTTGAATCTCTTCGAATGGGATCCAAATCTTGCATTCAAAAACTATAAAATAATTAATAAAAGAAAAGTGGTACATTTGTTAAATTCTGGAACCAGAACTATTGCTTCTAAAAATGTTTTTTATGGGGACAAAAGAGTCGAATTGATTTGTAGTTATAGGAGTGATTATTCCGCATGGGTCACTATTGGTAAAAAAAAAAAATTTTTGTTTTTTTTATTTTAAAAAAATCGTTTTGTTTTTATTTTTTAAATATTATTTAACTAGGAGTGATTAATAAAGATTATTCTGCTTGGGAACAGTATCAATACTCTGGAAATGGAGTTGGAGGTAAAGAAAAGTTTAATAATAAAAAAAGAAATTAATAATAGAAAAATTAATTGAATGGAAATTTGAAAAATAATTTATTTTTTAAAAATTTTTTAAAATATTTCTAAAAAACCTTTCTTTTGCAACTTGTTGTTGAACATTCAAACTTTTATTACTTTCTTTAAAAATATGTTTTTTATTAATAGTCGTTGCGAATAGTTTTGGAGAATCTTCATACCAAAATAAGGATGGTCCCGTGATAGATCTTAAAATAGTGATTGATTTTGAGAAGAAGCAAGTTCATTATGACACTTTATCCGGTCCTGTAAAGTCTGCGGTATGTTCTTTGAGTAGTTTGAATTATTCTAAAGGTGGTCTTCGTTTTGCTGTTAGTATTACACATAAAAATGAGTATTTTGAAGTCAAAAAACTTACAATTTTTTCCAATTAAATCAAATTTTTAAGATTTTGAATTATATACTCTAATTCTTTTTTTTTTTCTTCTAAATTATCAAAACATTCTCTTTTATGATGTAATTATTTACAATTCAGATTTCTTTTGTTTTTCTAATTTTCTTTTCACTTTTAGTAACTTCCAACCGAAATAAAAGAGGAATTCAATTCTTTTGTTTCTGGTCAACTTGGAAACTTTCAAAATCATTTGATTTCACAAAATGACTACTTTGACTCTTGGTTGGTGGTTTCTTGATTTTAGATCTGTAATATCTTGCTTTCTTCTGAATACTGAAATTAATTACAATTGAAATTGGTTTTTCTAAACTTATCAATTGTATCTGCTTCATTTTCTTCAAAAATCAAGCTTCTTCAATCAAAAAGAATTTAAAAAGAATGATTTTACTGATTTCAAACAAGGATATGTTTTGAAGTTGCTAATTTGAAAGCATATATTTATATCACCAAGTTTTGAATATTTTCTTTTTTGTCAAAACTTTTATTCAATTTGTTTCTGTAAAAAATGAAATTTTATTTTTGATCTCCAAACCATTCTTCCTTTAAAACCATTTTTATTTTTTTAAAGTTTTGATTGAATTGTTGAGTGAGTCAATGTTAGAGTGAAAATATAAAAAAAAATGAAAATAATTTTGAGAGTATTTTTATTTATTACACTGTCTTATCTTCTTGTATTGTCTTCCAATGTAAAAGAAGATAAATACAAAGTGAATGAAGATACATTGGGATGGATATCCAAGGGATTCAGAGAGCAATTGGTAGAAATAACTACCAATGCCAAAAACAATAAATTAGGTGCTATTGGGAAATTGGGATTGATTGCAAAGCAAGATCTGAATGTAAGCAAATTTTTTAATCATACAGTGCATAAAAAAAGAAATTATAAAATCAATATAAGATCAATAACTCAATCAACATGATTGTTGGTGATATTAAAATTCCCTTTCAAAAATATGAAAATTTATAAAAATATATATTTTAGCTGAATCATAAAAAATATGATTATAGTGATATAATCACAAAGATTTATCATATCCATTCTGAAATGTTCAATAATGAGATTATAACCATTTATAATTTAATTTTCTCTGAATTAATTTAATAATTTTTTTTTTTTTGAAAGGAAGGAGAAATAATCTTCCAAAGACCTTTGTCTGATATGGTGAGCAGAGATTTGATGAAAGAAGATCCATTGGCAAAGGAGATAGAGAACAAAATCGGAAACATAAAAGAGATAGATCTATATTGTTTGTGGTTGTTGCTCAAATTTGATGATCCAAAATCTGAATCTTTGTCTGCTTTCTTTGGTAAATAGTTTTTTATTTTTTGTTTTCACAATTTGTTTTTTAAAATTTTAAATTATTTTTATTTACATTTTATTGTTAAATATAGTTTTTAAATTTAAATTTCATTTCATTCTTTATATTCGATTTAAATATTTGTTTTATTGAAATTTTATTATGAAATTTTTAATATTAAATTATATTATTGTTAAATATAGTTTTTATATTTAAATTTTATTTCATACTTTTAATTATTTCCATTTTTTTTTTATTAAATATTTTTTTTTATTATCATGTGTTATGTTGTTAAAATTTTTTAATTAACAATTAATTTTTATTAATCAAAAAAATATTTTTTTTTAGATCTTACTAAACAACTCCAAGTAAAAAGTCCAAATCAATGGGACAAG
Source organism: Cochliopodium minus (assembly GCA_024220525.1). NCBI lineage: Eukaryota > Discosea > Himatismenida > Cochliopodiidae > Cochliopodium > Cochliopodium minus. The sequence continues at coordinate 64,938 of JAMYWO010000009.1, read as the reverse complement.
AAAGACGCGCTCCAACTCCGCTCCACCCAAATCTGGAAGAACGTCAAAGAAAGCATCGCTGCTTTCAAAATGGAGTTCAAACAACTCTACTCCAAACTCAAATCCATTGACACTTTCAAAAACAAAAAAATTAATTTAAAAAGATGGTATCCAAAAACAAAAATATTTTTATATTTTATATTATTTTTATTTATTTGGAGGTTGAAATCTTATTTATTGATTTATTGATTTTTTTTTTCTTCATATTTCATTTTTATTATCTCGTTTTATATTTTTTAATTTTCATGTATTTTTATTTTTTTAATATTAAAATTTTTAATACTGCTTATTCTTGGGAGTATTTTCTATTCACAACGATTTTATTTTTCATTATTTTATTAAAATCCATTTTTATTTATTTTTTATATTTTATTTTACATTTTTTATATTTTATTTTTTTAATTTCATTCATTCATTTTTATTACGTTATTTTATGGGTTTTACTTTATTTTTTATTTTTCATTTCATTTTCATTAATTTTTTTTTAAATTTTTATTTAAAATTTTTTAAATAATCAGGAAGTGGATTGCAGATATTGTACACTCGAGAGAAATGAGCTCAGGAACAGACACAGAGACATATGCCCCATACATTGATCCTTTGATGGAGTTCTACTCCTACTCTGATGACTCCCACACCAAAATTTACGTCAAAGAAAAAGTTTTGACCGTTGAAATAATAAGTAAAAATATCCAAAAAAAAAAATAAACAAAAACAAAAAAAATAAAAATGAAATGAAATGAAAAAAATAAGATAAAAAAATAAAATAAAAAATAAAAAAAAATAAAAAATAAAAAAAAAATCATTAATATTTCAAAGTAAAAAATAAAAACAAAAAACAAAGTTTACTTTAAAAATATAAATAAAATAATAAGATGTTAAAAACAAAAAAAATAAAAAAATAAATAAAAAAAAATTATTAATATTTCAAAACAAAAAATAAAACAAAAAATAAAAAATAAAAATAAAAAAATAAAAAAAATCTGAATAATTAATATTTCAAAATAAAAACAAAAAAAATAAAAAAATAAAAAATAAAAAAAAAATCATTAATATTTCAAAAAGAAAAACAAATAACAAAAAACAATAAAAAATAAAAAATAAAGTTTACTAAAAAAAATAATAAGATGTTATTAAAAACAAAAAAAATAAAAAAATATGAAAATAAGAATAAGAAATAAGAAAATAAGAAAATAAGAAAAAATAAAATAATTAGTTGATTCAAAATAAAATTGAAAATTTTTTGAAAAAAACAGAAAAAGTGAAGAAGGGAGAAAGAGTGGTCTTGAATGACGGAATAAAAGACAATGTGTTCTTGTTGGAGAAGTATGGTTTCATGATCCAAAAGAACAAAATCACCTTTGATTTGTCGATCTCCCTCGACATCGACGACAAATTGTTCGGAAACAAAATGATGGAATTACACAAACACTTAAAATTCAAGTAAAAAATTTTTCTTGAGATTTAAATTATTTTTATTTTTAAATCATTTATTTATTTTTTATAATAATTTAAATGATTTTATTAATTTAAATGATTTTCATTTATTTTTTCATTTATTTTTTTTTTACATTTTTTGTTTTTATTTTTATTTTTACTTTATTTACTTGTTAGTGGTTCTCTTTCTAATCACATTTTCAAGTTGGATGGTGAAAGTTTGCCTGAATCTCTTTTGTACGCTTTAAGAATTTACAATGCAGGTAAAAAAAATTCAAAAAATAAATAAAAATAAATAAATATCCAATAAAAATAATTTTAAATTATTAAAGAAATGATTGATATCTCTGATTTTGAGAGAGCAAGAGAAGGAAAGCCGTTATCTTCACACAACGAAAAAAAAGTTTTGCAAGACGTTCTTGGTTTCTGCACAGAATTACTTAAAAGCTACCCTACAACCAGAGCAGAAGACAAAAACATTTTGTTGGCGGGAAAGTTGTCTGTTTATGCTAAGTACGCTGTCATTTTGAGGAGAGCTGAAAAGAGAATTTTAAATTCTATCAAGAAAGAAGCTCTTTCTAGATTGGAATGGGTAAATAAGAATTGGAATACTAGACCTACTGAAGGGATAAGTTCTGAGAAAGTCAAGTTTTCTTCTGCACAAAAATAAAAAAGTTTATTAAAAAAAAAATTAATAAAAATTTTTTTTTGTTTTTATTTTTTTTAATATTTTCAAAAAAAAATTATGAACAAAGTTTTTTTTTTATTTTCAAAATGAAAAAAAAAATTTTTTCTCCTTGTTATTTTCCTTTTTAATTTAATTGAACTCAAAGAAGTTGGATTCTCCAAGTCCTCTTTGTTGGTTTTTCCTAAATCCAAGTTGCCCACTGTTTTCGACCATTTCCATGATGTTAACCTCTGAATCATGAACCTCTTCTGAACTAACAACAGGCACCCAAGTACCATTTTGTAATTCTTTTTTTTTGAAAAAAAAAAAAATAATTTAAAAAAATTTAAAAAAAAATAATTTAAAAAATTAAACAAAATAAAAATAAAATGTTACCAGCAGAAAAACAGTTGTCTTTTAATTGGTGTTGAAGGAGATTGGTAATGTGAGCAATGTGATTGGGACTTTCAATGGGCCACAAAAGTTCTATACGAGCGTCCAAACAACGTGGCATGAGATCAGCAGATGAGAGGTAGACTTTGGGTTGGTTGTCGTTAAAGAAATAAAAAATTCTTGAATGCTCATAAAATCTTTTCAAAAATAAAAAAAAAATTTAAAAAAAAAATAATTAAAAATATGATTATAAAAAACTATTTTTTTTACCTTCCATTTAAAGTTATAATTCTTATGTTTTCGGAAAGTTGATCCACTTTTGGACGAATGGAACAAATTCCTCTTACTAAAAAATAAAATAAAAATAACAATGAAATCATAAAAATAAAAATTTTGAAAAATAAAATTGAAAATAAAAATAAAAATAAAAAATAATTGAAAAAATAAATATTAAAAATAAAAATTTAAATAAAAAATAAAAAAGAAAAGAATAAAAAATAAAAATAAAAAATAAAAAATGAACAAAAATAAAAATAAAAGAATAAAATTTAAAATAAAAAATAAAAAATAAAAAATTAGAAAAAAAAAATAATAAACCTAAAAAATTTGAAATAAAATAAAAAATAAAAAATAAAAATAAGATCATAAAAATAATAAAAAATAAAAAATGAACAAAAATAAAAATAAAAAATAATTGAAAAAATATTATTAAAAATTAAAAAATAAAAAATTAGAAAAAAAAAAATAATAAACCAATTAACTCAACGGTAACACCACGAAAAGAAGCCTCATACAACTTAGTAATAATACCAAGGTCATTCAAATTGTTAGTCTTGAAAATGAGGTGACCCTTTTTTCCCTGTCGGACAAATTCAATCTCCGACTCGATTCTCTTAATGATGAATTCGCGGAGGTTTCCGGGGGTGCTGATGAGCTTTTCGTAGGTTGCTGTGGGGGCGAAGCCTGTCAGTCTGTTGAAGAAATTCGTCACGTCATTGGAGAGCTTTTCGTTGCAGGTGAACAGTGAGACGTCGCTGTACCATCTTGAGGTGTGTTCTATCAATAAAAAAAGGGTTGGTAAACAAATTGAATTAAAAAAATTTAATAAAATTTAAAAATAATTAAAAATTGTTCAAAAATAATTATTAAAAAAAAACAAAAAAAATGTAAAAAAATTAATAAAAAACCAATAGAAAAATAAAAAAATTTAAATTTAATAATAATTAAAAATAGTTCCAAAAAATAAAAAAAATGTAAACCAGAAAATAAATTATTAAAAACCAATAGAAAAATAAAAATAAATCATTTAAAAAAATAAAAAAGTAAACCAGAAAATAATATTAATAAAAAAAACAAAAAAAAATGTAAACCATAAATTAATATTACAAAAACCATTAATAGTAAAATAATAAAAAAACAATTGAAAAACCAATAGTAAAATAAAATTAATTTTAAAAAAACAATAAAAAAATCAATAGTAAAATAAAAAAAGAAATAAATAAATAATTAAATAAAAAAAAAATGATCAAATAAAAAATAATCAATAAAAAATTTTTTTGTTATAAAAATGAACGATTCATGTTAAAAATAAACAATTAAAAAGAATGATCTATTTCAACAAATAAAATGAAAAAAATAATAAAAAAAAATATTCAAAAAATTTAACTAAAATGATAAACAATTTAAAAATAAATTTAAATAAAATACCATTATAGTTTCCAGTCCAAATGGACATAATTTCTCATTTCACCTCCACTTTCTTTACGGATCACCATGGCCACTTTCATGAGTGGTTACGTTGTCTAATCCATAAACCACGTGGACTCCCTGTGACTCCAAACTTTTGGCCCATTGAATGTTGTATTTTTCGTTGAATCTTGCTAAAAAGAAAAAAAATTTAAAAAAATTTTAAAAATATAATGAAATGAAAAAATGAAATAAATAATTGGAAAAATAAATAAATAAAAATTAATAAAAATAATGTAAATTTAAACTTTTAAAAAATTCTAAAAAAAAATATGGAAAAACTAAAATAAAAAAATAAAATGATTGAAAAAAAAATAAAAAATAAATTAAACAAAATGAAAAAAATGAAAAAAATTCTAAAAATAAAATAAATGATAAAATAATTGGGAAAATTTAAATTATAAAAGAAAAAATAAATTAAAAAAAGAAAAAAATAAAATAAAAGATTTCTTACCTTTCAATTCCACTAATACAGTGACTTGTTTTTGGTTGGACACTGCTGTGAGGAGACTTTCTACTATCATAGAGTTCTTTGCAATTTTATAAAGTGTGCATTTTATTGCTAAAAAAAATAAAAGAAAAATAAAAAGAAACAAAAAATAAAAGAAGAAATAAATTACCCAATACATCAGGATCTGAAATTTAATTTTTTTAAAAAACATTGTTGAGTTTTTTTAATTTATTTTTAATTTTTAATTTATTTTTTTTTTACCCGAAGCAGCCTTCCAGAAAAAATCAAGAGTGGTTTTAAAAGAATTGTATGGGTGATGTAAAAGGATATCCCTTTCCTTTATTGCTAAATTGTAAATCAAAAAAAATAGAAATAAAAATAAAAAAAAAGTAAAAAAATAAAAATAAAAATAAATTAAAATGTAAAACATAAAAATAAAAGTAAATTAAATATATTATTTTTTACCATAAAACAAATCTTCTCCTTCTGAAATTACATTTGATGGAACTAAAATATTTTATGAGAATAAAAAATAAATTAAAATAAATAAATCAAAAAAAAAACAATTTAAAATTGAAGAAAGAAAACCAAAAAAAATATAAAACTGAAAAAAAAAATCAAAATCGAAAAAATAATAAAATAAATAAAAAATTTAAAAATTTTTAATAAAATTTTAAATGTTTTACCAAAAGAGGGATATTTAAGATGAGGGAGATTAAGAGTGAAAATGGCGTCCAAGTGGTTGAAACCTAGCCATTGGGTGGGATACTCAGATGGAATCCTATAAACTGCTGTTTCTTCTATCTTTAAGTTTTCCTTCAAGAGATTTAGTACGTTTTCGGGAACGTCTTCCGAAACTAATGAAAAAATAACAAAATAAAAAATAACAAAATAAAATAAATTAAAATAAAATAAGATAATATAAGATAATAAGATAATAAGATAAAAAAATAATAAAATAATAAAATAATAAAATAATAAAATAAAATAAAAAAAAAATAAATAATAAAAATAATAAAATAAAAAAAAAATAATAAATAAAATAAAATAAAAGTTTAACTCTGTGAAAAAAAAATATTAAAAAATTTTAAAATAAAAAATAAAAAATAATGTAAAAAAATATTAAATAAAAATGTTTAAATAAATTTTTAGAAAAAAAAATAAAAAAAGATAATTTTTTAACCTTGTAGCTTAACCACGTTAAAGAAACGTGTGCGCACCACTCCTATTTCTAGTGTCGTCAGAAGGTCACTCGCTTTGTCATCGTTGTTGGATTCTGATTTGATTTCGCTGTCTCTGACGACCCTGAAGAAATATGAAGAAACAATAGTCATACCAGGAAACAAAATCTATTTTAAATGAAAAAAACATTTAATCAAATTTTACTTTTAAGATTTTTTGAATTAATAAAGAATTTATTAATTTTAATAATTTTTTATATTAATAATTTATATTTCTCATTTTAATAATTTTAAATTTTTTATGTTTTTAATTTCTTTTTTTTGTGCTAATTAATTTTATTATTTTTTGTGTTTTTTAAAATAATTGTAGTTTATTTCTAACCTTCATGAAATATTTGATGACATCTTCTATTCTCAAAAAATCATTGGTAGGCTCACTTCCCTGAGGGGTAGCTCTATAAGGAATGAAAACGCCAGACTTTCTCACACCAACAGAATTTTCCTCCAAAACGTCCCTATAATAATATTTAGGCTTAATCCCTTTTTTATATTTGCTCTTCCCTATTTTGAGGTATCCTTCGAACATGTTGTTGATTTTGGAAGCCTGGTGGAGAGTTTCCTCGGAGAGTTTGTATTTTTCTTTGATGGTGGCTACGGAGATGAAGCGAGGGAGGTTAGTGGGGATCAGGATACGTGCGAATTTCACTGGTCCTTCCGGTTTTCCCTCTAAAAAAAAAATTGTTTATTGTTAAACTTGTTTATTTTAGATAATTGTTAAAATAAAAAAATTTTAAAATAAACAATTAAATTAATTTGAAAATTAAAAAAAAAAAAAAAATTTACCTTTATCATTTTTCCTTAGTAAAACCTTATAATTTGAAAAAACAAAAAAGATTTGAGAACTTAATCTTATAATACAATGTTTTTTTAAAAAATTTACTGCTATATTCTAATTTCCAAATAAAAAGAAAATTAAAAAATAAAAAATAAAAAATTGTTAAAAAAATTCTTGTTTTACATGTGACAAATTATTAATGTGTGAAAACGGATGACCAACATCAAATGCAAGTGGAGTTAATACAGGATGAATGCACTCATAATAATACTTAAGAAGTTTAGTCTTCATTTTTTTACTTAACATTTCTACGTTGACGAAATTTATATGATGCTTTTCCAATTCTGGCAATATTGCTTTATGGAAACATTCTTGTTGTCTTTTCTCCAAATCTGATACCTAAAATAAATTTTAATTATTTAATTACTTTTTTTTAAAAAAATTGCTAACTTTTATTCTGATCATTCCCAATAGTTGTGTTGGTGTTGATCCTTTTAAAATTGATTAAATATAAAATTAATTTTTGCTTTTTTTCATTTCATTTCATACCATCTATTGCTGAGAAGGATCCACCATATTTCGTTTGCAGAATTAATCCATTCACTCTGATCATAAAATATTCATCCAATCTTTGAGATACTTTGATTTATTTTTTCAAATGAAATTTAAGCGAAATATAAATTATATTTTTATTTGAAGTTGTTTGTTCATTTATAGAGATTGGATATATTGCAAATGCATTTATTATTACCTATTTGTAAATATCTCACTCTTTCTAATATTGGAACTTTCTCATCTGTTGCCTTCAATAAACATCTATCCTGTAATAAAAAGATAATAATTGTGAATCAATCAAAGAGGAGAATGATATTTTAATTCCAATATTTTTCTTTACCACAAAATCAAGAAAACTTTCTTCTCTGCAAAAATAAAATTTGATATTGTTAAAAATAAATAAGGGCGTAATTTATATAAAAAAAAATGATTAGGATCATGATAGCTATATTGATACCTATCTATGAATATCTTCTTCTTATCAAAGGTCTCTTTGAAATATTTCATGAAATCCAACGATTTCTCTTCCTCTTTCATTATCATCTCTTGAAGATCCACAAGTGATTGATAAGAAGGCTTTTTATCACGTGGATTGATAAGATCATTCATCTTTGATTTCATTTCTTCTTGATCCTTTCAATTATTTTTTTTTTTTTATTTCAAATTTTATTTAAAAATTAATTCAAATTTTAATTCTAAATTGTCCTACCCCTTGTTTCCTGTTCCAATAATATATCCACTCATTGTCCAACATTTTGTTTTTCTTTTTAATTCAAATTTTGTTTTTTTTTTTCAAGTTTGATTGATATTATGTTTTGGTTGATTGATCCATGGTTTGAAAAAGGATTGATCCTTGATTACATGCTTATTTTATCTTGATAATTTTACAAATTTCATTTCTAATTAAAATTGTAAAAAAAAAGAATTAATAAAAGAATTCTTTTCCTCAAGTACTGAAAATATTAAGAAAGAAACTTTTTTTGAAAATAAATGGAAATCAACAATAAATTCAAACTTCTAAAAAAAAGTTTAAAGAAAAGTGATTTAACAAGAAAAGTTTGATTGTTTTAATTTTTCTCTTAAAAATAAGGTTGTTGCTTTTGAATCAATTCATTCAATTTCTTCAATAATTTATTTTTTCTACTTAAAATTAAAAAAAAATGAAAGCAAAAATTTTAGATTTAAAAATTAATCCTGGATCCAAAGATATAGATAGAGAAATAAAGTATTTTTAATATTTAAGTATTATTCATTCAAATCTAATTCAAATAAGGAATATCCTCAAAGAAGTGTTCAATGATGAATTTGAAGAATCGAAAATAACCAAAATAACAGGAGGAGCTACAAATCTATTGTATAGAGTCAAAAACGACAAAGGAAAAAAGGTATTAGTAAGGTGAAATCTCTCAAAGAATTCAAATTTACTCCTAAATAAATCTTATTTTCGTTATAATGAAGAATTTATGGTGAAGGAACAGATAATTACATCAATAGAGATATAGAAAATCAAATATTGGAAAATCTGGGTCATCTTGATTACATATCCCAATTGTAAATAACCTATATATTTTTTAAAAGTCTTAATTCATGACTTTGCAAAAAAGATATGCAAAATTCAACAATGGAATAATCTATCAATTCTTAGAGGGAAAACATTATACCCATGAAGAATATGTGTAAGTGAAATAATTCGTATTATTGAAATTTATACTCAAAATCTTTTTTTGAAGAGAAAATTCGGAGAAATTAGCAAAGAAACTTTGTTTATTCAATCATCAAAAGTTAGATGTCTTTAATAAAGAAAATGGGACAATATGGCATAAATTTGAAGACTTTTATTCTCTTTGCGAAGAAAATAAATTCCAAGGATGGCCGATGAGTCTTTTGGAGATCAAAAAAGAGGTGGAATTCATGAAAAATTTGTTGGATAATAAAGAAAAAGTCTTTGATCTTGCTATAACTCACAATGATTTAAACAGGTAAAAAAATAATTATTGTTAAAATTAAGAAAATACTTGTTATAAAGTTGTTAAATTATCAAAAGCAAATTGAAACCCAAAATGATTCCAATTTTTTTCATTCTAGATTTAATTTCTTGGTTGATGATAAACATGATAACATCTCGTTGCTAGATTTTGAATATACAAGCTATAATCACAACAAAAAAAAAAAATTGAAACCGTTTTTTGCCAATTGAAATATATTTTTGTTTTTAATTAAAACATTCCGTTATTTATATCCNACTATACTTTGATATTTTCAAGTTTTATTTTTAGAATAAATATTCATTTTTAAAATATCTTTTCATTTTTGGAAATTTTAATTTCTATGTTTGGATTTGAATTAAAAAATTGAATGTATTGTGGAAATACTTACAAGATTGATTTTTGCATTCCACTTTTTCTTGAATTCTTCTTTCTTTGAAAAAATATTGAATCAAAATTTTTGGAAATTTGATTTTATAAAATAATAAAAATAAATGATATGAATTTGGTTGAAAATATCTTACGATTAATTTCACATTGTTAAATAAGAGAAGAAATTTTATTTTGTAATTCTTGTTTTTTAACTAAAGAGAAACTTCCCTTATCACTTTAAAAAAGAATTGGGTTAAAACTCCAGATGAATTGCCCTTGACTTTTTACCCAAAAAATTTAATTTTTAAAAAAGTATTTTTAAAAATTTAATAAAATGTGTAAATAAATTTTAATAAATAATTTGAGAAAAATAATGATTAAATCTTTCAAACAAATTTTTTGTTAAATGAAACAGTATGTTTATCATTTTAAACAAAAGATTTCAATTAGGTCAGCTAAATTTTACTAAAGTAAGCGATAGAACTTTTTCAGCCCAAATATAGAAATTAGTAAGAAAAAAATTTTTAAATCAATAAAAAGTTTTTCTCAAATCTTGAGATATTATTAAAAAATTTTTTTATGTTAATGTATACAGCATCATTAAAATTAATTTTCCCTAAATAAAAATTAAAAAAAATCAAGAATCCACTAACATTCTTTATTTTAACTTTTGAAAAATTTTAAAAAAAAAAAAAAAAAAAAAATTATTATAAAAAATCTATTACCAGGGAGGAATAAATTATAATTTGAAAAAGCAGTTATTGAGAAATTATAAAAAAGAAATGCAACAAATGAAAGAAACTTCCCAAAAAAGGAGATCAGGAGATAAATTTTTGTGTGTACATGGATGTGGCTTCGAGTATGAAAAAACAAATCCGCCTGATAAAAAATTGAGAGATGCGTTCGATTATCATGAGCTCCAGGGATGTGAGATGATCAAAAGAATTTATTGTCCGTTGAAATGTAAAAGAGGCGGGAAAGCGTTGAGTTTCAAGGGGAAAAAAGCGTACAGGAGCCATCTCAAGACTCAAACCCATCTTAAAAGTCTCTACAAGGAGAATCTGTTGCTTGTTAAATATCATGATGATAATCTAAAAATAAGTATTCCTATCAATCTACAAAAGGTATATCCCATCGATGAAGAAAATCAAATTTATAATGAGCCTCTAGCGGTGGAGATATCGATCATTAATTGAGATAATTTATTTTTGGATTGAGAAATATTGGAAATTCAGAAGAAGAAAAAAATATGTATATGTTCCAAAAAACTTTAAAAAAATTAAAAAAAATTGAAAACTATTATCAAGTAGTGTATAATTCAAATTTATTGAAACTATTTTCAGATTTATGTATTAATTTTTTGATGAATCTATTTCCTCAGTTGTATGTTTCAAATTTATTAAAATAAATTATTTAAATTTAATTTTTTTTTTTTTTATTGAAGATAAAATATAATTATTTTTTATTAAAATCTTTAAGATTTGTATATAGATCCTAAAGGGAACATATCCGCATGTAAAAAAAAAAAAAATGGAAGAAAAGAGATGGATTTAATCATAGTATTTAGAAACAAGTACTGGTTGTTTGAAAAAAAAAATTTATATTTTTTATTTTGAAATATTTTAGAAATTGTAAATCTGAATTTCCATTTGTTGAATTGATTCTATTTTCGAATAAATTAAAAGAAAATTTGTATAAGTTGGTTATTTTTTTATAATCAAGATGCATGATTGGAATATTAAATTAAAAAATAAAAAAAATTGAAGAGTATAAAGAAGGATTATCAAAAAAAAAAAAATTATAACAAAAAATTTTTTTAATAAAAAATGAAAATAAAAATGAAAAAAAAAAAGGAAATCATTTAGAAATTTCATCAGAAATACCACCATTGTTGGAATCATTGCACAGCCCCAAATCTATCTTTTTGACATCAAGAATGATTTGTTCGTCCACATCCCCTTGCTCATCGTCCTTATTCTGCTTCAAGCGAATTTGCTGCCACAATTCAAAGGTTTTTTGGATATCAATGAACCAAGAATTACGTAAATAGCTCTGAGGGAAGGTGATGAGATGATTTTCGGAGGCCCTCCTCGAATTGGTGAACATGATGGAATTATCATCGATTTTTTGGAAGATCATGTTCTTATCGGATGCATCGGAGTGAAACTTCAGCACGTACAACACATTAAATGAAGCTTTCGATGGTTTGGTGACACAGAGAAGATCGTTGAAGAGATAAAGAGATGCATGGATGGGATCTTTTTTTTTCATTGATATAATCAGCGTGTGTGTCACCCCTTCTTCGTTTCTGAGGTATTCTCTTTTGAAATACGAAGATTCTATAGATCCGTTCAGCTTCCCTGCGCAATTCATTGGTTTTTGGCATTCCTTTTTGAATTTTTTTTTTTTGGAAAAAATAAAAAATATATTTGGTGAAAAATGTTTAAATGTCAATCAGTCGTTTTTTAATAAAATTGTTTTATTTTAACCAAGTAAAATAGCTAAAATAAATAAGATTGAAATTTATTGTTGATCTATATTAAAAATAGGGAAGCAATTTTTAAATTATTTGTTCTTTTACATTTTTTTCTTTTTTTTTCTGGAAAATAAATTTCTTAGATCAAAATTTTTTTTTATTTATGGTATTCTTATCTCAAAAATTTTTATTAGTTCTTTATAATTAATGCTGGCTTTGTTTTAACCAATAATTTATATTCATACAGCATCACAATAAATTATAAACTGCGATAATAATAATATTATTTAATTTTATAAGGTGTTTGTTATGTTGAGATGAAAAATAATTATAAATGTTCCTCATAATAAAATAAAAAAATTAAATAATTTTTATAAAACTTTTTTTATAAAAAAAAGAAAAAGAAAGAAAAAAGAAAGAAGAAATAGGATAAGATGAATCAAAAAAAAAATATCCTCATAACAACAAATTTAAAAAAAAAAAAAGAAAGAATACCTGATGACAATGTAACTTACAAATTTTACAGCGAAAAGAATGCTTGGTAGAAATGGCATTTTTACAAGAAATACAATACTCAGGAGTGCTAAGTTTTTTTTTGTTCCATTGATGAGGAGTGAAGTTGGTGAGCTCTTCTTTTCTGTTGACGAGGGTCTTTTCGCCAGAGGTGTTGGGCTTTTTCCAAGGGACGGTGGAAGATCTGAACTGGTCCATGTTCCCAGAAGATTTTAAATCGAGTTTCCTCAGTTCTTTCTGAGGTAAAAAAAAAAAATAATTTAATTTGAAAATATTTAAAAAATAATTTTAAAAATATTTAATAAATAAATTTAAAAATATTTAATAAATGAAATTAGATTCTATGCTTTCACGTTTATATTAAAACTCTTATAATATTTCAAAAGAAATTAATTTGAATCAATGACAAACAAAATAAAAACAAGGTTTTAAATAAATGAACAATGATTGGGATAATCTCATATGATTGTATATATTTTGATATGATCAATTAATTTTTGAAAGAAAAAAAAAAAAAAAAATTTTTTTAATTTATTCTAAAAAAAGTTCCGAGATAAACAAAATAACTTTTGATATTATCTTACCGTTGCTTTGTGAGAGTTTATATTTTTGCAAAATCTGTCAATGAGAACTCTAGCCTTCTTTACATCGTTATAAAGGAAATCATCCTTCTCCATGTTATGCAGGACAGTATCGAACAAAAGAATGTAGCGAGGAAATCTAAATGAAACATAAATAAAAAAAATTAAAAAAAAATGAAAGATAATGTTTCTGAAAACCTTTGAATGGGAGTGATACACAAACTTCCAAACTCCAAAAGTAAAACATTTTTCCCTTTGCCTTTGCTTTCTTTTCCTCCACAAAATTTTTCTTTTTTTTTTTTTAAAAGAAAGATTAGTTATTGTTGTTTCTATGAATTAATTTTTTGATTTGAAATATGATTATATGATTTAAATATGATTATGATTTCACCGAAAAAATTCAAAAACTTTTTATTCTTTAACAACACTTGCATTTTGGGATCGCAATATTCATGTTTGACAACATATTCTTTATACAGATTTTCTGTGGATAATAATTTGGGCACAATCTTCAAAATGAATTCCAATTTGATTTTGCAATCGTTGCTTTTCTGATCTTCAAAGATTGATCTGATGATGGAAGCATGTGCCTCCAAGATTTTCTCTGAATTGATGAATATAAGAGCTAATTCCTTTTTTACATCCAGATTGGGACTCTCAAGCTTCTTTTTGTAATGAAAGACGTATTTGGTTAAACATTCTACATAGGATTTTTCAGTATCTACAAATTCTTTAACTGCTTGTCTCAATTTCTCCCTTTTTTTTTCCTTTTTAGGATCTTTCTCTTTATCATCTTCTCTCTTTTCTCTTGGTGTTTCCATTTTTGTATCATTCACAAGTGCATATTCCATCAGATTCTCATAATTCTGCTTATCTTTTTCATTCAGTTCATAATCTTCCACCACTTCATTATCTACGATCATATTTTCATTTTGATGGTCTATATTATCCTCATCATGCTTTTCATCCAAAAAATTCATCTTTTCTTTATAAAGTGATATATTTCGATTTGAAAATGTACAATATTGAAATAATGATTTGAATAATTCTTTCTATTCAAAAAAAATCCCTATAATTTCGTCAAAATTCAAAGCAAATTTTTTTTATTTTTATTCAGCAATAAAGAAAATTTAAAAGGATTGGAATGATCATAAAATAGAAGTTTCAAAGATCCTGATGAATTTTGATCAATATTTTAATCCCTCTTACAAATTCTCCTTTGATCGGGATAATTATTTTCATTATTTCATTTCATTCATTATATGGATTATTGTTTTAATACGTTTAATCAAATTGATCAGTTGAGATGAAATATGAAATTCATAATGTTTTAACCATATGAAGGAAAATATTCAGGATAAAAATAATTATGAAAATTGATTCTTTCATCTTTTCATATTGTTATGGATAAAATTGAACCTAAATTTTAAATTGAACTGAATCTTTTTGCTTTTTTTTATTTTGAAAAAGGAGCTCCCAATGAAATATAAATTATTTTAAAAAAAAAAAATTGGGAGAATGTTGAATGAAAACCAATTGGATGTATGATGATATCAAAAAAAATACAACAAACAAATGCAAATATAAAAAAAATTACTCAGATACATAAAATATTCAAAAAATAAAAAAAAAATATTTATTTATTTTTAAAAAGAGGATCAAATTTCAAGATATAAGTTTCATTTGTTGTTTTTTCCTCATTTCTTTAATAATATAGTATAGCGAAATTAATACGCTAGGGGGAGGTCAATTCGGTAAAGTATATAAAGGACAATGTTTGGGTACTGAAGTGGCTGTAAAAGTGGCAATCACAACCAATGGAAAAGATTATACACAACAACAATTAGAGGATTTCAAAAATGAGGTGACAACCATGAAAGATCTTCAACATGAAAGATTGGCAAGATTGATGGGAGCTGTGATAACTCCTAAAGCCGTCAAGATTGGTAAAATAATTGAAAATCATATCGATTTTATGAATAAAATTATATTTCCGTAAATCAAAAATTATAAATGTTTGATCCACTCATTTTATTTTATAATTTCATTTTCATTGGAATATAATCAAAGAATATGATCTTTGAAACAATAATCTTATTATTGAACAAAATAGCATATTATATTTGTATCCATATAAACTCATATTAACTACATAATACTATAATTTCTCAAAATATTCTTTTAATTTTCCCAAAAATTTCAAAAAGATTGCAAATCTTTTCAATGAATCAAATATTTATCGATAAAATGACATTATTTCATTTAATGAACTCTATTATATTTGTTTTTAATCTTCTTCTTTTATGATAAAGTCACCGAATTGTTGGCAGATTTCAAACCCATATTGTTCAAAGAAAAAACATTGTATCAAAGAATGGTATATGCACGACAGGTAGCAGAAGGGTTAGCATGGATGCATGGCTTGGACAAAATACATTCTGATTTGAAAACAGATAATTTGTAAAACAAAAAAAAAACCATCATTTTAGTCAAAAAAAAAAAAAAAAAGGAGAAAATATTACTTTGTTTTTTAATTATTATCTCCAAAGTAAATTAAGAAAAAATATTGCCCTTCTTTCAAACTTTAATCATGTTTGATTTATGAATCAATCTTTTTGAATTATTTCTCTGTACTCAAAAATTATTCGAGTTATATTCTGTTTTAATGAGAAAATGTTAAAGATGTACACAAATTAAAAAGTTGAAAACTTATAATTGAACTTTGTGTTTAATTCATTTCATTCCCAAATTTATGTCTTTTTAAATTAAGATGCAAGAACTTGTACTAGACAACGAAATTAGAAAATTAGTTTTAAATCTTGTTCATTTTTTTATTTTTTGACATGATATTCAACTTTAAAAAATTCTTTTTTTCCCTCATTTTTCTATATCATCTTTTAGGTTATATGATGAAAAGACAGACTCTGTAAAAATATGCGATTTTGGATTTACTATAAGTCTTGACAGTGCTCAAAGATTCAACAAGCCAAGAGGATCATGGTAAAAAAAAAAAGTTTGTTCTCCAATTCATTATTAAAATAACTTTATTTTTTTACCATGATACATTCCTTATAAATTATTTTATTTTTTAAATTTTTTTAATTTTTCTTTTTATTAGGGTTTATGTTGCCCCCGAAATGTGGATCTTCGCAAAAAAATACGGATTGACTTCTGAAGCAGAGAAGTTTCCATACACAAAGCAAATAGATACATACGCATACGGAATATGTAACCCGCTAATTAAATTTTTAATTTTTGTTTATTATTTTTTCTTACAATTAATTTTAATTTTTTAATTTTTTTTTTAATAGTAATGGCAGAATTTATCACAGGAAAGTCTTTGGACTTGAAAGAGATCAAAGACGAAGAAGATCTCAAAACTAAAGTTACTGCCGAAAACGGTCCATGGAGGCCTCCTATTCCCAAAAATGAATATGAATGTCCTAAATCATTAAGGTGATTATTAATTATTTTATTATTTTATTATTTTTCATTTTTTTATAATTTTTTATTTTTATTTTATTTATTTATTTTTTTTATTATTTTTTTATTCATTTTTTTTTTAATCTTTTAGAACCCTTGTTGAACTGTGTTGGCACGCTGAACCAGAAAAAAGACCTCAGTTCAGTGAAATTTTGGAATCATTCAATACCATCCTAGTTGACACTTCTATCTTCGAAGAAAAAACAAGAAAGTTTTGGACTGAAAATTTTGTTGTGGTATTAATTTTTTTTTATTTTTTATTTTTTATTTTTATTTTTTATTTTTTATTTTTTATTTTTTATTTTTATTTTTTATTTTTTATTTTTTATTTTTTATTTTTTTTATTTACCTAACATAGAACCACAAGTAGGATCGAGTGAAACACTTCCATGTCCCACCACATGATCACCTCCATAAATCACACCTGTTTTTTCATCTAAAATTGCTATGTGTCCCTTTGATTAAATTAAATAAAAATTAAAAAATAAAAAAAAATAAGCAAATAATAAAAAAAATGTTAAAAAATAAAAAATAATTTCATTTTGTTTGAAAAAAAAAAAGTTAAAAATCAGATTTATACAAATTATTAATTTATGATTAAAATTAAAATTAAAAAATAAAAAAATAAAAAATAAAAAAAAAAAAATTTTAAATTAAAAAAATAAATAAAAATAAAATTAATAAAAAATTTATGTTTAAAATATTGGTTTTACCTTTGTGTGTCCAGGAGTAGGAATAAAGGAAATATTTCTGCCGCCAATTTTTAAATTTTGAGTTTCTTCCCTTTCGCAAACAACGATCCTCTTCATGTTGAGAGTGTTGTACTTCTCGTGGTTCATGTTTTCAAAGTTGAAAGGTGTTGAGATGAGGATGGTGTTATTGTGATCCATTATTAATAATCCTTCTACGTGGTCGTGATGGTGATGTGTGATTGCAACCTGACATTGGAATAAAAAAATTAAAAAAAAAAAATTAAAAAATCAAAAATCAAAAAATAAAAAAATTGAAAAATAAAAATAAAAATAAAAATAAAAAATAATTTAATAAATGAAAAAATGTTTAAAAAATAAAAAATAAAAAATAAAAAATAAAAAATAAAAA